>CM061532.1:41053928-41206055 GCA_030545055.2 Neoaliturus tenellus | reverse complement strand
TCCCCATGCTATTCTTATGGAGGACGTTTTACGTGATTCCTCATTTCCTGTTAACACTATGGAAACGCCGATAGTTTTCCCTCATGTATGGGACCGAGACCTTTAATTTGAGACCCCTCCCATCTTTCTGCGATTTGTATAACGCTCACAATTTTGCTTAAGAAATTCGGCTTACAGAATTATATATATAGATGTAGTGACAGACAATCTCTTTTTGTTGAGAATCTAACTTTCATTGAAACATTCATCGAAAGGTAATCAGCTGTTACAATTCCCATTTGGTAATCTTATAATGAAATTTGGTCAACAATTTAAAGCGCCTCTAGAAATAAAGCAAAGGTGGGGGGGGGGGGCGATTCCCGAAACGAAATGACAATTTTAATCACTAGGCCTATTTAAACACCCGCTAGATCATAAGTTTTAAAATGACAACTCAATACTTCCCGTAAGTCGAGAGAAAAAGGGATGTAATAAACAAAACTGAAAGAGTTAAGAAGATAGATAGAATTAAGAAAGATAAGAAGATTGATAGAAGTCAGTACAACTATTTACTGTCAAATCTGCCATGAAGTATGTTATTTTGTAATAAATTGGAAATTATTTGTTATAAAAAAACTGTTAAATGTATAATTTGATTACGATAATTTACTGTTGATACTACCCCAACATACCATTCATTTTAAAGACACCAGTTAAAGATATTTATAACAAAATATGTACCATTTTAAAACCGCGAAACTTGGTTCGTTTATGTGAATGGTAGAAAAAATATTAAACTAGAGATAACGTTGTTTCAGGAAATGCTGACAGAACAGAGATGAGAATTCCGATAAAAGTCTATTGTTAAACAGCAAACTCTAAAGAGTTTATTAAATATCGCCTTTTTGTCTTGTAGCTTAAGATATGCTTGTTTAAAGCCGTCGTCTTCCACGCTAGCTCCTTAATTTATATGCTCTTTATGCCGTTTATTATTGTTCTATATAAGCATATTATAGTATGCCGTATTATAGTTGAAATTTACACTGGGTATAGCAAACGAAGATGTCACAACGTGTGTCAAGTGTTTTGGATGTCCACTATGACAATTTCCCATACTTTATGATCCATTCGGGTTGACGCTTTGCAACTAGTATAAGTTTTATAGTTGGTCTGGAGATAAATAGTGTTTAAAACCTATAAAACATAACTATTTAATTCCAGGCAACGCATCATGATTCACTATAGAATAAATTAAGATATATTGGTTCATACTTATTTTACTTACATTGATTCAACATTAACAATATAAAGAGAGTGTTCATATTTTATGTATTCATTCATAAAATAAGATTGATTCTTTTCCCTATTAGTAAATAATGTATTTTTCTATGTGCATAACTTGGTAGAGTAAATTATAATTGGCACTAACAAACCAACCGCCAGACAACAGCATCCAAGCAAGCAAAGTTGACGTCATAGTTTATCCTCTCTGTCTGGCTGGGTATTGCACCACCGTATATTACCCCTGCACACAATGTACAATGTACACCACTGCGTTACCCGGTACAGGCTACTCTATGGTCAATGTTGACGTCATAGTTTATCCTCTCTGTCTGGCTGGGTATTGCACCACCGTATAATACCCCTGCACACAAAGTACAATGTACACCACTGCGTTACCCGGTATAGACTACTCTATGGTCAATGTTGACGTCATAGTTTACCCTCTCTGTCTGGCTGGGTATTGCACCGCCGTATAATACCCCTGCACATAATGTACAATGTACACCACAGCGTTACCCGGTCCAGACTACTCCATGGTCAATGTTGACGTCATAGTTTACCCTCTCTGTCTGGCTGGGTATTGCACCACCGTATAATACCCCTGCACACAATGTACAATGTACACCCCTGCGTTACCCATTATAGACTACTCTATGGTCAATGTTGACGTCATAGTTTACCCTCTCTGTCTGGCTGGGTATTGCACCACCGTATAATACCCCTGCACACAAAGTACAATGTACACCACTGCGTTACCCGGTATAGACTACTCTATGGTCAATGTTGACGTCATAGTTTACCCTCTCTGTCTGGCTGGGTATTGCACCGCCGTATAATACCCCTGCACATAATGTACAATGTACACCACAGCGTTACCCGGTCCAGACTACTCCATGGTCAATGTTGACGTCATAGTTTACCCTCTCT
Source organism: Neoaliturus tenellus (assembly GCA_030545055.2). Lineage (NCBI taxonomy): Eukaryota > Metazoa > Arthropoda > Insecta > Hemiptera > Cicadellidae > Neoaliturus > Neoaliturus tenellus. The sequence goes on along the minus strand of CM061532.1, from coordinate 41,203,865 downwards.
GTCTGGCTGGGTATTGCACCACCGTATAATACCCCTGCACACAATGTACAATGTACACCCCTGCGTTACCCATTATAGACTACTCTATGGTCAATGTTGACGTCATAGTTTACCCTCTCTGTCTGGCTGGGTATTGCACCACCGTATAATACCCCTGCACACAATGTACAATGTACACCCCTGCGTTACCCGGTACAGACTACTCTATGGTCAATGTTAAAGTCATAGTTTACCCTCTATGTCTGGCTGGGTATTGCACCACTGTATAATACCCCTGCACACAATGTACAATGTACACCACAGCGTTACCCGGTACAGACTACTCTATGGTCAATGTTGACGTCATAGTTTACCCTCTATGTCTGGCTGGGTATTGCACCACCGTATAATACCCCTGCACACAATGTACAATGTACACCACAGCGTTACCCGGTACAGACTACTCTATGATCAATGATGACTTTATAGCTTACCCTCTATGTCTGGCTGGGAATTGCACCACCGTATAATACCCCTGCACACAATGTACAATGTACACTACAGCGTTACCCGGTACAGACTACTCTATGGTCAATGTTGACGTCATAGTTTACCCACTCTGTCTGATTGGGTATTGCACCGATGTATAATACCCCTGCACACAATGTACAATGTACACCACAGCGTTACCGGGTACAGACTACTCTATGGTCAATGTTGACGTCATAGTTTACCCACTCTGTCTGGCTGGGTATTGCACCGCCGTATAATACCCCTGCACACAATGTAAAATGTACACTACAGCGTTACCCGGTACAGACTACTCTATGGTCAATGTTGACGTCATAGTTTACCCTCTCTGTCTGGCTGGGTATTGCACCACCGTATAATACCCCTGCACACAATGTACAATGTACACCACTGCGTTACCGGGTACAGGCTACTCTATGGTCAATGTTGACGTCATAGTTTACATTGTCTGTCTGGTTGGGTATTGCACCGCCGTATAATACCCCTGCACACAATGTACAATGTACACCACTGCGTTACCCGGTACAGACTACTCTATGGTCAATGTTGACGTCATAGTTTACATTGTCTGTCTGGCTGGGTATTGCACCGCCGTATAATACCCCTGCACACAATGTACAATGTACACCACAGCGTTACCGGGTACAGACTACTCTATGGTCAATGTTGACGTCATAGTTTACATTGTCTGTCTGGCTGGGTATTGCACCGCCGTATAATACCCCTGCACACAATGTACAATGTACACCACAGCGTTACCGGGTACAGACTACTCTATGGTCAATGTTGACGTCATAGTTTACATTGTCTGTCTGGCTGGGTATTGCACTGCCGTATAATACCCCTGCACACAATGTACAATGTACACCACAGCGTTACCGGGTACAGACTACTCTATGGTCAATGTTGACGTCATAGTTTACATTGTCTGTCTGGCTGGGTATTGCACCGCCGTATAATACCCCTGCACACAGTGTACAATGTACACCACAGCGTTACCGGGTACAGACTACTCTATGGTCAATGTTGACGTCATAGTTTACCCTCTCTGTCTGGCTGGGTATTGCACCGCCGTATAATACCCCTGCACACAATGTACAATGTACACTACAGCGGTACCCGGTCCAGACTACTCTATGGTCAATGTTGACGTCATAGTTTACCCACTCTGTCTGGCTGGGTTTTGCACCACCGTATAATACCCCTGCACACAATGTACAATGTACACCACAGCGTTACCGGGTACAGACTACTCTATGGTCAATGTTGACGTCATAGTTTACATTGTCTGTCTGGCTGGGTATTGCACCACCGTATAATACCCCTGCACACAATGTACAATGTACACCCCTGCGTTACCCAGTACAGACTACTCTATGGTCAATGTTGACTTCATAGTTTACCCTCTATGTCTGGCTGGGTATTGCACCACCGTATAATACCCCTGCACACAATGTACAATGTACACCACAGCGTTACCCGGTACAGACTACTCTATGGTCAATGTTGACGTCATAGTTTACCCTTTATGTCTGGCTGGGTATTGCACCACCGTATAATACCCCTGCACACAATGTACAATGTACACCACAGCGTTACCCGGTACAGACTACTCTATGGTCAATGTTGACGTCATAGTTTACATTGTCTGTCTGGCTGGGTATTGCACCACCGTATAATACCCCTGCACACAATGTACAATGTACACCACTGCGTTACCGGGTACAGGCTACTCTATGGTCAATGTTGACGTCATAGTTTACATTATCTGTCTGGCTGGGTATTGCACCGCCGTATAATACCCCTGCACACAATGTACAATGTACACCACAGCGTTACCGGGTACAGACTACTCTATGGTCAATGTTGACGTCATAGTTTACATTGTCCTTCTGGCTGGGTATTGCACCGCCGTATAATACCCCTGCACACAATGTACAATGTACACCACAGCGTTACCGGGTACAGACTACTCTATGGTCAATGTTGACGTCATATTTTACATTGTCTGTCTGGCTGGGTATTGCACCGCCGTATAATACCCCTGCACACAATGTACAATGTACACCACAGCGTTACCGGGTACAGACTACTCTATGGTCAATGTTGACGTCATAGTTTACATTGTCTGTCTGGCTGGGTATTGCACCGCCGTATAATACCCCTGCACACAATGTACAATGTACACCACAGCGTTACCGGGTACAGACTACTCTATGGTCAATGTTGACGTCATAGTTTACATTGTCTGTCTGGTTGGGTATTGCACCGCCGTATAATACCCCTGCACACAATGTACAATGTACACCACTGCGTTACCCGGTCCAGACTACTCTATGGTCAATGTTGACGTCATAGTTTACATTGTCTGTCTGGCTGGGTATTGCACCGCCGTATAATACCCCTGCACACAATGTACAATGTACACCACAGCGTTACCGGGTACAGACTACTCTATGGTCAATGTTGACGTCATAGTTTACAATTTCTGTCTGGCTGGGTATTGCACCGCCTTATAATACCCCTGCACATAATGTACAATGTACACCACTGCGTTACCGGGTACAGACTACTCTATGGTCAATGTTGACGTCATAGTTTACCCACTCTGTCTGGCTGGGTATTGCACCACCGTATAATACCCCTGCACACAGTGTACAATGTACACCACAGCGTTACCGGGTACAGACTACTCTATGGTTAATGTTGACGTCATAGTTTACATTGTCCGTCTGGCTGGGTATTGTACCGCCGTATAATACCCCTGCACATAATGTACAATGTACACCACAGCGTTACCGGGTACAGACTACTCTATGGTCAATGTTGACGTCATAGTTTACCCACTCTGTCTGGCTGGGTATTGCACCACCGTATAATACCCCTGCACACAATGTACAATGTACACCACTGCGTTACCCGGTCCAGACTACTCTATGGTCAATGTTGACGTCATAGTTTACCCACTCTGTCTGGCTGGGTATTGCACCACCGTATAATACCCCTGCACACAGTGTACAATGTACACCACAGCGTTACCGGGTACAGACTACTCTATGGTTAATGTTGACGTCATAGTTTACATTGTCTGTCTGGCTGGGTATTGCACCGCCTTATAATACCCCTGCACACAATGTACAATGTACACCACTGCGTTACCCGGTCCAGACTACTCTATGGTCAATGTTGACGTCATAGTTTACCCACTCTGTCTGGCTGGGTATTGCACCACCGTATAATACCCCTGCACACAATGTACAATGTACACCACTGCGTTACCGGGTACAGACTACTCTATGGTCAATGTTGACGTCATAGTTTACCCACTCTGTCTGGCTGGGTATTGCACCACCGTATAATACCCCTGCACACAATGTACAATGTACACCACTGCGTTACCGGGTACAGACTACTCTATGGTCAATGTTGACGTCATAGTTTACCCACTCTGTCTGGCTGGGTATTGCACCACCGTATAATACCCCTGCACACAATGTACAATGTACACCACTGCGTTACCCGGTCCAGACTACTCTATGGTTAATGTTGACGTCATAGTTTACATTGTCCGTCTGGCTGGGTATTGTACCGCCGTATAATACCCCTGCACATAATGTACAATGTACACCACAGCGTTACCGGGTACAGACTACTCTATGGTCAATGTTGACGTCATAGTTTACCCACTCTGTCTGGCTGGGTATTGCACCACCGTATAATACCCCTGCACACAATGTACAATGTACACCACTGCGTTACCCGGTCCAGACTACTCTATGGTCAATGTTGACGTCATAGTTTACCCACTCTGTCTGGCTGGGTATTGCACCACCGTATAATACCCCTGCACACAGTGTACAATGTACACCACAGCGTTACCGGGTACAGACTACTCTATGGTTAATGTTGACGTCATAGTTTACATTGTCTGTCTGGCTGGGTATTGCACCGCCTTATAATACCCCTGCACACAATGTACAATGTACACCACTGCGTTACCCGGTCCAGACTACTCTATGGTCAATGTTGACGTCATAGTTTACCCACTCTGTCTGGCTGGGTATTGCACCACCGTATAATACCCCTGCACACAGTGTACAATGTACACCACAGCGTTACCGGGTACAGACTACTCTATGGTTAATGTTGACGTCATAGTTTACATTGTCCGTCTGGCTGGGTATTGTACCGCCGTATAATACCCCTGCACACAATGTACAATGTACACCACAGCGTTACCGGGTACAGACTACTCTATGGTCAATGTTGACGTCATAGTTTACATTGTCTGTCTGGCTGGGTATTGCACCGCCTTATAATACCCCTGCACACAATGTACAATGTACACCACTGCGTTACCTGGTACAGGCTACTCTATGGTCAATGTTGACGTCATAGTTTACCCTCTCTGTCTGGCTGGGTATTGCACCGCCGTATAATACCCCTGCACACAATGTACAATGTACACCACTGCGTTTACAAACTACTGTATGCACAACATTGTGAGGGTTAATATTGGTCGTATTACCGGTATAACTAAAAAATAGTTCATCTATAGTTTACACACTATTAAATGCTTGAAATATAAGTACTTTTTTATCTCACTATTATATAGTGATAATGATATTGTTTTATTTTTTTATTTTCTTGAAATCTTAGAGATATTTGTCTTCGGTCTTAAGGATTAAAAATAATGGTCTTAAGCTATCCAATCTCTTATTGGCTTGGGAAAAAAGCTAGTTAAGGATACGTATACATTTAGTTTCAGGAGTCATATTATGATATGTTGATTTATATTTACACAACTTTTCTAAGCTTTATTTAAACCTTTTCATTATGCTTATATTTTAAACCCTTTATATATGTGCACATTTGTTTGCAACCTTTAGCCAAGCCCTTAACGCACTAAAAGTTGCCCAATAAGTTTTACCAAAGGGGTATAAAAAAGACCCAAAGAGAAAGCTTCTTCTGAAAAGAATCGTAATATGAATTCGAGTAGTAAGTTTCTCTCGTAGTAGGAAATACCGGGGCACGTTGGCCATAATATACACATATTTACTTATAGAATTTTACAATAAATATTTAGATTTACGATTTAATTTTTTAAGTTTAAAACATTCTTCGTAATAAGGATGTTTGTCATTAAACCTTGACAATATGAGTTAAAATATTAAAATATATAATTACGTGTACATGTAAAGTGTGCCAGTCTGCCCTCACATCAGAGTACTTTGCCCATTAGCTGGGGTACGTTGACACATGTGATCTTTTGACAAGAATAACATCAGGAAATTGAAATGAAATAATAGTTATCAAGAAACATAATTTAATATACATAAAATAAAATTGAATGTGTTATTGAATGTTGAATATTTTTAGCTCTACCACTGAGCTATGGCAGCTGCCTAGTAGAAGATTTAGTAGAAAACATTTAGTAGAAAATGTAATTTAAAGTAACCTCAAGAGAAAAAAATAGTTATTGTTGCATATTAAACTAGCAAGTTGTGGTCCTAGATATAACTCAAGATATAATACAAGATACAGCCAATATCTTAACCCGTATAGGAAACCGTGGGCAGATACCACAGACACTGTTGATCGTTTGACAATGGGTGCTGCCAGCACAATACACACATTGTGTCAGCAATATTGTCTATTGCCTGTCACCCATCAAAGACAAAGATAATCAACTCCAAGTGGCCGTCACCAGCTCATGTTGTATTAGTTATCCGGTATAGAATTTTATTTAAAACCGCTCTTTTTTCGAATAAAAAAATGATTTCAAATCTACTTTACTTCTTTAATAATATCCTTTTTTGCCTCCGCAGTAGAAGCAGCTTCTAGTTGTTGATTTCCTATTAGTTATTCTAGCTGGAAATATAAGTTTCAAGTTACATAGGCATCGCAAATATAACAATGACCAACAAACTTTTGAGTTTTTCGAGAGAGCGTACTCAAAACAACTAACTATGTGTAACTTAAAAACCAATTTTTCTAACAATATTAGTGAACAGGGGAAATATATTATACAATAAGAGGCTAATAGGATCCTTCCATTTGGATGGATATTTACCATTTTACTTTAGAAACAACTTCTAGCTGAGATCTATCCAAAGACACCAAAATTATTAAAATCTGTTGAAAACTGTAGGAGTTTATTTTACAAATAAAAAATAATATTTATAATAATATAATATTTAGTTAGCATTGTAATCAAATTCGTTGTTATATCGAAATCTCGATCATAATGTCATTAGATCTCGATTTCTGCGGGGATTTTGCAACAACTCATTTGTTTATATTTTAAAATTTTCAATAAGTAATATACATTAGCCATAGATATAGCTTGAACAAAAATAATTTATACCCACCATTCATCATAAAATAAATATACCTAATATATGCCATCTCAATTTTAAGTAAATCAACATAGCCTAAATGAATACTTAATATAGCATACATACCATAATGTAATAAAATTGCTTCATATTTAATAAAACCCATAATTATTTAATCATTCTAAATTAATCTCTATGACAATAATTTAATATAGTATAATAGTGAAGTGACAACAAGACTAACAGTAATACAGTGTGCATTAACATATGTGATACCATCAAGCAACAATGAACAATCCTTCTTCTCAATTTGAATGGCCTAGTGATTAGATGCATTTTTTAAGGGTCTCATCCCAAGTTAATATAATAACCCCATAAAATAGTTATTGAACACCAAAAGTTCAATTTTTTTATGTAGAAGAAGAGCTACAGGTAAGACACCCATTTTGAAGGCCGAGAAGATATTAAAACCTGTAGTGAAGAAATTTAAAATTGGTAATATCCCTCCATTTTATTCATCACCTACTGTACATTGAACTACAAATCAAAGGACTAAACAGTTTTTATAGCCAAGAAATTTATTAATAGTAATTGAATCTTAGAGAAATCAACTTAGATTAACTTTTGAAGAACCTTTTTGAACTTATTTAAACATTATAATTATATTCAGTCAAGAAGAAACTTTGAACCTAGATTAAACTTACAGCAAGCATTGTTGAGACAGTGAACCTACTTTTGATTCAATAATACTTAATGTCATAGAGAATTTATCCAATTCCATCTAGAAATTATCTCTATATTAAATTCAAATTTTATGATTTTATTTTCCAATATAATAATATTAATTCAACAAGAATTTATTCGACCCCGCACGACCACCCCAACCCTGAGAAAAGTTCCATGTTTGAGCAATAGCCAATATTAAACAGAGACATTTATTTATGAAGACAGTAATTAATTAAATAAAATCCCCATAGTTTGTAATATCCATTGTTAGTCCCTTTTCATACAACAGATAACTTATTGTTTAATTTAAAATAAACTCAGTTTTGTTAATTGTATTTAAGTGTTTTAATATATCCAAAGACGGCATTAAGTTAAGTCTAGATTAGTCCATCTTCCTTCATAGAGGTATCAGCTGTTAGAATATGGAAGTAAAGTAAAAGGCCACAAGTGTAAGTGTACACACAAATACAGATACACAGGTGTGTGTGGCAAATTTGGCGACCAACGTATGGGGCTCGAATAAATTCTTGTTAGCCTATGAAGCAATTTTGAACCTTATAACCTAAGCAATTGTACTAGCTAAGTTAAGGAAATATTAACTCATCACATAAATTAAGGATTTTTTTATTGTATCATACCTAGTTATAAGTTTATCCCAATTTTCCACCATCATGTTTGATTCCAATAAATCCCTACTTAGACCGCTTAGTAATCAAACATCACAAGATGAAAATCTAGACACAGCTGACAATGCGATGAATGCTACAGACGACAACACAGACTCAGTACACACCTCACCACGACACAACACACGTGAACGTACTACGTCCATTGACAACATCATTACAAAAGAAGAAATTGAGAAATTAAATAATTTATCCGGGTACAGTAATCTCGATCTATTTCACGGGTTTGCGACACAAAGAACGCTGAGCGAGAATGATGTAAACAAACACGACGCCATCTTGCCATCGCCGACCATTGACGACGGAGACGAACGAATCAAAGCCGAAGCTAGCCGAACGTGGCCGACAACACCCGAACCATTACGTTCTCGCAGTAAACAACTATACCCCGTTCAAAATAAATGTGCGGTCGAAACGCAGATTTCAATTCCCCCATTTTTCCCGTTCCTCCCACTGCCAAGAATCCAACCAATCAGAATCACTGAGAATTACCACAGCTGGTTAATATCTCATGTCAAATTATGCCAATGTTTTGATTTTTTCGTAAACAAACATTCTAATTTTGACATTTGAGATGTAACAAGAAGCGCTTCCAACGGCAAGTAGGGAAAGTAACACGATCATCAGCGCTATTTTATACTCTAAATTTTAAGGGCCAAACTAAAATAACATCTGATTGTGAGGAAAATCGGGGAATTCAGGAAAGTATTGAGGGAATTTTCCTTGTGGTGGGAAATGAAATTCTGTCTTTCGACCGCACATTTTTTTTGAACGGGGTTTACTCTCAGCTGATTACAACTCAAATGCCGTACAACCGTTCCCGAATATACAGCCCGATCCAAACTCGCAACTGATGATGATGTTGAATTCCATAAATTCGAACATCAGTGGAATAAATTCAAAAATCAATGAAGTTAATTCCAACATTGATTCCAAAATCACTGAAATTAAAAATGAACTAAAATCTGACATAAATGAGATACGCGCCATACAACAAGCACATAGCTTAGAGCTTCAACAAATTGAGAATAATATCATTAAAAAGGTATACAAACAAAACAATGAAATACGAAATGACCTAGCTAACGACTTACGTATACAACGTGAGGAAATCAACAAAACAATTGTAACTGAGACACAGAAAGTTGAGACTAAGTTGACTACTCAAATGATGGAAATCTGTAGGGACAATACGGAAAATTTGCGCAAAACCCACTATGAACATAAATTACAGGTAGAGACCCAGATTAAAACCCACATTACCCAGGTCAAAGACGAACTAATACCAGCAATAACACAAAACCAAGTGGCAATCAAAAGCCAAAACGAACAATTAAATCAGATAAACGAGAAAATTCTAGAACATGAAACTAAACTAAATGATTTCAAAGAATATGAACAGAAACCAATCACCTTGAACCCACAGATTCATGTCACATGTACCGGCAATAATTTAATGACAGACATGACCTTACCAAAATTTAATGGCAGAACACAAAATCCACCAGAGTATTTAACTAAGTTAAAACGCTACTATAAAAAATTGTTACAAAAACAACTCAGTGACCCTATAGAAGTATTAACTGATACAATCGAAGCGAGTTTTGAAGGACAAGAATCAAAATGGTTCTCGTTAATCAAAACTGACATAAAGTCATGGGAAAATTTTGAAAACCAGTTCCTGAATAAGTATTGGAGCCGAGACGTGCAACGTGCTGTTAGACAAAAAATAGAGACAGAACGCTACCGCCCAAATGGAAACCTCACTAGATCTGAATATTTCGTAGAACGAGTCATAACACTTCGATCACTAACTCCCACCTTATCTGAAGATGAAATAGTATCTATATTGGCTGAACATTTTTGCACCCTAGTACAAGATGCACGACGAGTACAAAATGCAAACAGTGTGTATGAGCTTGAAGCGCTACTACAGCGACAAGATCTGCACGATGCTCAAAAACGAACTAAGCAGCAAAACCCACCAGCACAAAACCCAACAATGACCAACGAACGCCAACCAAACTATAACCAGAACTACCAACACAATAACAAAACAAATTATCAACAACAACAACCATATTACCAAAATACCAACCCACATGCTTACAACCCCAGAAACAACAAACCACAGCAAAATTATTACAATCGACCATCACACAACTCAAATGGGAACCAAAAATATTATCAACAGCCACAAAGAAATATTAATTATATGTCAGCCAACATGTCACCACAAGAGTATAATACCAGATTTCAAGGACAACAAAGTCAATACGACCGAAGACCACTCACACCCGAACAAGAATCCGCCGTACGGAATATTGCGTCACCAACGCCTACACAAACTAAATCTACCACAAGTCATACACCCCAGCACAGCGGACCGCATCCTTTAAACGGTTAAGCGCTGAGGATGCAAAACACGGTCTGTACACTTCTTCCCGATCACACAACACTATAGCTTCTTCAGCGCAATCAAATATTATATCAACGAACAGACCAAATAATAATTATGAAAACTATAAATACGATCATCACAACTTAAACCAAGAAGAATTTCATACAAATACTATTTGCTGTGACCCAGAATTTCTATTAAATGAAGATATACCTCAAGAATTGTACAACAAAAATAGTTTTAAGAATAATTGCCCTGAAATATACATTAAAATAGGCAACATTCCTGTTAATGCATTAATTGATACTGGATCTAACATCACATGTATAAACGAAAACTGGTTCCTTGAAAACAAAAAGAACATTCCAAGATTTGAAGAACTGCATGTAAACAACACCTTTATCAAAACATCAACTGGTGGAAAATCAAAACGAATATCCAAAATATTATTGATACCAATTAAACTGAACAACCAACTTACATACATACAGACCTTACTTGTACCCCACTTAGTTAGACCTTTAATCATAGGCACAGATATTTTGAATACTTGGGAAGCCAAAATAGACTTTGAACACAATGTAATCAACCTAAACCTAAATAACAACCAAAGAATTTTAAAATTCGGAGATATTACAGTAGAGGGAATCTCATTCTACATCGAACACAACAATATCTATAATGACGAAATTCAAAATATCCCAGCAACTAGGACATTCTACATACCATGTCACGGATTTAAAAGAAGAAAATGAATATGGGCCATACCATGTAACAGCACTCAAGAAATATATAATACCAAGGACACTGCAAAGTGTATAGCATTCAAATATTCATAATACGTCAACAATAAAGGAAAGGAACTTTAAAATGTAAATATTTAGTGTTAAGCCACATTAGTTTCTTTATGTTAGATTTTAATGTAGTCATTTTTCTCACAACCATGTTATAATATTTAGTTAGCATTGTAATCAAATTCGTTGTTATATCGAAATCTCGATCATAATGTCATTAGATCTCGATTTCTGTGGGGATTTTGCAACAACTCATTTGTTTATATTTTAAAATTTTCAATAAGTAATATACATTAGCCATAGATATAGCTTGAACAAAAATAATTTATACCCACCATTCATCATAAAATAAATATACCTAATATATGCCATCTCAATTTTAAGTAAATCAACATAGCCTAAATGAATACTTAATATAGCATACATACCATAATGTAATAAAATTGCTTCATATTTAATAAAACCCATAATTATTTAATCATTCTAAATTAATCTCTATGACAATAATTTAATATAGTATAATAGTGAAGTGACAACAAGACTAACAGTAATACAGTGTGCATTAACATATGTGATACCATCAAGCAACAATGAACAATCCTTCTTCTCAATTTGAATGGCCTAGTGATTAGATGCATTTTTTAAGGGTCTCATCCCAAGTTAATATAATAACCCCATAAAATAGTTATTGAACACCAAAAGTTCAATTTTTTTATGTAGAAGAAGAGCTACAGGTAATAGACACCCATTTTGAAGGCCGAGAAGATATTAAAACCTGTAGTGAAGAAATTTAAAATTGGTAATATCCCTCCATTTTATTCATCACCTACTGTACATTGAACTACAAATCAAAGGACTAAACAGTTTTTATAGCCAAGAAATTTATTAATAGTAATTGAATCTTAGAGAAATCAACTTAGATTAACTTTTGAAGAACCTTTTTGAACTTATTTAAACATTATAATTATATTCAGTCAAGAAGAAACTTTGAACCTAGATTAAACTTACAGCAAGCATTGTTGAGACAGTGAACCTACTTTTGATTCAATAATACTTAATGTCATAGAGAATTTATCCAATTCCATCTAGAAATTATCTCTATATTAAATTCAAATTTTTTGATTTTATTTTCCAATATAATAATATTAATTCAACAAGAATTTATTCGACCCCGCACGACCACCCCAACCCTGAGAAAAGTTCCATGTTTGAGCAATAGCCAATATTAAACAGAGACATTTATTTATGAAGACAGTAATTAATTAAATAAAATCCCCATAATTTGTAATATCCATTGTTAGTCCCTTTTCATACAACAGATAACTTATTGTTTAATTTAAAATAAACTCAGTTTTGTTAATTGTATTTAAGTGTTTTAATATATCCAAAGACGCCATTAAGTTAAGTCTAGATTAGTCCATCTTCCTTCATAGAGGTATCAGCTGTTAGAATAAGGAAGTAAAGTAAAAGGCCACAAGTGTAAGTGTACATACAAATACAGATACAGGTGTGTGGCAATATATATATATATACAAATATATAATTCATAAAAAGTATTTTATTACTCAATATTAGTTTTTAATTAAATTGTTGTTTTAATTGGTTATCACAATATGGTTTATCATCTCTTGAAAAAATATTCTTTTAAAGTGGTCTGTGCCAACAATAAAGGTTAGAGATCCATTATATTGCCAATATCAAATCAATAACAGAGAATATTGGCTTCAACCGAGAGGTCGCCAAAATTCTTGTCACCTTCTCGTGTGATATGTTCATGCCCACCTCAGGTTTCTTTTTTTTCTGCATAGAACAACGGGTTCAATTAATTGTAAACTCTGTGCAACAGTATGTAAATACTCGTACTTGCACACGCATGAGCATGATAAATTGCTCTCAGGTGTATTATTTCCATAGTAAGATGATCTTCCTGACTAATAATTCATTACCCAATTATTAAAAATTATTTCTCCAGATTCTGATTTCAGTCTTTCATCTTTTACAAAAACAATAATTTCCAATGAGACATTAACACGGAATTTACTCAGCACAACCGAGGCGTTGCCGCATAAAAACTGTTGTTGGGACAACAATGTTCCCCCAGAGGGCGGCAGTGATGCTACTTTACGTCTGTGACGGTGGCCACACTGCCTTTGTGGTGTCTATTCGTGCTGCTCTGTTGCAAAAAAGCTATTCTTCTCAATAAAGTACTACACACTTTTGAAAATGAGAAACATGTTATCATGTAGGGTTGGGCATAATTTTGATCACAATTTAAATCGGTGATAAATTGATTATTTTGATTATTTTGTTCTAAAACTAGTTATACCAAATCTTTTATAAAAAATATTATGTATATAAACTAGTTACATAAATTATAGCGCTTCATTATCAGAACTTATGATACACAGGTCTTATTATCTTGTGACTTTATTTAGTACTTTGGTAAAATAGAAAAAAGCAATATTTTTTATATTTTTGTCAAATTTCTGGAAGCGATAAGACTCTCCCTCACCCCAAATAGGCGAAGGCTGTGTGGACTCAGTGTCCTTTACCAGGACACTAACCTGAGCGTCGCGTAGTCGGGTCATTTTAACACTAATTAGGTTAGTTAAGATAGGTTACGTTAGGTTAGGCCTACGTACTTGCTCGGGTAGGCCTTCATGTGGTGGTCTGCAGCGACAGCCGACGGTATCGACCCACCCACGCACTACTTCGTGGCATTTTTTATCTAGGCTTATTTGGAGAAGTAATTATGGTTTTGATATGTTTTTACTACTTCTGTATATATATATATAATATATATATATATATATATATATATATATATATATATATATATAGATATATATATATATATATATATATATATATATAGATAGATATATATATATATATATATATATAGATATATATATATAGATATATATATATATAGATATATATATATATATATATATATATATATATATATATATATATATATATATATACGAGGGCTATTCAGAAAGTAAGGAACGTTTCTGTCTTACGCCGTTAGGCGCGCACGTATCGCCTATATTAGGGTATGAGAGCACTCGGGGCCTCAGTGGCTATCCAGCCGTGACACTAGGAGTATTGTCGCGCTGCTAGTTTTCTTTATTTTTAAATTCAAAAAGGCCGCTCCCGTAAAAAATGCCGCCAGTTGCGCTGTGCGATCGGTAACACGGTTTTTGTTGGCAAAAACCTTACAACCGATAAAGATTTATCGAAAAGTGTGCGAGGTGTATGGGAACAATGTCTTGAATGAAAGTTTTGTGCGTAAGTTGTGTATTCAGTTTACAAATGACCGAACCAGTACTCGATGAGCAGTAGAGTGGACGACCGAGCATTGTGACTGACGAACTGGTCACTAAAGTTGACAAAAAGATCCGTGAAACCCGCTGCTCCTCCATAACGGAGCTTTTGTTAACTTTCCCTCAAGTTTCACTGACTTTGCTGTGTTGAAATTGAAAGAATAAAAATCGATAAATCTCTATCGGTTTTAAATTTTTTGCCAACAAAAACCGTGTTATCGATCGCACTTCGCAACTGGCGGCATTTTTTACGGGTGCGGCCATTTTGAATTTAAAAATAAAGAAAACTAGCAGCTCGACGATGGTCCTAGTGTCACGGCTGGATAGCCACTGAGGCCCCGAGTGCTCTCATAACTAGCGTCTGCCGAAGCAACCTCCACAATGTGGTATGTAACGAATCGTCGGTGATGTGGCGTGGTGGGGGTACCGAGCGACGACGACAACGCCCGAACTCACACGAATAATAATAACGATATAAACAATCGAATAGTCGCTACCTAAACGAGTCAGCGGTTTGTGACCGAATATTACAATTAAAATGTGGTATGAGTGACTTAATTAATTAATGGTGTTAGTTTGTTCCTGCCTTATTGGTGATTTTCATTGAATAAATTAAATTGAATTTTACATCTACGCAATCAAACAGACCCTACTCGATACGAAAAGAGCTACAATCCGAGCGTTAGCTGCATTGTTTATGTTTGTGATAACTACCTACCCTTATCAACTAAATGCAATGTTCTAGGCCTACTGTATCAATAAAAGGTGTATGCGTTTTTACCTTATACTCTAAACGGAATATCGGGGCGCGGGTTGTCTTTGAGTATGTTTGTGTTTTTGCTTCAAAACAACTTTAAGTTACCACCTACAGTGAGTTATTGAAGAAGATAGTAGGCCAATTCAAATCATTGGTTAACATTTACTTTAAAAACAATGGTGTATTTCCCACATTATTTTATTCCCTGTTTTCTTTTTCAATATCAATAAACGAGACAACTTTTTAAAATTGTGTTAAAAATATATTAATTATAGCGTAATTATGCAATACATGAAAGTCATAACGAATTGAATGCCTGTACAGCATTAAAAATCCTTGCAAAAATTACATGCTCTTAAAAAAAGTTTGAAGTATTTTTCATACGTCTAACCTTTTAATTGAAGGTTTTCATGATTTTCTTAAGGTAGAAAAATAGTTCAACCTAACGTGAAAAATAGTCTACTTAAGTTGTAGTTTATACAAATAACTTATTACGTTAGCACTAATATGAAAGTTAGCTTTCATATAGTTTTAAAAACCACAATGAAGTACTTGTCGATTTGAATTATATTTCTTAAAAATAATCGTATGACTAAAATTGTAATTGTTTCTGAATGAAATTAAATTTCACGCAATCAATTAAAATGTGTAATTGCTTTAATTTAAGCCACAAGTAAAAAATCCATATCACTATCATGCCTGCCCTAACCGCTATAGATTTAGGTTTGTTTTTCATTAAAAATATTTAAAGCAAATAAATAAAATGTAAAAAAATTAATAAATATGCGATATGTTTCAGAATACTACATATTGGACCTTGCCGACAAGTTATGCATAACTTGGTGAGGCCATGACTATGTAAAAACTTAAAATAAATTAATTTGAATTTGAATTTAATGTAAAGAAATTTAATTTATATTTTTTTTATAATTTCAGAAATTATAAAAAATCATAGTTACCAATAATTAAACAATAAAATGAAATTATTTAAATAGCCTAAATAAAAGAAGCAGCACAATTATAAGCCAATTTTGATCACTTAAAAAGCTACTAAAATATCCATTAACCTTGAGACCAGCTACAATATTTTCCTCTCAACAAAAACACCATTAAAAAATAAAAATAATTCTAGGACGAACAGTGCGTATACAATAACAATTTCGGATATAAACCACTGAGTTAGCAACTTTTCGATTGTTGTTATCGTTATCGACATCGTTATTATTATTCGTGTGAGTTCGGGCGTTGTCGTCGTCGCTCGGTACCCCCACCACGCCACATCGCCGACGATTCGTTACATACCACATTGTGGAGGTTGCTTCGGCAGACGCTAGTGCTCTCATATCCTAATATAGGCGATACGCGCGCGCCTAGCGGCGTAAGGCGGAAACGTTCTTTACTTTCTGAATAGCCCTCGTGTATATATACATATATATATATATATATATATTTTCTATTTTCTATGAATGTGATTACATTGTGGTGGATGTCGAACTGATTGAAACACTGATTAAAAAAATTTTATTTACGTTAAAGTAATTAGTTTTATGAACGTACTGATTTTTAATCATTTTGGGTTTTCATAATGGTTCTAAGAATAGTTCACAATAATTCTCTTTTCAACGTAATTCTTCCAAACTCAGGGTACTTCAAGTGTGATATTTTAACTAACAATATTAGAAAGAAATAGGTTTACTATCAAAACAAAGCAAAATCATAAATTCTAGGAAACGAACGAAGATTAAATCAACGGAGAAAATCAGATAGTGGCAAGACAAAAACCAAATTGAGTTTGATTTTCCCCGTGTCGCTTGGTGAAAGTGAATATCGTTGTTCTCTTTGTAATGTATCTGTTAAGATGACAGGTAAGTGCTCGTGTTTTATATATAAGAATCTGTTGTATAAAAATTATTTAACTATGAAAAAGGTTCAAATTAGTTTTATCTTCAAATATTTATAATATAAATGATGTACTAAATAATAATTGTTAGCTACAGGATTCAGTTAGATACATTTCACGTTAGTTACATACTAACTAAGATAACTAAATTTATGATTCAAGGACGTTCAATAATCAATAAAAACTTTATGTGGAAGTGTATAATGTTATTAATTAATAGGAATTTACAGCTTTGAGTAATTGGTTGAAAGATTTTAAAAGAACGACATGATGTAATTGCAATAAAAACCCCCGTTAGCGTGTATTCCTTTAGTGAGCTCTCAGTTGGCTTAACTTTTTTATGCGTTTTTGTTGGTAAAGAAAGAGGCATATTGAACAAATTTAAAAAATATATTTTTTATGATAAGCTGTAAAGCCAATTCCGGAGTTCTATAATGGAAGTGTCACACGGATTTTTACACACCCACCAACTTTGGTACTATGTGGCAAGCTAAGGTGTGAGTACTCGGTTAAAGGGAGAGTGGAGGAGAGACATGTTGTAATTGATGTAATGCTAATGTCGCCTTGTCTACCCCAGTCTCTCACACTAGCAGCAGTATATATTACACACACCACCAACTCTGGTGTTGTGTGACAAGCTAAGGTGTGAGTACTCGGTTGAAGGGAGAGTGGTGGAGAGACATGTTGTAATTGATGTAATGCTAATGTCGTCTTGTCTACCCCAGTCTCTCACACTAGCAGCAGTATATATTACACACACCACCAACTCTGGTGTTGTGTGACAAGCTAAGGTGTGAGTACTCGGTTGAAGGGAGAGTGGTGGAGAGACATGTTGTAATTGATGTAATGCTAATGTCGTCTTGTCTACCCCAGTCTCTCACACTAGCAGCAGTATATATTACACACACCACCAACTCTGGTGTTGTGTGACAAGCTAAGGTGTTGGTATCCGGTTAAAGGGAGACTTAATTAGGGACATGTTGTAATTGATGTTTTAATTAATTCATGTTGTAATTGGCATGTTGTACTGTGGTCGGTAGTGGTGCAAGGTACCTAATACATAAAACTCCAGTGTAAAACAAGAATAACATGGCAAACCAAAAGCCTTAACTTAAACTGTTTTAATGTACAGAGGAAAATATTAAAATATTAAAATATTTTAATATTTTAAAGTGACACAATTTCTAAGGTTATTTAATAACAATCATGAGAATACCGTATCTTGTTTTGGATTTAAGTTTGATACTTAGATAAATTTAAGAGTAAATTTTGTACTACCATTAAAAAATCCGAGTGCCACTTGGTTAAAGCCTTCCACACATTTTAAACTTTATTTCTATTATTGGCACTGTTAAAAAGTTGTATTCCTCCCCCTATTTCACAATTTCACTTGTTTTTCCATTTAGTACCAGGGCGGCCGAGCTTAAGCTCGGTAAAATTATTGCTTTCGTTCTCACGCAAAGCTCGTTCGCTCCGCTCACTCGCCAGGCCGAAGGGTGCTGCACTTTGGTATAATTTTCTTAAGGGCCGGTCTACCCCAGCCCAAACAACAACAATGCCGAATGCCACCTCGCGTCCGTAGTGCTAGGCGAGTTTGATGGCTGCAGAGGTTTACGGGGATCGTGTTTTAAAATTAACCAATTAAGATAGAGATTGGCTGTTAACTTTTTATAAAAGTAGAAAAAAGGATCTAGTCGGCTATCTTTTTAGAATTTTTAAATAAAATTTGTAATTTCAGTAATAAATGTCTAAAATCATCTGTTTTTATCGATTTTTAACTGAAGTTTTCTGTTGGTTTTTGAACTAATTACAAAAGTGTAACAGAGGAAAATTAGTACCGTTATTCTTCTTTAATATGACACCTTATTTATAGCTCTAGGCTTCATTTGGCAGAAGATAACACGTTTATAAAAAAAACCCTTGCATTCGGGTGCGCGCCAGGGGTAGAAAGGCTCCGGTCTACATTGTTGTCCGATGTAATACATTGGTTTATATCTACAGATCAGCTGATTTTTGTTCAGTTAATAAAATCTCCATAAGGATAACATGGAAACTTTGAAGGGCTCTAGAACGAAAACCGGATTTTTCCCAGACATGGGACCAGCTCCAAACGATTTCTGGTGGCCAAAATCCCCATATTCAATAAAAAAATCAAAAATCCTTGGAGCGAAAAAAAACTTTGCCCGTACAAACAGAGCTTGTTTTAGAGTATAAGATAAGATGGGCAAAAATTGATATATTTTTTTAACTCAATAGTGCATAGCTGTTAATTGCCCAACGTCACTATTGACTGTTTAAAATATCATTATAATGAGCATTACTTGTCCTCTGTGTCGGAGTTCTCGGTTGAATATATTTATAGCCGCTGATACGAGCGCCCATCATTCATACAGGACGTACAACGGTGTTGCTCTGACTTTCACAGTGGCACTACACTTTATGTCAAATATTTAACTTTGCATCTCTGTATTTTTATATTTTAGTTCAGTATGTACACCTTAAAGATTCATGTATTTAAAATGTTTAAATTTAATTTTTCAAACTAATTATTGTTCTTTTTTTGATTCTTCCAAAGTTGACTATGTATAGTTTAACTTTTCGTGTCAAAGCAGTTACTTTTATGTTTTTCATGGTTATCATGTTTATTCATTCTGAATAAACTTTTTCTTATGTTTTTGTTGTTATTTGATACTGTTCACAATGTTATTTAAAACACAAATTTATATAGTTAAAGTGGCGATTTAAGATGGTACTGTATTGCTGAACTCGTTTTACGCCTGATAAATAAGGTGTTCAATTTTGTTCAATGGAGCTGAATATTTAAAATGACAGCTAAACTAGCGATATTCAGCAGTGCAATACAAAACTGTGTAAGGTGATCAGTGATGTCGAGTCATGGTAAAATATTTGAATAGGCTTTTGAAACTTAGATGAATTCGGAGCTATTGTACTAAAATATTTATTACAAATAGTTCACAGTTAATTTTAAAAACAAGTACCTTTAAAACTAAAGAATTTTGATTAGTAAGTTTGGTTTCATTTTATTTAGTAGAACTTATATTAAATTAAAATTATTTAACTTTATATTTTATACAGATTTTGATATTAAAATTACGAATATTGTGTATCAGTCTTAATGTGCAACAATTTTTCCAAATATTTTCCAACATGATTTACTTCACTCTTCTAGGTGAAACACGCCCCTCCCTTCCCATCGACTTCTCGAGTGTCAAAAACACTTGCTACCTTCTCTTACTTACTTATCATAATCTACTCGACCCCTTCATAACTTTCAGTGGTAAAAGGTGACATCTCATCTTTTACAAACTGAATATCTGACTAAACCTACACGCAGTAACATGGCATTGCTGGAAAAATGACATAAGACAATTTTAATATGAACTACAATACTGGTTGGAAAACATTTGAAGTCTACTTAGGATGCGGCGGATCAGGTCGTAACAAAGGTCCTCTACAAATTTGACAATTTTTAGGAGATGAAAGAGTTAGAAAAATTTTGTTTTTTTATATTTTTACATCAACCTTTTTTATTTTTTATTTTCTTAATAACGTCAGTAAGGAGCTAAATCCTATTTTATATATTTTCATCCAGTACGGTTTTATGACTATTGTTTTTATTGTTATCTGTTATTGCCTGATTGAGGAAAGCAAGACAGTTTGACCACGTTCCCTCAAAAGTTTTGTCAACAGAATCGCCACGTGTACCCACTTCCAAATTAAACCCAATCTTTCAACCTGATTTTCTTTGAAAAGTAAAAAGTTAGTAATGTTTATAATGTAAATAATTAAGGGCATAAGACGATCAATACTCATAAAATATTTTAAAAATTAATATTTTTTTTTATTTTTTGTCCAAATTACTTGTATGTTTGTGGAACATATATTTGATGTTATACAATGTAAGAAGGGGACCAACAAATTTGCATATGAAATTTCTTTGATCAAGGAATGAATAAACCTTATTTTAAAAATATATAATAATATTTTTCATTAATAGTCAAACCATTTAAATACAGACTCCAAAAAAATTCCTTTTTTATTTAATGTTCTTCCCACTTTAAAGATACTTTGTTTTTTTCTGAAGGAGTGCAGGATTAGATTAGATGTATCAAGATTCTCAGGGGTGCAGCGGGTTGTGATGGATGTTTCTGTCCCAAGGCTACACGTTCACATTAGCACACTAATGACTACAATGCTGCACAAACACACCCTGCATACTTAATTCATAAAGGTTTTAATAAAATCTAACGAAGTTATATATATTTCTTGTTTGAAACTTAGTTTAGAGTCAGAGGAAACATTTGTATTGTTTTTATACACGTGTCAGCTCACCGTAGATTTTAAGGGGTAGATAGAAATAGGTAAGATACCATAGATCTAAACAAGTAAAATCGTAGACATTAAGTCACAATACTATAAGAGTTTCGGATTACTACAGTCAACAGTGATCACGCCTCTTGAGTCTTACTCCCAAACATTAGAATTTTAATTACAAAAAAGTTGGATCAATTTCACCATAAAAACTACACTTTAAGTTGAAGGCATAACTAACCATAATACCCGTGTGTCTCTGTCTACCAGCACTAATTCGAGTAGCCGCAGAACAAAACAGAGAGTTTTAAGTTTTGAACAAAGTTGTTCAATATGATGACTTTGTATCAAATTAAAAGCCTTTTTGTGCTGGAATATTCAATACTTAATTATTAAAATGATAAAAATCTGATGTCATAAACAACATGAACAGTGTATGGTTTGCTCTGATTGGGTTAAGTCCATTAACAATGATTCCACTCTTCAAAGTAAATTTTCGATCAAAATTTCGAAAATTTTTTCTCAGTCTTTGGGGCCACGGTTAATACCACTGTACTATAGGAAAAAATCTTATATTTATCATCTTATTTCGATCCAATACCAATATGTAGTGAAAAGAGTGGGGATAAGAATTACTCCTTCAGTCACTTCGCATCGCACCTCCGACCATGTCCTTCGCATGACCTCCACTTCGTCTTTCCCGTAAGTAATCCTTTCTTCTACTGGCTACATTATATCTACCATTATGATACTTGAAAAAGCTGAAAGCACCAAATTAAACCTAAAATTTCAATTTTACAATCTTTATTATGGTTGACGTTTAACGTTCGTGAACACAGAAAACCTCCTCTATCCTCTGCAATCCATTTAGGGAGCAAAGGCCCGCCACAACCCTCTGATATTTCCCTGAAACTGTCAAACTTATTTTTATAAACTTGAACTGGTTCTAATCTAGGAGGTATTTCCTTCATGGTGACTTTCCCTTACCTCAAGTATGCTATACTTCTCAAATATCTTGGAGACTAAAGCGTCCATTGAAATATCTAGGAGAGTGAACACTTACTGGATTATAATTTGACTTAAAGTATTTTCTGTTATTTTTATTAATGAGATAGTACATTTACATATTAGTTAGTAGCCTGACTTTTTAGCAAAAATTGTTATAGATAAATTGAGTTTAAATTACAATATTAATTTATGTTAATGCTAACAAATAAACTTCATTCTTTTACACATATGCTGCATTAAACTATTTATTATAGACCCAGATGAAATTTGGAATTTCTATGATGTCATTCAACTTATTTCAGATATAAATAAATTCTAAGCAATGGAAAAACTTTAATTAATATTTAGCAATAAAGAAAATGGTTCCTGTTAATATGTGATTTGAATATTAATTATATAAAAATAGTTACTTATAGTAAACAATAATCATTAGTGATTTTGAAACTCAATAAAATAATCATTAGTGATTTTGAAACTCAATAAATATATCACGTTGCCAGAAGGAGAGCCTCAATACATTTATGTAACATAGATAAACGATTCCATATTCAGTGATGAATTATTGCATTGTGTACCCGTTGGCAGCCTCCTCTTTCATATTCTGTTTACTCTTCCCTGCAGCTAGCTGTTTTTATTTATTTTGAAAGTACATTCAGCAAAATTTTCCTGTCCTATATAACTCATTTTAAACAAACTTTTAAATATACTTTATGTTTTTTTTTAACTAGATACCCAGAAACCAGGCAGTTTAAACTAGTGAGTTATAGGTATATTTTGTTTGGGTCTATAATGTTAAAACAAAGGATATAATATGAGCTCATTACTTGAGTCTGTTAACCTTAATAACTAGAAAACGACTGTAAAGAACTAGACAAATTTAAAATAAAGGACAACTGTTTATTTATTTCTTACAACATTTATAAGATCCTGTTAATTTTAATTTATTATACCGTGTTTTTCTTTACATATACAAAAATCAACGACTTACGAGACAACCCTCGAAGACAAATCAACAAACTAAACAATTTAAAAATATGTTTTAATTAAAGGTACTCAATTTTTTAAGTAATCATTAGTAAATCATATTTTTTCAGTTAACCACTGTAGGGCTTGAAGTCAAGGGAATAATGAAATTTGGAATTTCTATGATATCATTCAACTTATTTCAGATATAAATAAATTCTAAGCAATGGAAAAACTTTAATTAATATTTTGCAATAAAGAAAATGGTCCCTGTTAATATGTGATTTTAATATTAATTAACTAAAAATAATTACTTATTATCAAGTGTTGTGTGGTTCCAAGTTGGCTCTACTCTACCTGACCACGTGTTTCCAACTAACATCCAGATGTCTAGTTACTAACTAAGTACACCAGACTCGATCTAGAACTAAGTTTCGATTTAATCACAAGTTAGTTATATATACCTAGTTTGGTCATGTGTAGTAGAGCTAGTTTGGTGTAATACAAGTTAGCAACAACATTCAAAACAATTAAATGCTGTATTAGTAAACCGTTTAAAATTATTCTGGTATTTTCACTAAAAAAAAATTGAAATACTCTTCTTTAATCCCTATTTTTGTTATATGTCTGAATTTTCTGAATAGCTCTACACAACTGTAATATTAATATAGGTATACCTATTATAGGGAAAACTGTGTGAGTGTTTATTATTTTAAGTGTTTCAATCACAACAAAACAATTTATTTATCAAACATTTTTTAATGACACTATCAGTTTTAAATCTCAATATATTTCGTTCAAAATCACTTAATGTAATAGTTTAACCAAGCACAAAATACAAACAGAAACTACAGTTGTGAAAAAGAGGTAAAATATTGCCATGTTTTAGAATGAATCTTGTCACAACACCACTACTACACAACACAATATTTCACGGTTGAATAACTTATAATAATTTGTATCTGCCTCTATAAATGTATTCAGACCAACTGCACTGGCAAATTCTTTTCAAATATCATAAATATAATTTTTTTTCCTTTGCCTAATGTATACTGTTTATATTATAACAAACATGCTAAAAGAACTACGTATTGTGTTATTGTAGCAGTAAAATTGTTATAAAGACCTTTAACAATACTTACATAAGAAATTTAAAATGTTAAATTAAAATTAAGATATGAGTTAATATGGCTTATCTTAGTAAGCATATTATTAGATCACAGTACTCTTAAACATGCAAACATCTTTTATTGAAGAAAAAATCTTGTGATCATAGGCTTAAAATAGCTAGAGAAAAAAGGAAATAGGCGTATGGTCCACAGGGTTTTCTACAGTAAGAATTTATAAATCAAAACTTTTTACATGTTATTAGCTGCTATGAAATGTGTTATGAAATTATGTTATGAAATCTGTATCAATTTATCCGATCCTTCGGATGTAGCTTAGCCTACAACTAATTAATTTTAAACCTAATTAAAGATCAATTCAATAGAAAGTGCTTTTAATTTACAGTCACATATAAATTATTTTATATGTATAGTGTAATTATACATAATTTGAGCTCTTTTTGTAGTCTTAAATAATGGGTGATTAGGTTATTTAGTTTATTTAGTTTATACAAATTTTAGCGAATTTCCCTATAGGGAATACGCTATTACGGTAGTAGCCATGGTAAGACCTAAGCCCGGGACCATGTTATTTTTTCATTTTGAGGTCCCCAGAAGCCAAAAACACCGTTCGTTCATTTTCATATATATGTATATATATATCTATATATATATCTATATATATATGTGTCCGTGGTACTGATAACTTTTGAAGGGGACCTCCGATTTTGATGAAATTTGGTATGAAGGTGTAAGACTAGATCTATTTTCATGAGTTCGCGAACCAGCATGATCGGGTTATGGGAACAGGGTTTTATGGGGTTTCAAAGGGGTCAAAAATGGGTTTTTTGGATTTTTGGAGCATAATTTTCAAAATTCAACAATTTTAGCTGAAACCATTTAAAAGAGCTTAAAAAAATAAACAATGTAGTATTTTGAATTTTTAACTTAGCTTAACAGGTTACGGAGAAAAGCCAAAAATAGGTTTTCCATGTTAATCTTATGGGAAATCAACAAAACCCTGTATCTCGCTTATTTATAGGAATAAATTGATAAAATTTGGTATATACATTCACTTGGTAGAGTTCAACTGATATTTGCTTACAACACCCACATTGCGGCAAACCTACGTACTCACCCCTATGGGGTTTATAGGGAAAATGAAAAGAACACCATAACTTGATAATATTTGGTATGTACATTCACTAGGTAGGATTTAACTGATATTTGCTTACAACACCCATATGGCGGCAAACCTACATACTCACCCCCATGGGGTTTATGGGGAAAATTAAAAAGTTCCGAATATTGATACAGTTTGACATTTACCTAATGTAACTATTACATTTCCTAACAAAACTAACATTTTCTAACAACATCCCAAGGCAGCAAACCTACATTCCCATTCCTATGGTGTTTATGGGGAAAATACAATATCTCAAGATCGTTTGGAAATTCGCTGAGTACGCAGGTCTGCTGCGACGGGGGTATTGTTAAATATCAAAAATCGAAAAAATATTTACTTTTATTGCTATAATGCTAATATGCATAGCCAGTCCCAGATTGTGGTGACAATCTCAACTACTATAATATTACAGATTGTAATGAAATTAGTATTTTTTTTTGTGTGTATTTTATACTGCTGTCGAATCTTAATCTTGTATTTGTGAATCTTGTTTTTGTAATCACTCCTAACTTACTGTTAAAAAGTAAAAGCTGTTACGTAAAATTTATTATCTATGATAAAAATATCAAAAACTCAATTAATATACTTTTGAATAAGTTGTTCTACAATTTTTCACTATTAAAATTAATTAATGTAAGAAGAGCCGAAAGATGAGTTCGAATGAATTTATGATGAAGGGGATGAATGATGCAGTATCCCTAAGTCATTATGGCTTACACCTCCACTAGGGCTAGGCATTGCTGTCGGAGGTGAAGATCGTATTTGCAACTGACATTGTTTGTAGTGTATTAATTCCAAGTTGATGAAAAATTTTGAATAATTTGTTTATGTAATCATAGAAAAGTACTATCTTGATAACTTTGAATTGTAATCTTGTGTTGGAACATTGAGGATATTTCTAATTTCGTAATTGTTTGGTTTCTTGTCTCCCAAACATTCATTGAATCTTCCTTTTTTTCAAAGTGGTGATCCAAGCCTTTATTTAAGGTTTTAGCGAATTTCCCTATAGGGAATACGCTATTACGGTAGTAGCCATGGTAAGACCTAAGCCCAGGACCACTTTACTTTTTCATTTTGAGGTCCCCAGAAGCCAAAAACACCATTCGTTCATTTTCATATATATGTATATATATACATATCTATATATCTATCTATATATCTATATATCTATGTGTCCGTGGTACTGATAACTTTTGAAGGGGACCTCCGATTTTGATGAAATTTGGTATGGAGGTGTAAGATCAGGTCTATTTTCATGAGTTCGCGAACCAGCATTGTCGGGTTATGGGAACAGGGTTTTATGGGGTTTCAAAGGAGTCAAAAATGGGTTTTTTGCATTTTTGGACCTTAATTTTTAAAATTCATCAATTTTAACTGAAACTATTTAAAAGAGCTTAAAAAAACAAACAATTTGGTATTTTGAATTTTTATCATAGCATAACTGGTTACGGGGCAAATCCAAAAATGTGTTTTCCATGTTATTCTTATGGTAAATCAAGAAAACCCTGTATCTTGCTTATTTATTGACGTAACTTAATCAAATTTGGTATGTACATTATCTATATAAGGTTTAACTTATACTTGCTTACAAAACCCATATGGCGGCAAACCTACATACTCACCCCCATGGGGTTTATGGGGAAAATAAAAAATTGCCAGAGTTTGATACAATTTTGTGTTTACATTCACCAATTATTGATTAACTTAGATTTTCTAACAACACCCAATGGCAGAAAACCTACATACTCGATCCTATGGTGTTTTTATGGGGAAAGTAAATAATCTGAAATTCCATTGGAAATTCGCTGAGTATGCAGGTCTGCTGCGACGGGGGTATTTTGTGTTTTTTTAGTCTTGAATATGATTATTCCTTTGCTTGTAATCAATAATATCTTTTATATTGTAAATTATAAAATTTGAACTAAATTAAATATTTTGTAAGCAATCTAACTCATTTTATATTACCAAATAAAATACATAAATATAAATTTATAAAATATCAACATCGTTTTTAAAACCTATTTTTAAACCCAACTGTAGTTTTCTGAAAGTATGAATTACTAAACATATTTTATTATATAAATTTTGATGTAGACCAATGAAATTGTAAAATGTATTGTTTTTATAATCAACCTCTAAAAAACTATAAATTTTGAACTGGGGTTGCAATTGAAGGCGTTAAAGATTTACTAAAATGTAAGTAAATCAGATCTGAAGTAAAAATGTTACCATATTTCTTACATAAAAATGTTTTCCCATCATACAATATACACCAATTGTCTATTTGGTTTAACAACATATTGAAATGACATCATTTTCATTTATCATGTTGAAAATAATACGAATGTTTTGAAAATATTTCAATAATAAACTAATTGCATTGAATTTTCTTATCAATAAAATAGCTGAAAGAGAAATAAAAAAAGCAACAAATAAAAACTAGACATACTTACTTACTACCTTACTTACCGTTTTTCTTTGTTTCTGTCCAATTTTCCGTAGTAAAGCATTATTATTATTATTATAGTTCAAAGCACAAAAAAAATGTTTACGATAGTCGTCCCAGCAAACCTCAACAGTGCGATTTTGAATTAAACTTTGAAGAGCCCCACGAGAACATGGCGAATAACAACGAGAATGCGTCGCAGTTCAAACCAAACAAAAGGCGAATGAATATTACCTCAGCAATGCAACTGTGTGGACCTGGTAGTAGGGGACCCAGCCGCCTCTATCGTGCATAATAAGCGAGATAGTGATACCCGAAAGATATACTCTTGAAATCGATTTTACCTTTTTCTGGGTACACTAAGGGTCACCAAAACCAATGTTGCCACGATGAACTCTCTTGCAAAAGTGGTTTTATCTTGTGTTAAAAATATGAAATTTTAAGTGATTTTTTAATGTACCTGTTGCATAATAATAGTCATAGCTCCGTTGTTTTTGGGTCGATTCTGATAAATTAAAGATAGAAATGTTCACAAAAAGTAGGAAAACAAGACTGATGCATTTTAAACGCTTTTATTACACTGGAAAGTAGTTAAAAAGCCTCTGAAACAAAAAATATTGTTCCAAAATATATTTATGTTTGTTTCCAAATATGTTTACGTCATACCAATGGCTCCAATGTCACTAAATATGATACTACTAGATAGATTAGGTGGTTTACAACAATTTATGTCTCTTATAGTTTTTTCCTATGAAGTGCCGTTTTCGAGTAAAATGTAATTTTACAAAGTTTGTCAGGTCGAGGGCCGCGCGCTGTTGGCGGGTCTCGTCGACGTAGACCGCAGCACAGAGCTAAGTTATCAATCATTCTATTGTCATTTTAAGACTTAATAATGTATACCAAGTTAATATTTCATCTGAACTGCTTTCGTTGTACCTGCTTGAACATAAATTTCAATTACCCTGTTGCAGCAGACCTGCGTACTCAAAGTGTTTTTAATTGTTTCTATAATAAATTGTCATTGCCAAATTAAGTGTTTGGGTTTTCAGGATTATTATTTTTTTCTGTAGGGTTAAAAATTTATATATTCCTATACTATAATACGAGGAATATCTGAAGGGATGTGTGTTCCACGATCTCGAAATCTAGCTGTTAGATTTTGCTTAAAGTTTGCATTAAAGAGTGTTTTTGCCCAAAAATAAGTTTAGAAACAGCCTCAACCCCAGGAAAAATCGAATTTGGTCTAAAATTAAGTTTTAAAATTGTAATTTTTAACATTAGTCTTATGGGTTGCTATTTTTGTAACGAAATAACAACGAAATGTAAACAAAAAGAAAGAAACATTAATGTTAAAGAGACTTTTTGAAACACCTGTTAACTGTGAAGAGGTATAGTTGGTTGTTGGTGGAAATTTAATTGCTTTTTTACCTTGACACTATAACAAAAGTGAATAAAAACCAACGAGCAAGGCTCGGTTAACCTGGTACTAAATGAAATTATACATGAAATTGTTTGTCGATATATATTTGAAAAAGTTCTGTATTATGTATTACTTTCAGACAATACAAATTACTATTTAGTGTTCATGTTACAACTTTCACACAGCCTAAAATAAAAATGTCTTAATTTAATCAGACATGAATACTTGTATAGCTTTAAAAATAAGGATCATATTATTAATATTAAATCCCGGCAAACCGGTTTAGTTTTCGATTTATGTAGATAACACAGTTCTCCATATGATTAAAATGTTTTAAGATTGCAACATTCTTGCCATAATGTATCATAATTATTATTAATTCAGATTTTTAAGATTTATGTTGCATTTTAAATTTTATGATCTAGCACGTGGCACGTGGGGTCATTTCGTTTCAAGCTTCATCCCCCCTAGCCTTTGATTTAGTTCTAGATGGCGCTTTAAAATGTTGACCAAATTTCATAAAGGATTTAAAATGTTTAACTTAACAACAGATTACCTACAGATACATTTAGAATATATATTATACACAAAAATAGTTCGTCTTTCACTGCATAATCATCACAAATATTGGTGAAAAGGCATAATTCCTTTGAATTGTACTGTAGCTGAGGTTTTCACAAATAGAAAGGGATACATTACAAAATGCGAATATTGCGCACGGGCACCCTAGTTTTAGCAAATTTCCCTATGGGGAATACGCTATTATGGGACCAGGTTACTTTTTCATTTTGATGTCCCCAGAGGCCAAAAATACCGTTCGTTCATTTTCATATATATATATGTCCGTGGTACTAATAACACTATTAACACAAATTTAAAGTTAATAAATTAACTTTAATTTATTTTAAGTTGTTTTAAGTTCATTCAAGTTCAAATTTTGAACTTTTGACAGGGACCACCGATTTTGATGAACCACCGATTTTGTATGAAGTTGTAGGTAGGACCAGGTATATTTTCATGAGTTAGCGAACCAGCATTATCAGGTTATGGGAAGAAGGTTTTATGGGGTTTTAAAAGGGCCAAAAACGAGTTGATGGCATTTTTGGACATAAATTTTCAAAACTGAACAATGTTAACTAAAACCATTTAAAAAAGCTAAAAAAACAAACAATTAAGTATTTTGAATTATTAACATAGCCTAACAGGTTACGGAGAAAATACAAAAATAGGTTTTCCATGTTATTCTTATGGGGAATTAACAAAACCCTGTATCTCACTTATTCATTGATATAATTTGATTAAATTTAGTATGTACATTTACTAGGTAGGGTTTAACTTATATTTACAGCACTCATATGGCAGCAAACCTACCTACTAAACCCCAAGACCCCTATGGGGTTTATGGGGAAAATGAAAAATATCAGAATTTGAAGCTATTTAGTTAAATGCACTGGGAATGGATTTTTCTATATCTACTTGCAATACCCAAAAGGCAGCAAATCTTCATCCTAGTTCCCATGGTGTTTATGGGGGAATTAAAAAAAAGTAATCCTGTTGGAAATTCGCTGAGTGTGCAGGTCTGCTACGAAGGGGGTATTTTTAATGGTGTTAACCAAATATACTTTTTATCACACTTTCCCACATAAAACAATAACTTTCACTATATTTGTCTAAGATGGTGTATATTAATATTGATTGATTACACAAGGAAATCGTGTATTGACTATTTCGAACCTTCAATGCATTGTTTAATAACTCTGTTTCGTTATCGTTAGTAACTTATATTATGCCTACATAATTCATAAAACTTTATTGAGTATCAAACAGTTTAGGATTATCGGAGTTATAGATAGTATAATTTTTGTGCATGAATGTTTCTCAAAATATTTTACAAGATTGATTTTATTTTCACATTTCAATTTCCTTTATTAAAAGATTTTAAACGAATATTGGTTATGGATTACAAGTATCCCATAAGAAAAAAAGAGGTCTGTCAGTAACAAGCTTCATTAGGCCTAATCGGGCCTTAAAAGAAGGGTCTCATAACTTTGTTGTTTCTACCATTACTTTAAGCTAATGTTATGTGAAATATTATTCTCAACAAACAAAAGTAAAATTTTGAAAATTTTGTAATACCGATATAGGTATAACATAAAAAATCGTGTTAGTTACACCATTTATAACTCAAGAACTGCTCAACCAGTTTCCCTGAAAATTTGGGGGAGGGGGAGGACATATAGGATACTTTTTATCCAGATTCTTAGATGGGGCTCCGCCCCACACGACTTCAAAGTTAAGTTCTCATGTTATTCTTATGGAAGAAACAATTTTGATATTGGAAAATATAATTAAATTTAGGGATATTAATTTTAAAAATATCTGTTGTTGTTTAAAGTATCGAGTTAAGATTGAAAATAAAAGACCAGAGGATATTATAATAAACTTGCGTCGAGTGAGCGTAGCGAACGAGCTTACCTGAAGGGCTAAACAATTTTCAGTTTGGCATTCAAGCGATCAATTGTGTTGATTTTTCTCTGTCAAAGTTATTAATTTACAACTAGTGCACGTGTTGCTCGACATCAAGCAATTTATTTGGATACAATACAAAAGTTACATGTTGTTCTAAATCAATGAAATCCAGCCAATCCAATATTGTGAATATCGGTGATCACCAAAAACTACAGTTGTACTGTACGTTAACGGATGTTTAAAAAGCTCAAACCAATCTCAATGTTATTCTAATATGAAAATTTCTAATTTAATTTGTGAATAACATCCTTATTGTCCGACCCTAATTTAAAGCTTTAAGTATACTTGCCTGCTGATATGGGAGGATTATTATTGAATTTTGTATATGGATAAACAATTTTATGCAGAGTTGGCAAGAGTAATCAACGAAATGTTACAAAATAGTCAATCTCTGGTTTCCCATTTTTGTATTGAAATAATATTAGTTTAAATAGTTTATAATATATCTACATAC
Organism: Neoaliturus tenellus; assembly: GCA_030545055.2. Classification (NCBI taxonomy): domain Eukaryota; kingdom Metazoa; phylum Arthropoda; class Insecta; order Hemiptera; family Cicadellidae; genus Neoaliturus; species Neoaliturus tenellus. The sequence goes on along the minus strand of CM061532.1, from coordinate 41,170,977 downwards.
AACTAATTAACTATTCATATTAAAATTTTAATGGATTATGGTGTTTGCATCGATAGTAAACAAATATTGTTACGATTACAATTGTTAATTTGTAAGATCTAAAAGTACCAATACAGATTGCTTAAAAAAATACATCGACAAACCATTTTTATCTATTAATTTACTTTAAATTTGTAACCCTGCATAAAAAATTGACTATCCTGCAAAAACAAACATTCAATTTGGCAATGTCTATTATAGAAACAATTAAAAACACTTTGAGTACGCAGGTCTGCTGCAACAGGGTAATTGCAATTTATGTTCAAGTGGGTACAACGAAAGCAGTTCAGATGAAATATTAACTTGGTATACATTATTAAGTCTTAAAAAGACAATAGAATGATTGATAACTTAGCTCTGTGCTGCGGTCTACGTCGACGAGACCCGCCAACAGCGCGCGGCCCTCGACCTGACAAACTTTGTAAAATTACATTTTACTCGAAAACGGCACTTCATAGGAAAAAACTATAAGAGACATAAATTGTTGTAAACCACCTAATCTATCTAGTAGTATCATATTTAGTGACATTGGAGCCATTGGTATGACGTAAACATATTTGGAAACAAACATAAATATATTTTGGAACAATATTTTTTGTTTCAGAGGCTTTTTAACTACTTTCCAGTGTAATAAAAGCGTTTAAAATGCATCAGTCTTGTTTTCCTACTTTTTGTGAACATTTCTATCTTTAATTTATCAGAATCGACCCAAAAACAACGGAGCTATGACTATTATTATGCAACAGGTACATTAAAAAATCACTTAAAATTTCATATTTTTAACACAAGATAAAACCACTTTTGCAAGAGAGTTCATCGTGGCAACATTGGTTTTGGTGACCCTTAGTGTACCCAGAAAAAGGTAAAATCGATTTCAAGAGTATATCTTTCGGGTATCACCTCAATGGGATTTTGAGGGCTTGGGTCCCCTACTATGGGGTTTCATTACAAGGATTCAGAAAGTTCACACTGAAAATACTGTTGCGTATCATTTATTTCATGCTGTTTGCACAGTGAATTTAAAACATTATTTCCGTGTGCCTGTCTTGTCAGTTTGTTCAGTGTCTGCTTGATAATTACTCCGACGACGACGGCAGAAGCCAATTTCAACCTTATTAGCTCTTCGGCTTGTTCTCTTTTGTTTGAATTTCCCTTGCTCAATCTTTTGTTTTAGTTTCAGGCAATTTGTCTCTTAATTACATGCGTTATGAAGTCACTACATCACGAACCTCGAGTACAAGGTAACGTTCAAAGTCTTAAGTAATTAACAAATTGGTAAACACTGAAAGTAATATGATTGTAAAATAAGCTTTTTATTCCTTTTTAATAATCACGAATGAAATAAATTTAATGATGTAATCTCAGAAAAAGTCTAAATCAGATCAAATACGAAAAGTCTCAACTTTTTGTATACCAGAGATGAATAATGTAGTAATAATTACATAAAAAATAAAATTAATAATGTTTTAATGTTAATCTTTGACATTGGTACACGTACTTTAAAATACTAAATAATTACAGTATGGAAAAGTAGTCATCACACTAAAGCCACTTTAACAAATAATTTCCAAGATGGGAAGTCAATAATTTCCAAGATGTTCTTATCGACTCATTAAAGTTGCTGCACAATATTGACTTTTACGTACCTTGGGGAACTCGTTCAAGAACCGTCTTCTCCAGGCAGTACTTCCCTACCAGCTATGAGTACAACAGTGGCCTCAGTCGTCTCCTAAGAGCTGGAAGTTCAGCCGCCTTCCATCCGGTACTTCTTTAACGAGACGCCTGAGTCGTACAAGTGTAAAATGGCTGTGTTGATATAGTGATTCCATCACAGTTTTGCACTATCTTCACATTATTGTCTTGGATGTTATATTTATTTTTTTCGTTGAGCATTTTTGCACAAATTATTTATTAGCATAGTTACCTGCGCTATGGACACTTCCCTATCTTTGGAGCACTTTATATCTATTGATTAGTTGATTTAGGGGAAATTTCCAACACCAGAGAGTAAAAAGAAAATTCACATCGTTTCGGGATCTTTAATCTGATCCCGTCTTCAGGTGAAAGTTACACCTAAAGACGGGTGAATTTTGTTTTTAGTAATCAGTGATGGAAAATGTCCGCAATCATTCCCTATCAATAACATAAACTCACCGTAAACTCCAATGAACTTTATATCTATTTTATCTTCGTTGGAGTAAAATAAAGCTCCGATGCTATGATTTCTTATCTAATTGCCACGAGAAGTGCTTCTCCCTACTTCTTAAATATCGACATGGAAAAATTAGTTTGAAAAAAAAAACAATAACAAACGTCTACAAAACTGTTCTAGCCATCGGATCCTATCCAACCAATCAGCATAATCTTTAAATGAAAATTACATTTTGGTGGTGTTTCAAGAGCGGTGTTCTCATTTCCCCATGTCCCTATACTTATTTTGGTTCTGTCAGTTACCATTCCTGGTCGCTGGTTTCTGTAGACATTGTCTTGGTGGAGGTTCAACTGAGCCAGCGGATCGCGGTATGCAGGGCAGGTCCGCGGTTGCGCAGGAATATTAAACTCGCTTCATAGCGGTTAACCGATTATTAACCGCAATAAATCTAGAATAGAGTAATAGAATAAATGTTTATTTACCATTTTTTTACACAACTATTACAAAATATACAATTTTACTTCTTTATTGGAAAACATCTTGTCCCTTATGTTTCCTCGTTTATTATTCGCTACTTTGTAAGCCATATTTTTATTTCAAGGAAGTTTATTTAACCCTGTTTTAACAAATAATAGTTTAATCATTAGGTTTTGTACAATTACGTTTTTTAATTCAATCACCTTACTAAACACGTTACTTGAGATACTTACACCTTACTTAATGTTGAGTTAATTATAAACTTAGAAATTTATAATTAAAATTTTTATGTTAGTAAGTTGTGTGTGGAGAAAAATAAATAGGTATAGTCACTAATACTAAGTGTTTACCATTGAAACAACTTGTACTTGGGTATAAACATTTGTACAATCAACTAGAATAAGGGATTGCCAATTTTTGTGTTTAATTCCTCCCTGTATGTAACTCATTAACGAATTTAGCATTGACTGAGTATCATATACACTTATGTACGTTAGTAAACTTCTCATAGCATGGGCGGGTTTGAAACCAACTTACGATGGCCCAAACTCCGCGGCAAACACGGAGAGCAAGTGTCATTATAGGTAAACCAGTATTACCACTCCTCTTTTTGTTTGCGATCACAGAGTAACCGGGAAAATATTTTATGACGTGGATTCGGTTTAGTTTGTGAAATAGTGAATTTGAAGCAATAATACATGTTGAATAATTACAACATTGAGTGCAGTGCCCCTGGTGTGGTGAACACGAACCTTCCAAATTTTTTAGCTTAATGATTCCTACTTCTGGATAATTGTCAGTTAATATAAATACAATTTTTACTTTTTCAATATTCTTGAACTTATAGGTTCGCTACATGTTTCGTGGCAACAGCCACATCTTCAGGTTATCTCCAAAAAGGTTTGTGAAACATTTAAAACTGATAAAACACACAAACACGTATAAACAAATTCGAAATATTGAAAAAGAAAAAAAGCATTTCAAATTTTGTTATCAAATTCTGCATTGGATGAGAAGTCTATTCCCATTTGTATATAGGTATCCTTTATAGTCAATGATTTGCGTAAGTGCATACATTCTAAAGTATGATTGAATTTCATAATCATCATAGTTACTATAAACAGTATGATGTATAAGAAATATGTCAATAACCAGTAAACACAATAAGTTATAAAAAAATAAACTCTCACTGAGTAAACGTATTACATAACGTTCTAAATAAATGCTTTCCTCTGCCGTACTTTTCAAATATCATAAATGATTTAAGGCAAATGTAATGGGAGAACTCAATGTAAATGCACAATATAAGTAAAGGAGAAAGTACATCCAAGTACAGCCATGCACTGTCTAAGTAAATATCTAAACTGTATATCATAAACACTGCTACAAAGTATACAGTGCATAGATAGAAGCACTGAGAAACTCCTCTGTGATGTAAGTACGTTTTCTTCATAATTATTACAGTTTAGCTATTGCACATATCAGTAGTTTTCATAATACTCAACCCTATGCTTTGGATTTTACTCTGCATCTACATTACATTACGTTATTTATTTAAAACATCAAAAACATATATTTTAAAACTTTAAAATTCTGTGTATTATGCGTAAGCTAGTTGTTCGTTAAAATTTGTGTTGTATAAGTGTTCATTTTTATCTAGTGCCCTTTTTGCAAACACGAAAGGTTTATTATAGGATCTTAATTTTTTATAATCATTATTAACCTAAAATAAAATAATATGAGTAATTAAAAAATAGTTTTATGCTATAATATTAAACTGCATAGAAATAATAATTTATAAAATAATAATAAATAATAAATAAAACTCTTTACATCAGAATAAGACATTCCTTTTTCAAGGAATAGTCAGAGAAGTTCTCAAAGAAAAGGCAATCTTAGAAACATCTGTCTGTCTTTCTTGCTTCCAGTTTCATTAAATGATTTTAAATTACTTCGTCCGTTCTAACCGGTAGTTATTTGATTTTTTTATAAATAAACTTGGATGGAACTTTTATAAATATAAATAAATATTCTTTATATTTTGTTTTATTTTAAAGTAAATTAATTTAAATTGATTCTTTGCAACATAGACCGTAAACTTCTGTTTCACAAACTTAAAAAAAAAAACCAACTATTTAAGAAGCCTTACATAATAAGTTGTTTCACAAAACACTCTGACAATATTAAAGTTTGTTTTAAAGCTTCTACATAATTTTACATACAGCAGGAACTTAAATAAATTCAGCTTTATTTTGTTCTGATAGATTTTGTCAAAATTGAATATTATTAAAAAAAAAAAAAAAAACTAAAAATGCTAAATTACAGGTCAACCCCAAAGACAGACATATATGTCAAATCAACTTCCAGTGAAGCAAGTTAATAAAGTTCAGAATTGCCAAGAACAACCCAACTACGAGGATGACTAATATGACTTAGTCTAATATGACTAATATGACTTGATGCAGCAAGGCAAGTTCATCAAAACGCCAAGACTGTGGCTGTCTTAGGGCTTACGGATTCTGTACACATTAGTTTAATTTTAAAATGACTCAGTTGCGAGTTAAAATAATAATAACGTCACCAGGTAATGTACGACAAATATTAGGAAATCAGCTTGTACAATTATATAGTTTTTTTTTTTTTTTTTTTTTTTTTTTTTTTAATTCTTTAGTGTTGTAAAGCATCAACACCGTTGATTTTTTAAGTTAAAATTAAAACGACATCTTTACTTTCAAATCAAATTATCACATCCCCTTTTCAGTTATATGTGATAGTATATGCAAATATTAATCAAAATATAAAATTGTATCGTGTTTTATTTTGGAGAAATTCAGTTTGCCTTCCTTATAGAAGTTACTTATTAGCCGCCTTTAAAAGAATAAAACTGCAATATTCCTCAATATTGCAATTATAATATTGGAATTATAATTATTGAACTTCTTACAAATTGCATGTCATTTTCTGTATGAGTTTAATAAAAACACTAGTAAGCCTATGTCTTAATTCAAACATTTGGAAAACTTGTCTTTACATCCCGAGTTGAAGTGAGAATTTTTTCAGATTATATTGATACACTTAATTTCTCTTACATTTTCAACCAAGTTGTACAACAATGTATTCTAAAATAAAATTTTAAATAATATTATATTTAGAGAAAAGTGAAAATTTATTTGGAACATATAGTATGGAAATGTAGTAAAAAAACTAAACTTACTTAAGTTAAATACAAAATGTGATTACACATATCTAAATTAAACAAAGTTTTGCGCTAATTTGGCAGTCAGCTTTTATTACTCTTGATTTACAATGGCAAAGAATGTGTTTATCATTGTAAAAGTTGTTAATACCTAACAATGGTAGGTTTAAGTGATAAATGCGCCTTCCAGAATATGCAAACCAGCTCCAGGTACGAACCGCAATAACTCACGGATGAATAACGAATCATTTATCCCCGTCATTATAACCGTATTCAAAGTCACCTCTCGCCTGCCCTCGATCTATGTTTTTGGTAAAATCATTTTGTACAATATGATTTGATATAATCTCTTAAATAAGTTACTGGTAGAAATATTATAATTTATACATTGATAACAAATATTAATGATTGACTTGCGCTTAGGAATTTGTTCGTAGATTTTATACCTTTGTCCTAAACTATAGGAAATTAAGGTGTGAGTCTGTATTTGTATTCTGCGAATCCTGACTTGAGGTTGAAAAGCAAATTCTAATAATGTACATTAGTCAGACTCAATGTTGGATTGTTCTTGTCAATCCCTATCTTGATTAGTTTCCTCCTCTGGGAGGTAGATCAAACCTTCTCGTCTGACGTTTATCTTGTTTGTGGGTGATTTACTTTCTCTAAATACAATTGTGTTGAAAACGATAAAAGTAAAATTCTACTCAGGTTTCCCTTTATTAAATTTTGCTATTGTAGGTACTTTTCATCAAAACGTATCGTTGTTTTTGTTCTGTTATTATTTTTAATTTAGTTTATAAAGTATCAATAGTAGTTTAAAATGTTTTCCTTTTTCGATCGTAAGCTACTTAAAAAAGATAATGTACCTTAGAGGATGCGTTTCAAAGAGACCAAAACATTTACCAGCGACATAGATTGAATCAAACTCGATTCTATTTGTTTCCATCGTCTGATTTCCCGGGTTGATTGAATCTCCTTCGTTTTCTTAAATCGTTGACTGAGATTTACTTTGATCTTAAATCTTGCTCTTAAAATTGCCTGCTGCTGTTGTAATTTTTGTATATTAATGTATAAAATCCTTACATAATGAGACATAATCTAAATATTATGTTACTTGTATTCTTGTTTTTTTTCGATACGTTAAAAATTTTAAGATATTAAAAAAATAATTAATTCCGCAGATTTATAGAACACAGAGTGCAGGTCAGAGTAGGAGTAACTTACCTAGACTTTGTTGTTTTATGTGATCATAAATTACAGCTACAGGGTTCCGCTGCAGCTAAGATTTTAAGCCTGTCCCATAAATTCATTAAGTGGAACAATAATTATCAAAATTGGGAATTAGTTTAACATTTTTAAGTAATTTGAAGTAAAAATCTGAGAAATATTTTCAATTATTTACTGTGAAAAATCCTCAAAAGTATGGATCACGATTTTAGATCAAATTCATTTATATTGAAGAACAAATTATATATATATATTTTAACGTGTCATTTACATTTTTTGGAGTTTTTATTTTGCTGTCAGTTATTAACCATTTAAACCTGCATTATCACTGCATTCTAAAGAAGACTTATATATTATTTTGTGAAGAAGAGATGTATTTAGGGATTTTTTATTAGATAAAAGACTATGAACATTGTGTACTTTAGTAGGAGGCCGCAACGGTCATGACTAGAGTCAAGGTCCCGCTGGATGGCAAGGCGCTTTGGAGGTAAAACACTGGGTTCATCGAACTGAAGGTCAGAGGCGAGGTGCGATCTAATATATAGGTCAACTTCCTTGTAGTTGGGGAGAGCGGTGCCTGGACCCGGGGCGGTCGTAGGTGAGTAACCGTATTTGGTTGATTTTTGGGAAAATAGGCCCTGTTAGAAATTCTTGGGGTTTTTCGTTAGTTAGAGTTTTTGGGGTTGAGTCATTAAGTTTTATTGTAGTTGAGAATTTTTAAGAAAAGAGGGTTTATTTCTGTAGCGTATTCAAGAAGGAATAGGTTTGTTTAAGTTTATATTAAAGTCTCATTTGACCAGATTGCACTACCTTCAGAGCGAGTTTGCCGTCCAGAGTGAATGGTTTAAGAGAGAATTATAATATTGTTGAATTATAATATTGAATAATATTGTTTTGTTTTTGTTTGAGAAGACATTTTGTATAAGAAATTATTAGAATCCAGTTTATGTTTTGTATTTCGTATAGATAGGGTTTTGTTCTGATTAAAAGAAAGGTCCGCTCAAACACGTGTATCTGTTATTAAGTAGAAACCCACATTATCCCCGATTACTATAAGAATTAATTAGCTACGCTCCCAAAAGTGGTAGACGGACCAAGGCTGGGGTTCGCTACAATTTGTTTGAAGTAAATTCGATATTTATTTATTTATCAGTAAAACAAGGATGCCAAAAAAATAGGTAGCAACCTGGCTCTGATTCCTTCATTGCCCTTGCACATTATCCGTGAGTGCCTCATGTCGCACTAATTAACATATAAACACGCACTAATAAAAATTTTTACCTATTTTGTAAATAACGAAAGGAAGTAATAAAATTAAGAGTAGTAATTTACAGTACAAAAAACTCGTTTACATTCGACTTAATCAGAAATGTATTTTGAACTATATAGTAAATTGTTTATAAACCCGTTAAAATATAGAAAACTCAGACATTTTTATTATTTTTTTGAAAGAAAGTTGTATAGTAATATACTGACGTCAGGTAGAAGAGGCAATAGAATTTTCAATGTAGGAGTCAGACGTGTTGTGTTTCAAGGAAATTCAATTCAGGAGGAAACTACGAGCCTTTCTCACGGTTTCTTTCATTAAAAGTCGGTTCAATTTTATGCCGGTGTTGAAATGGGCAAAGTAAAACAACGAATTACACAAAACAATTTCAAACAAGTATAGTAAAACTAAGTCGTTTATTAACTTTCACTCATTCTCCTCTCAGTACAGTTAATTTTCTTACTACAAGCGGTAAAGATTGATTGTACTATCTTTGACACTAAACTCCTATTATTCGTTGTATATATGTGTGTTCTGTAATTCATGCAAAATATTGGCTTATAATGAAAACATATAAACAAAAATGCATTGACACTAACAGTTTGTTTGTTTTGAACCTCAAAATTGTACAAGTAGAAACACATCATTATACTACGAACTTGTAAAAAACCGCTTAGTAAAACCGCTTCTTGTTAAAAAAAATTGTACAGTAAATAGGTACCCATTACAATATTTAAAGTCCATTCTTGAGTCTAAAGTGAAACTATATTATTGTAAGAGTTTAACATCTGTTTAAAACCTACTTGGGTAATTTATCTTATTAATTTAGCTTATTAATTCCCTTTAAATTGTAAAAAATTGGAACTGAAAAGGTTGAAGAAAATACCTAACTGTTTTGAAGAATTTGAAAGACAATGGGTAAAAATGTCTTTTTCATGGTGTTCCACGCACACAAAAGTCTACGGAAAATGTTCTAATGGAACCACGTTGATGTAAAATTAAAATATATCAACAACCTCCCCTTAACGGTGGGATTTAGTATCTTTTGGATCTAAATAAAAAATAGTCAGTAATAACAAAACTCCAGAATAGCAGATTGATGTCCCAGAAGAATTCAGTTTAGTATGTAAAATTCTACTTTTCTTGTGACACCTTGAGCTATCTTACTGCAAGAGAAGGTGGCCGTTACGGCCAAGGTGCTATAAAGAAACGCGTTAGGAACGAAAAACTGCGGAATTCCTTCAATGTAGGAGTCAGGCGGGTTATGTTTCAAGGAAATCCATTCCAAGAGGCGTACCTTTCACTACCTTTCTCACAAAATTACCTTTCTCACAGTTGCTTTCAGAAAGCCGACTAAACCTCGCAGTTATAGCTCCTGACTTGTTTAGTATTAAATAGCTGTTAAATCCTATTTTGGTTTTAAACAGTTATTTACCGTCTATTTTAATGTTAAAAATGAAATCGTTGAATCGAATACCTTAACTTCAAAGTTGTGATTATTCGCGTGATACTTGACAAAATTAAATTTACAATTTAAATTTTTTTACATACAATACCATGGAAAAGGTATTTTTACACATTGTCTTTGACATTCTTAAAAACAGTTATTATTTTCTTTAGCCTTTTCAGTTCCAATTTTACTGTCGTCTAAGTAATTAATAACATAGAATATTACTCAAACAGTCTTTAAACCGATGTTGAATGGTCTAATAATCGAGATAATTCAACTAGAAACAGAATAAATTACCTTTATTGATGTAATGTTTTTGTCATTTACTGTACTGAGGGCTAATGGGTGTTGAAAATAACCTCAAGATGTAAGTGAACGCAATAACCCTTAAGACAACAACACGAAGATTATGATCTCGCTAATTTTCCAGTTGGTTTTTGACAAAGCATAGGTAGGCCTATTCAAGCTAGTGAAATATAAAGTATAGTTATCAGTTATACTTTACAGCTTTGATTAAGGGGTACGTGCGCAAATTGCGCATTTTGTAGTATAACGGAATTATATGACTTTAATCATTAAACTATCAAGGAGAATATTTTTATATGAAAATAAAAAATGTGAATGTTTTAACAATAGTTATGTTGATTATGCAGTAACAGGCGTTTTTTTTTTCATTCTGACTTTAAAAATTCATTAGAAGGTGATCAGCTGTCAGATTACACTCCACATTTTAAAATCTTGTAATGAAATTTGGACAACATTTTAAAGCATGCTCTAGAAATAAATCAAAGGCTTAGGAGGGAGAAGCCCGAAACTAAATTAAATTTTAATCACTACTCACAAACGCACTAGATCATAAGCTTTAAAATGACAGCTCAATCTTAAAAATCTGTTTAGTAGGTACAGAAAAGGGGATGTAACAGACAAACCCCTCATTGAATTAGGAAGATAGATAGAAGATAATCTCAGTGCTAAGATAATCTCAGAGACAGTAGGTTTACTGTCAAATCTACCATGAAGGATATCATTTTGTAAGCGATTAGAAAATTAGTTGTTAAACAAAACTGTTAAATATATGTGATTACGACAATTTACTGTTGATACTCCACCAATATACCATTTATTTTAAAGACACCAATTAAAAATATTTATTGCAAAATTTGTACCTTTTTAAACCCATTAAACTTGGTTGATTTACGTGAATGTCATAAAAAATAAACTTGATATAACGTTGTTTCAGGAAAATTCTGACGGAACAGAGATGAGAATTCCGATAATAGTCTATTGTTAAACAGCAAACTCTAAAGAGTTTATTAAATATTGCCTTTTTGTCTTGTAACTTGAGATATGCTTGTTTAAAGCCGTCGTCTTCCACTCCTGCTCCTTCATTTATGCTCTTTATACCGTTTATTATTGTTCTTTATTGGCGTATTATAGTATGCCGTATTATGGTTAAAATTTACTTTGGATACATCAAACGAAGATGTCATAACGTGTGTCAAGTCTTTTGGCTGTCCACTATGACAGTTTCCCTTCCTTCATGATCTATTCGGGTTGACACTTTGCAACTTGTATATGCCTAAGTTTTTTAGTGTTCCTGGGAAAAGAATAGTGTTTAAAATGGTTCAAAACATGACAATTTGGTTCAGGGCAAAGCATAATGATTTACTATGCCATAATTTGAGATATTTTAGTTCTTATTTATTTTACAACCATGGATTAAATATTTAAAATAAAGAGGGTGTACGTATTTATGTATTCATCCTAAAAATAAGTTTAATCCTTTTTTTATTAGTAAGTTAACTGTTTTCCTGGATGCTTAACATGGTAGAGCAGCTAATCGGTAGCACTAACAAAACTAACCACCGGACAACACCAGCCAAGCAAGCAATGTTGACGTCATAGTTTACCCTCTCTGTCTGGCTGGGTATTGCACCACCGTATAATACCCCTGCACACAATGTACAATGTAAGTAGTTAGGGCGGCCTCTTGAGGTCTAACATGGGCTCTTATGGGGAGTAGGTGTTGCGAGGATCGGGCACAAAAAATGGCGTGCGCATGCGCCAATTTTTTTCTGTGACGTCATGGCGCCTTTTTTTGTGACGTCATCAAGATGGCGGCGTTCGCGCCAATTTTCAAGATGGCGGCGTCTTTTTTTTGGTGACGTCATGGTGGCGTCTTTTTTTTTTGTGACGTCATCAAGATGGCCGTGCCAATTTGACACCAGCTGTTTTATTCTTTTTTTATTTTTTCTGTGACGTCATCGCAGCGCCCGCGCCAATTAAGATGGTGGCGTCCGCGCCTGACAGGTGCCGATTGCGTCATCAAGATGGCTGCCGTTTGGTGGGAACTGTTTCGGGACCGTCTATGTGGCCACATGAACGTTACTGGGAGAGCGTGTGTACCAATATGGCAGCGCCCAGCGGGTGACACCCACACTAGTGTGGCCCCGCGCCACGTCACCATCCGCGGGGACCACCCCAGTTTGTGTTTGGGTTGCGCGGCACCCTTGCGCCAATTTTGCCTAATATTCGCGCCAATCGTCAGCCGTTTTTTCTGTCATCATGGGGAACAAGACCATATGGATCGCTGGGGTCATACTATATAAAGTGTACACAATACTATATAAAGTTTAGAATATGTAAAATGATGTACAACACCTAAATAAAGTGCATATTATACTATATAAAGTGAAAAAACATGAAAATTTTGGCTTAAAAATCTAAAAAATGCAAATATCTCGAAAACGGTGTGTCCTAGGGGTCTGGGGACCTCAAAAAACCACCTTCTACGAAGTAGAGGTGCCCCTGGGGGGTAGGTACCCTAAAATAACAAAATTAACCAAAATGTTGTGGGTTGCATCCAAAAAATGAAGGGGCAAAACTTTGAAAAATCATATCTTAGGAATGGCTTCATGTATCAACTTCATACTTGGTATGTGTGTACACTTAGTTGGTATTTAAAAATGCATGGCACAAGGTATCCAAAAAATGAAGGCGCAAAAAAGTTTTATTTTTTATCTTGAGAATGGCACTACGGATTTTCTTTAAACTTGGTATGTGTATATGTGTAGTGTTAGTATGTAATAAAATGCTAAGCATCACTTCCCAGATTCAAGGTCACAACTGTGAAAAATAAAAAAAACATACAACTATTAATTTTCTATCCCCTGCTGGTGTATGACTGTTCCTTTGAGTCTCTAAGTATTTGTTAAGACTAAGAAGAGTGTAGTGGTTAAGGTCAGACATATTAAAAAATAAAAAACATCTTAAAATAACAGACAGAGGCCTACAGGCTTGTTGGCGCAGGGCTCTACCTTCTCAATAGCAGATCAATACTTAGGAGGTGAAGGCAGTATAGTGTTATGGTATTATCTTAAAGAAAAATCCTTATATTTCTAAAACAGAGGGTGAGCAGTCTTTATAAGTTAGCAGATACTAGTACAATTTTATTGAAGGGAAATACATAGCAGTTTATAATGTAACTCAGCTGGTCTTGTGTAACATAACCTTACTTTCGATTGTACTTTTACTGTACATATAGTAATACCAGAGTGAGCCCATAGTGAGCCTCTATAAAACCAGAGCTATCAGCTCTATTGCTTCAGTCTCAGACGTGATACTGTACAGATGTGTTGGTCTCGCGTAACATAACCTTACACTGCACTTTAGTAATTTATTAGTAAAAATTACAGTATACAGTATACAGGGGGCCTGCTGAACCCCTATAAAACCAGAGCTATCATCTCTATTGTTTCAGTGTTTTTCCAGACGTGGTACTGTACAGACGTGCGTGTAACATAACCTCACTTTTATTGTACTTTTACTGTACATATAGTAATACCAGTCCCTAGTGAGCCTCTATAAAACCAGAGCTATCAGTTCTATTGCTTCAGTGTCTTTCCAGATGTGGTACTGTTCAGACGTGCGTGTAACATAACCTCACTTTTTATTGTACTTTTACTGTACATATAGTAATACCAGAGCGAGTCCTTAGTGAGTCTCTATAAAACCAGGGCTATCAGCTCTATTGGTTTAGTCTCAGACGTGGTACTGTACAGACGTTCCGGTCTTGCGTAACATAACCTTACACTGCACTTTAGTAATTTATTAGTAAAAATTACAGTATACAGTATACAGGGGGCCTGCTGAACCCCTATAAAACCAGAGCTATCATCTCTATTGTTTCAGTGTCTTTTCAGACGTGGTACTGTACAGACGTGTGCGTAACATAACCTCACTTTTGATTGTACTTTTACTGTACATATAGTAATACCAGAGCGAGTCCTTAGTGAGTCTCTATAAAACCAGGGCTATCAGCTCTATTGGTTTAGTCTCAGACGTGGTACTGTACAGACGTTCCGGTCTTGCGTAACATAACCTTACACTGCACTTTAGTAATTTATTAGTAAAAATTACAGTATACAGTATACAGGGGGCCTGCTGAACCCCTATAAAACCAGAGCTATCATCTCTATTGTTTCAGTGTCTTTTCAGACGTGATACTGTACAGACGTGTGTGTAACATAACCTCACTTTTGATTGTACTTTTACTGTACATATAGTAATACCAGAGTGGTCCCTTAGTGATTTTTATAAAGTTATAGTTATCAGCTCTATTGCTTTAGTCTCAGACGTGGTACTGTACAGACGTGCGGGTAACATAACCTCAATTTTACTATAAAAATCCCATTTTCTCTTCATAATAAGCTTAGTATTTTTATAAAAATGGAATCGTCTTCTAAAATGGGTTCTCAAAATATGGCTGAACCAATCCATTTCATTAGCGAGGACCAGTGGTACATAAAAAAATTCAGGCTGTATGGTCTTAAAACTATTTTTAAGTTTACAAACCCCCCAGCCGGAACGTCTGAATTTGAATGGCTTAGGCAGGGATTTGCTCAAATAGTCGAGAGAGCGAAATCCGAATGCCATCCTAATGATTACCTTGGCTTTACATTAGATAGTATAAATTTGAAAACAAAAGAGTCGGGTTATATTGTTCCACGTCCAGCTTCTGAAGTTAACAGTGATGTACTGTGGAGTATTTTTGGAGGAATTGTCCAATCAAACTCTGAAAATATCAAATCAACTGATACATTTAGAGTTGATGTGGTAAGAGTTAACGTGCCTGTAGGTCGTGGTAGAAAACGCCCTGGATTTTATAACACCTTCGAAGAAGAGTGTAAGGCGAGACAGGGAATCGTTGTTATAAAAAACAAAGATAACTTGTGTCTTCCCAGGGCTTTGGTAGTGGCAAAAGCGTATGCGAAGAATGATCCCCAGACCTATGCTATTCGAAAGGATAAAGGCCTTAGGCAAACAATTAGAGCTAAAAAATTAATTGCAAAGGCGAGAGTAGAGATCCCAGAGGAAGGTGCTGGCATTCCTGAGCTTGAGAAGCTTCAGGCTCATCTTAAAAAGTACAGAATAACTGTTTACAATTACAGCTCGAAAGGCCGTGATGTATACTTTTCTGGTGGTAGCGAAGATGCTAACCTTAAAATTAACTTGCTTTTCCATAATGGCCATTATAATGTAATTACTAGTCTCACTGCTGCTTTTGTTTGTCATTATTACTGTGAGGCGTGCCATGTCCCTTCCAATAATAAGTTTGAACATCGATGTACTAACAAATGCACATCATGTCACTCTATATCTCCTCCATGTAAGCTTCAACATGGTGGCCTCACTTGTCGATTTTGCAGTCGCCACTTTAAAAATGAGCAGTGTTTGATAGCCCATCGTGGCCAAATTTGCAAATCTATCCAGTTCTGTCGCCATTGTCAAAAAATGGTTTTTCCAACTAAACGTAAGTCAATCCACGTATGTGGTGAAGTGTTTTGTAGCACCTGCAAAGACTATAAACCGGCTGACCACCAGTGTTTCATGCGTGTAGATAAGCAAACTCCAAAGGACCGCGATTTCTTATTTATATTCTTTGATTTGGAGACCCGCCAAGACGAATCATTGGCTTCCAATAGTGAAACTAAAATTCATAGAGTCAACTTGTGCGTGTCCCAACAGTACTGCTTTAAATGTATCAAAGGAAGTGACTGTGATACATGTTTGGAACGGCAAAATATATTTAAAGAAGACCCTGTCAAACAATTTATGGACTATGTCATGCAGGTGAGGAAAACTTTTAAGACTGTATGTGTGATTGCCCATAATGGACAGGGCTTTGACTTTCAGTTTATCTTAAAGTATTTGATGGAGGAAACTAAATTTGTCCCAAACGTAACTTCTCGGGGGACTAAAGCAATCCTAATTGAAGTAGATAATGTAAGGTTTATCGATTCACTTAGCTACTTCCCCATGTCCCTCTCTGCACTCCCTAAAGCGTTTGACCTGCCTCCAGAGAAAAAGAAAGGCTATTTCCCACATCTTTTCAACACATTGGCCAATCAAAATTATGTAGGCCCTATGCCAGCCAAGGAGTTTTACTGCCCAGACTCTATGTTTGAAGAGTCCCACTCAGCTTTTGAAAAGTGGTATGATGAGCGAGTAGCAGAAGATTACAAATTTGACTTTCAAAAGGAGATCTTAGAATATTGCATTTCAGATGTCGAGATTTTGGCCCAAGCCTGTATTAAATTTAGAGCCTTACTTCTTGAGCAATGCAACGTGGACCCATTCCTTGAAGCGATAACTATAGCCAGTGCGTGCAACCTAGCTTTCCGTAGAAATTTTCTAAAACCTGATACAATTGGCCTGATTCCAAAAGGTGGGTATCGTTTTTCCGACACTCAATCAGCTGCTGCATTGCAGTGGTTGACTTGGGAGGAAGAGAAACGTGGAATTAAGATTCAGCATGCAGGCCGGGGCAAAGAAGCCAAAATTAATGGGCTAAAAGTAGATGGGTTTGATGGAGAGAACATCTATGAATTCCATGGATGCTATTGGCATGGCTGTCCCAAATGCTACCCATACAGAAGGGAAGAACCATTGAAGGAGGATCCGTCTGACACTCTTCACATTAGATATGAGAGAACAAAATCCAAAATTGATAAACTTTCTGACTATAATATCGTAGAAATGTGGGAATGTGAGTTTAGCCGGCTGAAGAAGGAAAATAAACTAGATCATCTTAATAAACTACCAATTTTGAACAATCTCCCGCTCAACCCAAGAGATTCGTTCTTTGGAGGCAGGACGGGCAACGCCAAAGCCTATTACAAATGCGAGGAGGGTGAAACGATTCAGTATGTAGATGTCTGCTCTTTGTACCCTTATGTAAATAAATATTGTAAGTACCCCATTGGCCATCCAAAAATCTATATAGGTAATGAGGAGTGCAGAGCACGTGGCCTTGACGTCGACGGATTGTTGAAATGTAAAATCTTGCCACCTTGGGATCTCTACCACCCCGTACTCCCTGCTAAAATGAACAATAAATTAATGTTTGTATTATGTCGTACCTGCGGGGAAACCTTAAATCAGGGTGATTGCCTACATGAGAGTGAGGAACGGGCCATAGTGGGGACGTGGACAATGGATAAGATACGGAAGGCTGTAGAGAAAGGCTATACCATCCTAGACATGTATGAGCTATGGGAGTATCGAGTGGCGACCTATGAAAACGGGGGCTTATTCACCGACTTTATTAACAAATTTTTAAAAATGAAACAAGAGGCATCAGGGTTTCCCTCTTGGTGTAAGACTGAACAAGACCAAGACCAGTATATCACGGAGTATTTCAAACATGAAGGAGTTCAACTTGAGAAAGTTAAAATTGCTAAGAATGCTGGCCTCCGATCAGTTGCTAAATTAATGTTGAACTCATTTTGGGGTAAATTTGGGCAAAGGGAAAATATGACTAAAACGTCAATCGTGAAGGACTCTAAGGAATTTTTTAGATTGCTAACCCAGCCTGGAGGAAGAGTAAATTTAATCCAAATCATAAACGAAGAAGTACTCCTCGTGAATTGGCAAATTATTGACGAGGCTAGTGAACCCTTGAGGACCGTGAATGTTGTGATCGCAGCTTATACCACGGCTCACGCGAGACTTAAGTTATATGAACATTTGGAAGCCCTAGGAGGCCAGGTATTATACTACGACACGGACAGTTGTGTTTATTACTATCGCGACGGCCTGTATAGGGTTAACACTGGCGATTACCTGGGAGAAATGACAGACGAACTAGCCAAGGACTACGGCCCAGGTTCCTACATAGTCGAGTTTGTGTCTGGAGGCCCTAAAACCTACGCCTACCTTGTGTATTCCACAAACCAAAATAAACTAGTCTCTGTATGTAAGATCAAGGGACTAACCTTGAATATTAAGACGACAAAAGATGTGAACTTTGATACATTGAAAGAAATGGTCCTAAACGAAGCCACTCAAGTACTGGAAATTAAAGAGAGCCGAATCAGAAGGACAAAAACCCGAGACATTGTCACAGTAAATGAAGTCAAACAGTTTAAAATTACTGGAGCAAAGAGAAAATTGAATGATGATTATGATACTGTCCCATATGGTTACAAAATTCAGAGAACCATATGAACTAGCAGACACTAGTGCTCCATGGATGTCTATGGTTGTCACTAGCTTGTTTGATCATTCTCCTTCCAACTCCCGTACTGGTCGGACGTGTTTCCTCTTATTGACAGACAAACATGGCGGTATTTCTGAAAATTTTGTCAAAGAGAAAGTTAAATGAAAATGCCAAATTTTGCATTACTTCTTTTGAGTATAAGTTTTTTCTTACAGGTCAGATAGAGACATGCGAATGGCCTCTAGTATTTTCAGAGCATATAGTTGATCAAATTACGGAAAATGCTCCTTCAAACGCTCATATTGGCATAACAATAAAACTAGGAAAAGATTCAGGTCATATACCATTCATGTCTCTGGTTAAATTGACTCCAACCGTTTTCGATGAATATTTTGAAAAAATATTTCGTGGAGTCGAAATGCTATCGGGCACTTTAAATGTAGAAGTGTCACTTGTCGCAATTCCAAGTTGTTACATCAAATAGATGTTTAAATAGACTTTGCAGAGTAATTAGCCATCATTATTGTATATACTAGTCTTTTCTAATGTAGTAATTGACATGGAATACTGTAAATTTGTGTTAGCGCTTTGTATTAAATATTGCGTTTATAAATAAAGCTTTTTCGAATGGCTTACACAATCCGGCCTACACATGGGTTACAACTCAAACACTCTCCCCCACATATAGAATTATGTATGGACTAATGTGGCTTAGCGCTTCCTTTCCCAGGGTTCTATATAAATTTATAACTTGAAACTGGGGCGTTGGATAGCGAGTACTGACCGTACATTTATGTATGAATGTGAGGGCCTAGTAAATTGAGACGCCTCGACCCGAGGAGGGTTCAGGCTACTCCTTGGAACGGTCCTGAGGTCCCTGGCGCGGCTGACGAAAAGGCCCGTAAACCTCAGTATGAATGTGAGGGCCTAGTAAATTGAGGCGCCCCGACCCGAGGAGGGTTCGGGCTACTCTTTGGAACGGTCCTGAGGTCCCTGGCGCGGCTGACGAAAAGGCCCGTAAACCTCTGTATGAGTCAAAGTACTACGCTTCCTTCGACCACGTTAAAATTGAACCTCATGGAAGGCCATGTAGATTGAGGCGTTGGGGTCTGAGGAAGGCCCTGACTACTCCTTTGAACGGTCTGACATGAATGGTTTGTAATATCTCACAGCATATAGTAATGTGAGGGACCGTCTAGAGAAGGAAGCTCTACGCCACAATTTTTATCAAAGCATTTAACATGTTGTGGGGGTGTGATTGATGTACCACATGTACAGCTTGATTGTATCAATATATTTTATACATCATATTATAGACACTTTTGCAATCAAAACAGCTCTCAAAGTGGATTATTCTGCCCAAAAACCACTTTTAAATAAAAAAAGGTGTGGCTAGGCCCGTAGAGGAGAACCTAGACCCATAGAAGGGAACCTAGGCCCTCGTAGGGGAACCACGTCATGGTTAATGTTTTTTACATGAGCCATGATAAAAGTCAACGCCATGGAGCTGGGAAGTACCACCTCGAAAGAGCTCTGGTCCATGGGAGGAAATCTTCCTGAGCTGTTTTGATAGTTGAGTATCCTCCAAAATTAAAGACTAGTATACATCACGCGTGAGCTTGACACATGTGGTCAATTACATAATAAAAGTGAGAACACATGGTCAACAGTTTGGAAATTTCCCGCCAAAACAGTCGCCATCTTGATACACGTGGTCAAACACATGATAAAAGTGAGGTTAGAAAACGTGGTCAAAAGTTTGGAAATTTCCCGCCATCTTGACTCACGTGGTCAAACACGTGGTAAAAGTGAGGTTAGAACACGTGATCAAAAATTTGGGAATTTCCCTCCAAAGCAGTTGTCATCTTGGAAAAGGGGCGTTCTTGACCTATATGGTCAAACACGTGGTAAAAGTGAGGTTAGAACACATGGTCAACAGTTTAGAATTTCCCGCCAAAACAGCCACCATCTTGACTCACGTGGGCAAACACGCGGTAAAAGTGAGGTTAGAACACGCGATCAAAAGTTAGGTTAGAAAATTTCCCGCCAAAACAGCCGCCATCTTGGAAAAGAGGCGTGGCCTACACCACGTGACTGATGACGTCATCGGTCACAATTTGAAGAAACATTTAGGTGAAGTTAGGTTATAATTGGTTGGCTTAAGTTAGGTTTCACTCTCGCAAAATACTTAACTAGGCTACTTAGAAAGTTTTAGAAATAAGTATTGTAATAAGTATAAAACAAGGCTAAAAGCAAGGGTAAGTGAGAGTGAAACCTAACTTAAGCCAACCAATTATAACCTAACTTCACCTAAATGTTTCTTCAAATTGTGACCGATGACGTCATCAGTCACGTGGTGTAGGCCACGCCTCTTTTCCAAGATGGCGGCTGTTTTGGCGGGAAATTTCCTAACCTAACTTTTGATCGCGTGTTCTAACCTCACTTTTACCGCGTGTTTGCCCACGTGAGTCAAGATGGTGGCTGTTTTGGCGGGAAATTCTAAACTGTTGACCATGTGTTCTAACCTCACTTTTACCACGTGTTTGACCATATAGGTCAAGAACGCCCCTTTTCCAAGATGACAACTGCTTTGGAGGGAAATTCCCAAATTTTTGATCACGTGTTCTAACCTCACTTTTACCACGTGTTTGACCACGTGAGTCAAGATGGCGGGAAATTTCCAAACTTTTGACCACGTTTTCTAACCTCACTTTTATCATGTGTTTGACCACGTGTATCAAGATGGCGACTGTTTTGGCGGGAAATTTCCAAACTGTTGACCATGTGTTCTCACTTTTATTATGTAATTGACCACATGTGTCAAGCTCACGCGTGATGTATACTAGTCTTTAATTTTGGAGGATACTCAACTATCAAAACAGCTCAGGAAGATTTCCTCCCATGGACCAGAGCTCTTTCGAGGTGGTACTT
Organism: Neoaliturus tenellus; assembly: GCA_030545055.2. NCBI lineage: Eukaryota > Metazoa > Arthropoda > Insecta > Hemiptera > Cicadellidae > Neoaliturus > Neoaliturus tenellus. The sequence goes on along the minus strand of CM061532.1, from coordinate 41,149,738 downwards.
CCCAGCTCCATGGCGTTGACTTTTATCATGGCTCATGTAAAAAACATTAACCATGACGTGGTTCCCCTACGAGGGCCTAGGTTCCCTTCTATGGGTCTAGGTTCTCCTCTACGGGCCTAGCCACACCTTTTTTTATTTAAAAGTGGTTTTTGGGCAGAATAATCCACTTTGAGAGCTGTTTTGATTGCAAAAGTGTCTATAATATGATGTATAAAATATATTGATACAATCAAGCTGTACATGTGGTACATCAATCACACCCCCACAACATGTTAAATGCTTTGATAAAAATTGTGGCGTAGAGCTTCCTTCTCTAGACGGTCCCTCACATTACTATATGCTGTGAGATATTACAAACCATTCATGTCAGACCGTTCAAAGGAGTAGTCAGGGCCTTCCTCAGACCCCAACGCCTCAATCTACATGGCCTTCCATGAGGTTCAATTTTAACGTGGTCGAAGGAAGCGTAGTACTTTGACTCATACAGAGGTTTACGGGCCTTTTCGTCAGCCGCGCCAGGGACCTCAGGACCGTTCCAAAGAGTAGCCCGAACCCTCCTCGGGTCGGGGCGCCTCAATTTACTAGGCCCTCACATTCATACTGAGGTTTACGGGCCTTTTCGTCAGCCGCGCCAGGGACCTCAGGACCGTTCCAAGGAGTAGCCTGAACCCTCCTCGGGTCGAGGCGTCTCAATTTACTAGGCCCTCACATTCATACATAAATGTACGGTCAGTACTCGCTATCCAACGCCCCAGTTTCAAGTTATAAATTTATATAGAACCCTGGGAAAGGAAGCGCTAAGCCACATTAGTCCATACATAATTCTATATGTGGGGGAGAGTGTTTGAGTTGTAACCCATGTGTAGGCCGGATTGTGTAAGCCATTCGAAAAAGCTTTATTTATAAACGCAATATTTAATACAAAGCGCTAACACAAATTTACAGTATTCCATGTCAATTACTACATTAGAAAAGACTAGTATATACAATAATGATGGCTAATTACTCTGCAAAGTCTATTTAAACATCTATTTGATGTAACAACTTGGAATTGCGACAAGTGACACTTCTACATTTAAAGTGCCCGATAGCATTTCGACTCCACGAAATATTTTTTCAAAATATTCATCGAAAACGGTTGGAGTCAATTTAACCAGAGACATGAATGGTATATGACCTGAATCTTTTCCTAGTTTTATTGTTATGCCAATATGAGCGTTTGAAGGAGCATTTTCCGTAATTTGATCAACTATATGCTCTGAAAATACTAGAGGCCATTCGCATGTCTCTATCTGACCTGTAAGAAAAAACTTATACTCAAAAGAAGTAATGCAAAATTTGGCATTTTCATTTAACTTTCTCTTTGACAAAATTTCAGAAATACCGCCATGTTTGTCTGTCAATAAGAGGAAACACGTCCGACCAGTACGGGAGTTGGAAGGAGAATGATCAAACAAGCTAGTGACAACCATAGACATCCATGGAGCACTGGTGTCTGCTAGTTCATATGGTTCTCTGAATTTTGTAACCATATGGGACAGTATCATAATCATCATTCAATTTTCTCTTTGCTCCAGTAATTTTAAACTGTTTGACTTCATTTACTGTGACAATGTCTCGGGTTTTTGTCCTTCTGATTCGGCTCTCTTTAATTTCCAGTACTTGAGTGGCTTCGTTTAGGACCATTTCTTTCAATGTATCAAAGTTCACATCTTTTGACGTCTTAATATTCAAGGTTAGTCCCTTGATCTTACATACAGAGACTAGTTTATTTTGGTTTGTGGAATACACAAGGTAGGCGTAGGTTTTAGGGCCTCCAGACACAAACTCGACTATGTAGGAACCTGGGCCGTAGTCCTTGGCTAGTTCGTCTGTCATTTCTCCCAGGTAATCGCCAGTGTTAACCCTATACAGGCCGTCGCGATAGTAATAAACACAACTGTCCGTGTCGTAGTATAATACCTGGCCTCCTAGGGCTTCCAAATGTTCATATAACTTAAGTCTCGCGTGAGCCGTGGTATAAGCTGCGATCACAACATTCACGGTCCTCAAGGGTTCACTAGCCTCGTCAATAATTTGCCAATTCACGAGGAGTACTTCTTCGTTTATGATTTGGATTAAATTTACTCTTCCTCCAGGCTGGGTTAGCAATCTAAAAAATTCCTTAGAGTCCTTCACGATTGACGTTTTAGTCATATTTTCCCTTTGCCCAAATTTACCCCAAAATGAGTTCAACATTAATTTAGCAACTGATCGGAGGCCAGCATTCTTAGCAATTTTAACTTTCTCAAGTTGAACTCCTTTATGTTTGAAATACTCCGTGATATACTGGTCTTGGTCTTGTTCAGTCTTACACCAAGAGGGAAACCCTGATGCCTCTTGTTTCATTTTTAAAAATTTGTTAATAAAGTCGGTGAATAAGCCCCCGTTTTCATAGGTCGCCACTCGATACTCCCATAGCTCATACATGTCTAGGATGGTATAGCCTTTCTCTACAGCCTTCCGTATCTCATCCATTGTCCACATCCCCACTATGGCCCGTTCCTCACTCTCATGTAGGCAATCACCCTGATTTAAGGTTTCCCCGCAGGTACGACATAATACAAACATTAATTTATTGTTCATTTTAGCAGGGAGTACGGGGTGGTAGAGATCCCAAGGTGGCAAGATTTTACATTTCAACAATCCGTCGACGTCAAGGCCACGTGCTCTGCACTCCTCATTACCTATATAGATTTTTGGATGGCCAATGGGGTACTTACAATATTTATTTACATAAGGGTACAAAGAGCAGACATCTACATACTGAATCGTTTCACCCTCCTCGCATTTGTAATAGGCTTTGGCGTTGCCCGTCCTGCCTCCAAAGAACGAATCTCTTGGGTTGAGCGGGAGATTGTTCAAAATTGGTAGTTTATTAAGATGATCTAGTTTATTTTCCTTCTTCAGCCGGCTAAACTCACATTCCCACATTTCTACGATATTATAGTCAGAAAGTTTATCAATTTTGGATTTTGTTCTCTCATATCTAATGTGAAGAGTGTCAGACGGATCCTCCTTCAATGGTTCTTCCCTTCTGTATGGGTAGCATTTGGGACAGCCATGCCAATAGCATCCATGGAATTCATAGATGTTCTCTCCATCAAACCCATCTACTTTTAGCCCATTAATTTTGGCTTCTTTGCCCCGGCCTGCATGCTGAATCTTAATTCCACGTTTCTCTTCCTCCCAAGTCAACCACTGCAATGCAGCAGCTGATTGAGTGTCGGAAAAACGATACCCACCTTTTGGAATCAGGCCAATTGTATCAGGTTTTAGAAAATTTCTACGGAAAGCTAGGTTGCACGCACTGGCTATAGTTATCGCTTCAAGGTATGGGTCCACGTTGCATTGCTCAAGAAGTAAGGCTCTAAATTTAATACAGGCTTGGGCCAAAATCTCGACATCTGAAATGCAATATTCTAAGATCTCCTTTTGAAAGTCAAATTTGTAATCTTCTGCTACTCGCTCATCATACCACTTTTCAAAAGCTGAGTGGGACTCTTCAAACATAGAGTCTGGGCAGTAAAACTCCTTGGCTGGCATAGGGCCTACATAATTTTGATTGGCCAATGTGTTGAAAAGATGTGGGAAATAGCCTTTCTTTTTCTCTGGAGGCAGGTCAAACGCTTTAGGGAGTGCAGAGAGGGACATGGGGAAGTAGCTAAGTGAATCGATAACCTTACATTATCTACTTCAATTAGGATTGCTTTAGTCCCCGAGAAGTTACGTTTGGGACAAATTTAGTTTCCTCCATCAAATACTTTAAGATAAACTGAAAGTCAAAGCCCTGTCCATTATGGGCAATCACACATACAGTCTTAAAAGTTTTCCTCACCTGCATGACATAGTCCATAAATTGTTTGACAGGGTCTTCTTTAAATATATTTTGCCGTTCCAAACATGTATCACAGTCACTTCCTTTGATACATTTAAAGCAGTACTGTTGGGACACGCACAAGTTGACTCTATGAATTTTAGTTTCACTATTGGAAGCCAATGATTCGTCTTGGCGGGTCTCCAAATCAAAGAATATAAATAAGAAATCGCGGTCCTTTGGAGTTTGCTTATCTACACGCATGAAACACTGGTGGTCAGCCGGTTTATAGTCTTTGCAGGTGCTACAAAACACTTCACCACATACGTGGATTGACTTACGTTTAGTTGGAAAAACCATTTTTTGACAATGGCGACAGAACTGGATAGATTTGCAAATTTGGCCACGATGGGCTATCAAACACTGCTCATTTTTAAAGTGGCGACTGCAAAATCGACAAGTGAGGCCACCATGTTCAAGCTTACATGGAGGAGATATAGAGTGACATGATGTGCATTTGTTAGTACATCGATGTTCAAACTTATTATTGGAAGGGACATGGCACGCCTCACAGTAATAATGACAAACAAAAGCAGCAGTGAGACTAGTAATTACATTATAATGGCCATTATGGAAAAGCAAGTTAATTTTAAGGTTAGCATCTTCGCTGCCACCAGAAAAGTATACATCACGGCCTTTCGAGCTGTAATTGTAAACAGTTATTCTGTACTTTTTAAGATGAGCCTGAAGCTTCTCAAGCTCAGGAATGCCAGCACCTTCCTCTGGGATCTCTACTCTCGCCTTTGCAATTAATTTTTTAGCTCTAATTGTTTGCCTAAGGCCTTTATCCTTTCGAATAGCATAGGTCTGGGGATCATTCTTCGCATACGCTTTTGCCACTACCAAAGCCCTGGGAAGACACAAGTTATCTTTGTTTTTTATAACAACGATTCCCTGTCTCGCCTTACACTCTTCTTCGAAGGTGTTATAAAATCCAGGGCGTTTTCTACCACGACCTACAGGCACGTTAACTCTTACCACATCAACTCTAAATGTATCAGTTGATTTGATATTTTCAGAGTTTGATTGGACAATTCCTCCAAAAATACTCCACAGTACATCACTGTTAACTTCAGAAGCTGGACGTGGAACAATATAACCCGACTCTTTTGTTTTCAAATTTATACTATCTAATGTAAAGCCAAGGTAATCATTAGGATGGCATTCGGATTTCGCTCTCTCGACTATTTGAGCAAATCCCTGCCTAAGCCATTCAAATTCAGACGTTCCGGCTGGGGGGTTTGTAAACTTAAAAATAGTTTTAAGACCATACAGCCTGAATTTTTTTATGTACCACTGGTCCTCGCTAATGAAATGGATTGGTTCAGCCATATTTTGAGAACCCATTTTAGAAGACGATTCCATTTTTATAAAAATACTAAGCTTATTATGAAGAGAAAATGGGATTTTTATAGTAAAATTGAGGTTATGTTACCCGCACGTCTGTACAGTACCACGTCTGAGACTAAAGCAATAGAGCTGATAACTATAACTTTATAAAAATCACTAAGGGACCACTCTGGTATTACTATATGTACAGTAAAAGTACAATCAAAAGTGAGGTTATGTTACGCACACGTCTGTACAGTACCACGTCTGAAAAGACACTGAAACAATAGAGATGATAGCTCTGGTTTTATAGGGGTTCAGCAGGCCCCCTGTATACTGTATACTGTAATTTTTACTAATAAATTACTAAAGTGCAGTGTAAGGTTATGTTACGCAAGACCGGAACGTCTGTACAGTACCACGTCTGAGACTAAACCAATAGAGCTGATAGCCCTGGTTTTATAGAGACTCACTAAGGACTCGCTCTGGTATTACTATATGTACAGTAAAAGTACAATAAAAAGTGAGGTTATGTTACACGCACGTCTGAACAGTACCACATCTGGAAAGACACTGAAGCAATAGAACTGATAGCTCTGGTTTTATAGAGGCTCACTAGGGACTGGTATTACTATATGTACAGTAAAAGTACAATAAAAGTGAGGTTATGTTACACGCACGTCTGTACAGTACCACGTCTGGAAAAACACTGAAACAATAGAGATGATAGCTCTGGTTTTATAGGGGTTCAGCAGGCCCCCTGTATACTGTATACTGTAATTTTTACTAATAAATTACTAAAGTGCAGTGTAAGGTTATGTTACGCGAGACCAACACATCTGTACAGTATCACGTCTGAGACTGAAGCAATAGAGCTGATAGCTCTGGTTTTATAGAGGCTCACTATGGGCTCACTCTGGTATTACTATATGTACAGTAAAAGTACAATCGAAAGTAAGGTTATGTTACACAAGACCAGCTGAGTTACATTATAAACTGCTATGTATTTCCCTTCAATAAAATTGTACTAGTATCTGCTAACTTATAAAGACTGCTCACCCTCTGTTTTAGAAATATAAGGATTTTTCTTTAAGATAATACCATAACACTATACTGCCTTCACCTCCTAAGTATTGATCTGCTATTGAGAAGGTAGAGCCCTGCGCCAACAAGCCTGTAGGCCTCTGTCTGTTATTTTAAGATGTTTTTTATTTTTTAATATGTCTGACCTTAACCACTACACTCTTCTTAGTCTTAGTCTTAGTCTTAGTCTTCTTAACAAATACTTAGAGACTCAAAGGAACAGTCATACACCAGCAGGGGATAGAAAATTAATAGTTGTATGTTTTTTTTATTTTTCACAGTTGTGACCTTGAATCTGGGAAGTGATGCTTAGCATTTTATTACATACTAACACTACACATATACACATACCAAGTTTAAAGAAAATCCGTAGTGCCATTCTCAAGATAAAAAATAAAACTTTTTTGCGCCTTCATTTTTTGGATACCTTGTGCCATGCATTTTTAAATACCAACTAAGTGTACACACATACCAAGTATGAAGTTGATACATGAAGCCATTCCTAAGATATGATTTTTCAAAGTTTTGCCCCTTCATTTTTTGGATGCAACCCACAACATTTTGGTTAATTTTGTTATTTTAGGGTACCTACCCCCCAGGGGCACCTCTACTTCGTAGAAGGTGGTTTTTTGAGGTCCCCAGACCCCTAGGACACACCGTTTTCGAGATATTTGCATTTTTTAGATTTTTAAGCCAAAATTTTCATGTTTTTTCACTTTATATAGTATAATATGCACTTTATTTAGGTGTTGTACATCATTTTACATATTCTAAACTTTATATAGTATTGTGTACACTTTATATAGTATGACCCCAGCGATCCATATGGTCTTGTTCCCCATGATGACAGAAAAAACGGCTGACGATTGGCGCGAATATTAGGCAAAATTGGCGCAAGGGTGCCGCGCAACCCAAACACAAACTGGGGTGGTCCCCGCGGATGGTGACGTGGCGCGGGGCCACACTAGTGTGGGTGTCACCCGCTGGGCGCTGCCATATTGGTACACACGCTCTCCCAGTAACGTTCATGTGGCCACATAGACGGTCCCGAAACAGTTCCCACCAAACGGCAGCCATCTTGATGACGCAATCGGAGTAGTGGTTTTTGGCCACTTTTAAAACCGACCACGTGCCCACCGAGCCACGTGCCGCGGCAGCTGGCGCCAGCTGCCATGTCACATAGCTTCCGGTGGGGGATGGAGGGTATATATGAGATGCTGTAGTTATATTTTATGCCATATAGGTTGGGGTGGAGATGGCGATAGTGTTGGCGTTAGGGTGAAGTGAATTTGCGCATAAAGTGGGGTTGAACTAAAAGTACGCATAAATTAAAAGTTAGTTCAAAATTGAAATTCGTCGGTGTTAACAAAACTACAACAGTTGAAGAAAAATTAAGAGTTAGTTCAAAATTGAAATTCAAACTTATAACTGAGATGTGGAAAATATGTCAAGGTCATCCAGAGTAAGTTTTTAAAAATCCTATCCAACTATTACCAGAAATAGTTTTAAGTTGAAGTAGTTGGTGATAGCGGGATAATTCATCCGTGCTATGGGAGAGGTGTTTATCGTTTGAAAGTTGGCGATAGAATGAGAAGCGCCGTCTAGGGAGAGGGCTTATAAAATGGCAACCTTCCCCCCACCACCCTTTCCCCCACTCCTTTAGACCAATAACCGGTCGCCGACTCTATGTGGTGAAACTGAACTAGACATGGCGGCCGCCATGGATAATTCTAACCTCAAACCTTAGTTTTGCATTGGTGAGCATGCGCCACCCCCACTCCTTTACCCCACCTGCCGTTCGGGCAGGTGTTGGGGGCAGAAATGTTAAAATATTGGGGTGGAGATGGCAATAGCGTTGGTGGTCGGTTGAACTGAATTTGCGAATAAAGTAACTAGGGTTGAACTAAAAGTGTACATAAATTAAAAGTTAGTTGAAAACTGAAATTTGACGGTGTTAACAAAACTCTTAATAGTTGAACAAAACTAAAAGTTAGTTTAAAACTGAAATTTAAATTTATAAATAGGATCTGGAAAGTATGTCAAGGTCATCCAGAGTAAGTTTTAAAAAAGCCTACCCAACTACCACCAGAAATAGTTCTAAGTTGAACTAGTTGGTGATAGTAGGATAGGTTGAAGTAACTTTTGAATTTTATTAGTGAAAATACAATTAATGTGCAACAGCAGAGTTTAAACAAGTTGAACTTTTGTGATGAATTACAGAGTTGTAAATGCAAACACCGACGACGATGAGAAGGTAAATGCAGAGTCCCCAGATGATGTATTTGAAAAGCTTGAACAAATGTAACATTTCAAGTTGGTTTTCCCGTTCCATTTCCAATCGTTTAATTTCCAATTTCAATTTATCCTCTTCCATTCTAGTTACGAAGGGAACTTCATCCATCATATCCATCATGATTGTGTTAGTGTTTGAAATTTTAGTGATGTTGATAGTTCAGAAGTCGAAGATGGAATGAGAAGTGAAAGGGAGAAATGTTAGTTAAATAAAGAAGTGGTGGGGGGAAGGATGAATTACAAAGAAGTGGTGGGGGAAAGACGTTGCTCTTCATTATTACCATCAGTAGTGTCAGATGGTGCAGGAGTTAGATTTAGTAAACTGTCTTCATCTAAACTTTCAACCTTATCACAAATAGGACAATCGTATGTTATTTCCAAATTCATTTTGATGGTTGTAAAATTATCTACAAGTTCTTGTAAAATATTAAAAATGTCTTGTAACTCTTCTTTAGAGTTTATTTCAAAACTAGAATTCATTTGGGCCAATGGAGAGTTGTTCATTATTGGAGAGTCGGTGATGGAATGAGGATCGGCGCATAGGGAGGGGGCTTATATAATGGTGACCTTGAGCAGGCGTCTAGGGAGGGGGGCTGTCTAGGGAGGGGGCTTTTATATAGGGAACTTTGAGCTTATGATTGAATAAAATGTTTAGTTCTTCTTCTCCATCTTTTAATTCAATTATTTGAACCGAAGTAGTTGTTTCATCCTCTTCACTCGATGAAGAAAACAATTCACCAGGATTTAAATATTGAACTACAATTCTGAACCATCTTATAGGATATTCGTCAATGATGGAAAGTAAGTTTTGAAACAATTCTTCCATCTCTTCCCTGTCAGTTATTATATGTTCAAACTTGATAAATTTGTTTTCCATGTTGTTAGTTAGAGTGTTGGAAGTGGAATGATTCAATATTATATAAAAATTAGAACTAGTGGTGGGGGAAATCTCAAGGTCATCCAAATGAAGTTTTAAAAAAGAGTGTAAAACTGAAATTACACATTTGATGGTTCTACAGGATTGGAATACCAATCTGATCTGTATTTACATCTTTTTATCATATGTGTACAAAAATCATCTTGATGAGAATTGGTGCGTTGACAATGAGCAAGATCTAGAGGGTGAAATTTGAAACATCTTTGAGGACAACATGTATGAAAATATCTTGATTTGTAAAATTTGAAAGTTCGCAATTCCGGTGGTGGTAGTTGTTTTGTTTTGCATTTGCAATAACAAGATCCGAAGAATTCACATTTAGTACAAGCTAACCCATCCACCATCATTGGTCCTAAATCTGTACACTGTTGTTCACAACAGTAACGAGGTTTGTACTTGTATTTTTGCTCTTCCATGTTGACGCTGCGGAGTCCAGTGAAAGAATAAGAGTGTATAGTGTTCAATAGTGAGTTTTATGTACTGTGAAAAGTGGTAGGGGTAATTTCAAGGTCATCCAAATGGAGTTTTAAAAAATTATACCTTACAAGTGTAAGGATTATTAAAATTTAGGAAGTTTGTTTCTCTTTGTTTTCTTCAGACTTTTTCTCTCTCTCCGCCTTAGCCATAGCAACAAGTTCTTCTGTTGATAATGGATGTACTTCAGGAAATTTTAAAATTAATTTAGCTTGATATCCTTCTTTAGTTAATACATCTAAATCTTGGGTCATTTGTTCAACGGTGTTGTAGTCTTTTCCATAGATTTTTCCATCAAGTTGAATCATCATTCTGTACAACATTTTCTTAAATAGGTCTTGTCGTGGTGAGAGCTAAGAAGCGAATGATTATTTATACAAGTATCACATCCTTTTTATTAACTCACATTGATCACGTGATTCTTTAGTTGTAGCTTTGTCTGTCAAAAGTTATTCAACATTGGTAATACTTTTGGAACTTGATGTTATGTTGACCAGTTGGCGATGAAGAAGTTGTAGGTTGTGTAGAAATAAATATTTCATCATCGCAATATTTTGTTTTAGTGAACATCCTTGTATTAGTAGCACTAACATCAACAGTTAAGTGATAACCACCGGTAAGTAAAACTCGCATTTCGTTAGTTAAATCTTCAAGTTGTTCAAAAGTAGTTATGGTGTTGGTATCATAAGATGCACACTTAACCTTTAGGGACATGTTGCAGTTTTATATTCAGGGATTAAGAGCGAGATGTGTACGGTATGAAAGGTAGCAGTAGACTGATGAATTTTGCAAGTACATTTCCCCTTTTATAATTATACAAAATTGGGTCAAGGTCATCCTGTGGAATTTTTAAAAAAGCAACATATTGTAATGTACAAAGACATTACAATATGTTGCTTTTTTTATTTTTATTTTTTGTTTTGTATTATATCATATTTATTGAAAAAACAAATACAAAGAAATATTTACAATGTTATGTACAAATTAATCAGTAGTAGGTGTTACATGAATTGTAAGTTCAGTAGAGTTGTTTCCACTGGGTCCATGTGATACCAAATAGAGTGCGTCGGGTTGAATTATACGAAGATCTTCATTTTGAAGTAGTTGTACGAAGCGCTTTGGTAAGAAGATCTGAAATTTTGCTTCATCACCAATTGTATAAGGTGCCTCGCTCAAAGTGCAATTTATAGCATCACCTACTGAAGTTTCCATTTTCTTAATAGTATGAATGATGTAGTGTTTTTCTTCTTTTAGTTCAGAACATTTCTTCGTAGGTAGAATTGATGATTTAGAATGAGCGTTGAACTGATCAACTAAACTTTGAAGTAAGTTCTGTGATGCCATATTGATGTTGTTGTTAATCTTCTTGTTAATAAGAATGTCCGTCGGAGATGTTGTCTCTTCGGAGGTTTGAGTAATACTCATGCTGTGTCATGGTAGCGCTCTCACTTTTATAATCGACACTACCCCCACCACTGACACTACCCCCACCAGTTTGTTGAAGGAAATTATTCAAGCGGTAGGCATTCTTTAAAGCGCACTGCGACCTTCGATGTTTAAAACTTTTTGATGAAATACAAAGTTCGTTGAAGTAGCATTGGAAATCTTTATCAATTATTGCATTAATCACTTCGTTGCTTGTAAATGATTGTATCCAATTTGCTTTTTCCAATCCCCTTGTGTAGATAATTTTAAACTCTTTGCAATAATGATTCATAATGTGCGGCATCATGTTATAATTAATGAAACCTTCATCCCATCTTAAGTTGTGAAAATGTTTGTTCAACCATTTGTTTGTAACTTTCGCTTTAGTTGTTAGTCTATTAAATGGTACTGGAGGTTTGAACAAATAATGATAAACTACTGATGTGTTCATGTCCAAGATTACTAATTCTTTAATAATAAAATTACCATCATTTCCTCGGAAAGCTTGAAATTCAATTATACCTCTTTTAACTTCCATTATATGTGGCGCATTAGAAAACGAAACCCGTTTATTCATGATGAAGTCTTACTAACAACTGACTTAAAAATTGAATGAGCCGATGTTTATAACAGACAGGATTGTTCTTCTTCTTTCACTTCTTGTGCCACTTCATCAATATTAAAATTGGTGTGATAGTTGTTTAATTGTCTCCACATTTCAACTTCTTGAGGTATTCTATTAAAGATTGAAGTATCCACGGGACCGTATAAAATTGGAACAAAAGGTTTTTTGTCCAATGTATCAATTAGATAGTCTTTAATTATTGCACTTGAAAATATTAGTTGTTTCAAATATCTGGTGACGGGACCGGTAGTACAACTTAAAGTGTAAAATTCTTCTTTAGTGAAATATAATTTAACATTATGTGTAGTTAAATCTCTGAAGCGAACAATTTGTCCTCCACGATGTTTTACTATATCAACTTCAATATTTGATTCCAATAAACTTAATCTTGTTCTTCTTCCAAATGTGTTGTTACTTAAATAGCACTCCAAAAGATGTAAATGTTTCATGAGAGATTCCCAAGTAGTTTCACTGAAAGTAACCATTTTGTTTCCATGATTTAAAATAACAATTGGTGAATAATCCATTGATTTTAAAATTCCAACTGATATACTTTTTGTCATGCATGAAGAAATTGGGTAGATAATCCGAAGAAATACTTCTGTTAAAATATTGGTTGTAATGTTAACTTCAACCTTCTTCCTTTTTACTTCTTTTTCAGCTTTTTCTTCTTCTCTCTTCTTATGTTTGTTGAATTTTAGGAACTCGTCCATTTCTCGTTCAACTTGTTTTTCTATATCTGAACTATTATCATCCATTAGAGGTGTATTTTCTTCTCCGTTAGTAGAATTCATCTTGCGAATGATGTTTCCCATACGACGGTTGAAGATAGAATGAAGTTTCTACTAATTATTTTCTCGCTTTTATATTTTTCGTAAAATCCTTGAAATTTATACAATTACATAATTGTTTGTTTTCAACTTGTCTTTCACAAATGAAATTCTAACCTCAAAAATTAAAGCAGATAATTCTAACCTCAAAAATTTGCAGTTGTTGTACAATTCTTCTTAAAGTACATTCTTCACAATTCCGGTCAGCGGTGTGTAAGTAACTATTTTATCATGTAGAATTAGACAGTATGCCGAAGTTCCATCCGCTACTGGTTCTTCAAATTCCATTTCAATTTTTATATCCACACTTGATGATTTTACCGATTCATTTTGTTTTGAACAATCGATTACAATTATTGGAGCCTTGGAATAATACTGGTCAGGTGATAATAGTGGTGTATTAGTCTTTCCATAATATGACGATTGAAATCTTGCATACATATCGTATAAAATGGAAAAACGTTTTTTGCTGAACATGACATTCAAATTGTCATAGGGAAAGAATTGAGAGTTTAGGAAAACTTTACAATTCTTTATTTTACAGTGATCAAATTGACCAGCATTTGCAGTGATAACATCTTTTCGCTTAGTTTGAAAACCGAGTATTATGTACCTTGCTCGTTCCAAGTAAGTTGATGTCTTGACGGTCCATGTTTGTCGTTCTGTCTGAGGTAGTGTAGGGTATTCATGAAATTCCCAACTTCGGAATGGCATCACAATATCACGGTCAGATTTCAACTTTCTCAATAATAGGATTCTATGTTCATCAGCCAATCTTACATGAGGTACCCTCCAAACAACTTTATCCAACTGTAGTTGCCATTCCAGTTTATCTTCCGTAGTTGCAGGGTCTGCAAGTATCAAGTCCTTATTAGTTGAAGATCTGAGTAATACTAATTCTTGTTTGACATTTATTATTACCCGTTTGTAATCTTCAGCGAATCCCAAAAGCAATCGTAAAGGTACATGAAAATCAAAGTGACCGTTGGAAGCTGGTGTTATAGTGTCTTTATCAGGGGCAACCCATCCGGCAGTGACTATTGAATTCTTCTCATGCGGTGTTAATGATGTTAATCCTTTCAATGTCGTTGTTAAACCAACCTTTTTTGTTGAATCAACCGTCACCCCTGATATTTCATATCTTATTTCATCAAAAAGATATGCCATCGGGTTATTTATAAAAGGAACTGTTGAAGCAGTTTTTCCATCCAATTTTAATACCCGTCCTTCAATGTACAAGTAACTTTCACACGGTAAAGTGTAAATATCTTGTTGTTGAATGGGGATCCTTATTTCATCGTTATTGTTTAATTTTGATGAAGTGTAAGGGTTGTGCGTGTGATATTCCTTCTCCCATAGTGTTTCGTCGAACGTTGGTCCTTGAGATATATCCAGGATATCCATCGCTGTTAAGTTTCAATCCAATCTTCTGTAGAAAACGAATGTTTTCCGATGTTAACTCTTCCAATGTCGAGGAGCTACTGAGCTCCCGACTCTTCCGTTGCGGTTTAAATGATAATCCCATGTTGACTTTTATGTTGCTGCTCTGATGTGTATCCGTATAGTAATTGTTTCTCCTCTAAAGTCAACACTATGACCGTCTTGATCCAATATGTTCAGTACAATGTCTGAAATGAAACTGGTGTTTAACGGTAGGTATATCAAGTTTTGTGGCTTCTCAACAATTTTAAAACCGGGAGCCACTGTTGGATAAAATGTATGTAAAATATGTTGATTAACTCCATCTCTATACGATCCGTGTATAATGTTGCACGTGACATCAATACTATTTACTTTCAATATTGTTACAGTTGAATCACCTGAATGAGTAGTTCCAGGAGTTAAGATTTTCTTTTTTGTATCTGTAAATCCAAGTAAACTGCCAATCGACTGTTCCAAGCTGACATCAATATAATATTTTGAAGTTATTTCTGCTTTTAAAGTATTATTGTTTCCTTTAACGGTGATATTGTCTTCTCCGAGTTGTTTCTGTAATAATTGGTTTATATCATCAATTTCATAAGCTCCAGTAGGAAATGTAATTATTTTCAATTCTGAGTATTTTCCTGCAGCATCCTTAGTTTCATAATAATGTAGTAAATTGTTCTTCCCTTCCGTAACATTAGGAATTGAGTTGTAGGTAGTCAAATCAAGTAATGCCGCTTCCCATAATCGTTCCTTGGATAGACGCAATGCTGGGAACAGCGTACTTTTTAATGTGGATGAATTTCCACTCAATGACACTGTATACGATGACATCTTAAAGCTGACTGACACTTTTCGCTAGAAACTCCAAACATAAATGCCCACATATTTCAGTATTGTTAGGTTGTTCTCTTTTGTAATTGTAAAAAATGTTTTTTGAGTTTCGAAAATAATGTTGAAGTTCTTTTGGCGGTGGTAGATTGCCAAAACTGTCAAAGTAGTAAATGGTTTGTCCGAGCTTTTTATAGCATACCCAATGAGTACCTGGACCATAGGTGGAATCCAAATTTACTATTCCAGTTTCATTTTTCCATATTTTAGTTGGTAATGCATCTTTCATAAAAACTCCTCGAAAGAATGGTATTTTCAAACATTTTACATAATCATTTAACTGATGATTTGTTAAGGCTTTATTTGGAATTATTAATTGATTCTTCTTATTTAGTACACACGGTATGGTCTTAGGTATAAACCTGCTCCGTTTTTTACCATTTGCCAAACAGAAGTCTTCTTTATACTTGCTTTATGAGTTCTACGACGTCCTTTTTTAATGTTTCCACCTCTTTTGGGTGTGCCTCTCTTTGCAGGTCTTCCTCTGCGACGTTTTCCACCACCTAACTTTGCTTTCGTCTTCATGGCTGTAGTTACTGCCCAAGCCGCTGCTTTTTCTGCAATACTTGCGTCACTTGATTTTACTCTTTGCCAAGCTTTTTCTGCTAGAATTTTATCTGCTATTGATCTATTTGTTGAATCTTTATACTTTGAATATGCTATATCGTGTTCTTTGCAAGCTTGATCTAATTTATTAATTCCAGGATCTCCTCTTGCTAAACGTTTTGCCAACTTAGTTCCAGGTCCACAATATTGATAACCTCCGGGCAGATGTAATTCGTATGGTAAAGCGTCTATCGCTCGATTCACAACAGCACCAATTGGAATCCGTCTGAGCAGGGATAATGCAGCTGATGTTAAACCACGTCCTCTCTTGCCGCTGTCTTGACGACGACTGAGCGATACGGTCTTCATTATGCTGTTTTATGTAACCAACGTCTTCACTCTATGAAATACTTTATGCTAATGAATCCTTTTTTGTATATTCCATACTTAAATATTCATAAGTTTTACTAGTATCTATCAATGATTTCATCTTTAATCCATTGGTTTCTCTGAGAATCTTCGATTTTATTGTGTTTCATCGATGCATTAATCAAATGATTATGCATATCAATAACTACATTACCTACAAGATTCATTACATACTCTACATTAGTAGCATCTTTGTTACGTGTAGGATTATCAAGATATGTGATACGTTTACCATTACATGTATACGCAGATGGATCGTTATTAGAGGTTGCTATAACTTGATTAATAGTAGCAACATCATTCGGAGCTATTCCTGCTGATATGTTAGATATTCTTTTATTTTTTCCATTATATACGTTATTTATTTTATCTAAAACTATAGTTTGTTTTACAACAACACAATCCTGATCATCTTTACCAGATTTAACTTGGGTTAATCGTCTACCTTTACATATAAAATTAACACCAGTAGCTGATAGTTGTGGTACTTGTGTTAAAATAACAGCATCATGTTCTTCCGTGCCTAAACTTATATTTGACAATCTTTTATTTTTTCCATCCCACTTGTCATTTTTTAGTTGTAGTAAGGTAAACTTTTCACTGCCTTGCATAAACTCATCACCTTTCTTTGACACCACCTGATTCTGTTTAACAAAAGCGGATGTTCCTTTTTTCAAGCTTTCATTCATTTGTCTCACGGTAGCAGCATCAGATGGAGTTGAACCATCTTCCAGATTGGACAACACTTTTCCATGACAATCAATAACAGCACTATTATATAAAATACAATTATCTTTAATGTATTTTATATTAACACCATCACTTTCTTCTTTAGGATATCCAATATCGTTTATAGTATATTTATAGAAGGAAAATCCATCTTTTTTCTTTTCTGGTATTACAGAGTGCAAATAACGCTTATTAATTGTATCTGTATCCTCGGTTGGATCTGCCACATTAGTTATTTTATAATTTAAAGCATTGTACTTTTTTCCACTTTTAGTCTTTTCCAACAGTAAAGCATATTCCATCGCAGATAGAAAATAGCCTTTATTAACAACATCTCCATTGTTGACTGGTTTTGCAACGTTAATAACCCTGTGAGATTTTGCATCATACAGTTGGTTGTTGTCGAGTTTTAAACTTGTAGATGTTTCCTCCTTTACTGTCTTTAAATTTGTTGCATCTCCATCTTCTTCTGGATCTTTAACAAACTTTAAACGTTTATTATTTATGTTATAGTCACCTTCGGGTGTTTGCGGTAATCCACTTCTTTTTCTGTTTTCTCCAACTTGCACTCCTAACGCGGAGTAGCGTCCGAACTTGTCGACGCTCATGTTAGAACTGACACATTATACACCTGCAACTCTTATATATCCGCGGACAATTATACAATTATGTCGCGATTCCTGAGTTCATCAATCAGAGCTACCCATTCATTATTTAAACCTGTATGACCAGCTTCCATGGCTTCATGCAATAGTCTCATTCTATCAACCAATTTATTGATGTCATTGTAGTAAATCACATTTGTATTGTATAGATTTTTCATCAATCCTTTACCAGATGTTGAAGTATCTCCTTTACTCTTTTTACCATGTTGTTCAAGAAGTGATAAATCCATAAGTGATAAAGATTTTCTTTTCAGTGGTTGTCTTACCGCTGGTGCAGTACGTAATGTTGGCAATTTTCGTGGAGGAAACAACTTTTTTATAACGATGTTATATTTTGTTGCACGTGAACGATTAATCATTCCATCCTTTAAGTAGTTTCTTTTATGAGCGCTAGTATTTTGTAGAATCTCCTTAAAAACACTTAAATCTTTGGATGAATATCTTAGTGGTATGTTTTTAAAAATTAATTCATATAATCCTTTTGTTCCTTTATATCTATGCTCACCAATAATGATGTAATCGTCTTGTGTTATTTCAAGCTTTGAATCGCCAATCTTCAATTCATTCCCATCAATTCTTGCTCCGTATACGTGTGATCTACTCAAATTCGGGTTTGATTTCATGTCATGTAGCATTTTCATTATATATTTTCTTCCAAGAGGTCCATGTTGTAATATATCGCTACTCAATTGAGTTAAATTTGGAATAGATTGTTCAGCTTCAGGTATTGGCTGTTCTTCTTCCTTTTCAACAATTGGTTCTTCTTCTTTTGTTTCTTCTTGCTCACTAGCACTTGTATATGAATCATCATCTTCTTCTTTTTTTAATGCTTGTACTTCTTGTTTAGAAACTGGTAGTAAAACATCTCCTTAATAACGAGGTTTACCAATAGTTTCCGATATCTGTTTTAAAGGTTCCGTAATAGGTTTAAAGGTAGTCTCTAGAAATTCTTCTCTTTCACTTAAACCCATCCTCAATGCACGATTCTTCATCCTAATAGAATCACTGAGTGATTTTATTTCTTTCAATAGTTTTTCTTGATTCACCATGTTTACACTGTGAAGTTCAACGTATAACTAGATGTAGCATCGGTAGTTCAACGCATAAATACAAATTTATCCAACCCTATACGATATCTACCATTTTTAATATCTTCTTCCTTCATAATAACGAGAAAGCTATATTTCTCATTCCATGCTTTGCCACACATCTCTTTAAATTTTTCAAATGGCATATCCGCATTTACATGATCATTATATATATGCTTTAAATTTGTTTCATCTTGCTTGAAGATGATCAACATATTTGCATTGTCTCTTATAAGTTGTTTTGGAATTTTACTGTATGTTTGACCAATATAAATGCTATCAATATTATGATGTCTTCCCATAGCAAAATAATTCCTTATTGTGTCATGATTTTCACAAGAAACATCGTCAAATATAAAAATAGAAAATGGTTTTGCTTCATTTGGTTGCATAATTGTTTCACTGGCATTAAACTTGTAAAAATTCACTTCAGGTACACTTGCAAGTACTTTATCCAATAATTGATATTTTGGTTGTTGCAATGATTTTGAAAAAATGTATATATTATTAAAACGCAATCCTTTAGGATTAGTTATAAGGTTAAAAACAACATTAGTTTTTCCACAATTTGAAGGACCAGTTATTAGACATCTTATCGTATTTGGTAGTAATTCACCATGTTTTCCATGATTTAACTTATCATTGTCAACTGTCAATTCATCAATGTTATTGATATTAAATCGGTCTTTTTGTTGTACAATCTCCATCTTGTATAAAGGTTAAACACACAATGAGCTATTAAACAACTATACTAAGTCTTTTGAAGGAATCCAAGAGTCTTCACTTTTATCAAACCCTAACCACCGGACTTTAACCATATCCTTTTTCCTTTGTAAAATCTTCTCGACAAGATATACATCACCGACTGTTGATTTCAACAATTCGTGTCCGTAAAATCCACCTTGAAGTAATTCACCCTTGTTATCCTTTAATAAATAGGTTTCAGGTATAGTTGGTTGCACTTTATAAATTGTAAATACTTCATTAGTCCAATTTGGTAGATATCTTTTACTAAATACACCTTTGTATTTGCTTATACGAACTTTATCGTTGACCTTGAACTTCTTTGGTTGCAATTTTTCCAATTTCGGTGTTGTATTATTTTTAATGCGTTGTAATACAATTTTGGCATTAGCACTATTTACCTGGATAGGTTTCATTCCAATGGTACGATGATATTTGTTGTTATACTCTTTTATAAGTTGTGGTAATATGTCATACCACACGTATGATCCTCTTTTTGAAAATTGTTTATACATCGCACCTTTTAATGTTCTATTGAATCTTTCAATTATTGAAGCTTTAACTTCAGAATTTGTAGAATAATGATTTATTTGATATTTCTTCATCAAAGCTCCAAAGTCTTTATTAAAATATTCTTTTCCATCATCGGTCTGTAGATGTTTAATTTTAAATTTATTTCTTTGTATTGTGGTTTCCATAGCTTTTGTAACACTTTTACCAGTCTTATCCTTCATTGGTAAAGCGTCAGCTATTTTAGTAAAACAGTCTATAATTGTTAAAATATATTTAAATCCTTTATTTAATTTACTGTGCGGTATCATTTCAATGAGATCAGCTTGATAAAGATCATTCATTCCTTTAATGATTGTACTTCTTCTTGGAAATCTTCTTCTTGCTGGTTTATGTAGTTCATTTACAATCTTGTCCTTCACACTTTCCATCTTCAGATGTTGCTTGTACACTGCATGTAAAAATACTGATCCATAGAATAGTTTATTCTCATTTATATAGTTTGAATATAGGTCAAGGCCATTTCATATTAGTGTAAAAAAGAGGGAACATGGCATTGGGCTTGCCATGTCCCCTCTTCTTTACGGAAAGGAAAAAGGAAGAAGGTAGAGGACGAAGAATAGGTTTACTGGTCGATAGGGTTTAGAGAGTAGTGGCCGAATGGTAAAGTATTAATTTTATCTTCTAAAATATGACGCTTGTCATCTTTGTAGCTTAATGCCCACTTTGTTTGTTTGACACTAAAAAGTTGATGATTATAACTTCTAATAGTGTTGAACGTTGCAGTTGTTTCAACATTTTCAAACAAACATCTTTTATAATGTTCAAACTGTACGTTCTTCTTCAGGAAAGAAGTTTTTATTCCTTTGGCCTTTTTCGTGACTTGATGTTCGTTCCTTTCGTTTATGTACAGTTGAAATGAATACAGTTTGGACATTAATGCTACAATTTCCATCATCGGCACACCATTTGTTTCATCTTTAAATTTTCCCAATACTTTCTTATTTCTGTCATAGTCGTAATTTGGATGATCCTTAGGATAATCGGAAAAGTCGAAATCATCTTTATATATAAAGGTGCGTAGATCTTCATACATATCATTTGTTTTAATCCAGTAAATTAGTGCATCCGTGTCCATATATGCAATACCAATGTTCTCTCTTCCATAATAGTTAACCATCTTCTTATAATGAAACTCGTACATATGTGTTTTTGAAATATCCAAGATTGACATTCCAAGATACAAAGGACGATCCATTGTAACTGACTTCTTGTTCATGGAAATAACAACTAGATTTTCATTAATAATTATAGATGAACCAAAGTTTGGTTGTTGCACCAATTTCTGTAATTTTACTGGATCAGTTACCAATTTGATATCCTTATGTTTCCTTTTGTTTTCCAAAGTCTTGCCAAATATTGCGTTATTCATTAATTTGAAAAAATCTTTTTGAAAACTTGATGTAGCGGTGGCTCTTCTTCTTGTGTTGTTGTCGATGTAAGATTTTAACCAACAAGATTGAGAAAATTGTAGTACTCGATTAATTTTTGTAATTCTCAATCCTAAGTCTAAAGCTTGTTGTATCATCCAGTAGTGTCCAACATATCGAGACTTGTCGGTTAAAGTCATCATTAATTTTGGCCATCTTCCAGTAGGGGAAATTTCAGTCTTTGGAAGAAGTGGTAAATCGTAATGATGATCGTGAAGATGTTCAGGATATTCAAAATCAACATCAAAAATGTAACCAGTTTCACCATGCTTTGGTAAATCCATAATGTTTCCAATCGATTCTGGATCTATCCATTTAAAATTATCATATGGAAGGGGATTTGACATTGCCCATCCGTATAAGTTATTTGCATCGAAATAACCTAGGAATGTTGTTGGTTTTGATGCATCATAATCTGGCAGATACTTGTTATTCGCCTTAACATGTCTGGTTACACTTTGTGTCAATCCCCCTCGAACTCCTGATTCTAACATCAAAACCATATCTATATCAGTAAGAAGTTGTAATTTACAATTTGTTTCTTTCAACATGGCTTGCCATGCTAGTCCAGGTGAAGTGTATGAATGAAGAGGGTCCAATCCATATGCTGCAAAACATGTATTTCTAAATTCTTCCATTATATCACATAATAAAGTTACATCTAATTTAACATAAAAATCTGAATATTCTCCCAATGTTGTAAATCCTAATTCATTCCATACTTTACATGCATGATCATAATCCTCTTGAGATATGTCCATGTCGTATAGTTTACTTTTGAATTCTTCTTTTGGCGGAAGTGATGTTTCATTAAATTTTTCTAAACTGTCTATATAATCATATGGGAAAACACCTTTTCGAAGTACGAGATCCAGTTTGTCGTTACTTACAATCTTCTTTGTTTCAATAAAATCTTGTTTCCTTAAATTTTCAGAAAGTTTAGACAAACTTGACGGCATAAATCGGTAGGAGTCTAAGAATCTTAATTTTACATTTCCAACTGTTTTAGAGAAACTTATAAATTTTTCTGAAGTTTCAGCCAACACATCTATTGAACCATTGTCTCTTCCTAATTCAGGTATTATAAAATGAGCATCGTACCCACTGAGGTTATGCAGAACCACAGGAATAAATAGTGGTAAACGATAGCTCAAATTGCATTTATTACAAGCAGCACCCCTGTAATAACCTGTAAGGTGGTCATGATCTTTAACTTTATAATTGTCAATGGTAAATTCATTTTTACATAAGAAACAATGAGTTGCATTTTCATGTTGAATTTCCTCTTCTTCCTCCATCGGTTTCATTGGTACGATATTCGTATATAATCTTTGTACATTTTCAGCTATTAAATATAAATGGTCAAGAAATATTGTTTCCACATTTTCACCACGATATACTAAAGGTTCTGAAGTTAATCCATATTGGTTTAAATGTTCTTCTGATAATGTTGATTTAACCATTAAACAAAAACTATTTGGTTTGTGCATTTGATATTTGACACTTTTTCTAGCTTCACAATTTTCATCTTCTATAGGAATTAGTGTTGATTCAAAGTCCGCATATACAACTATAGGGATACGGTATTGATGATGAACCTTTCAAATGTAACAAATGCTCTGTTTTCCGAAGGTAAATTAATCTTTGCTTCATAATTATTGTTACATAGTCTTTTGTGCTCTTGTAACCATTCTCTTCCTTGTCTTCCTTCTCGTTTAAAATTAAAACATCTCTTGCAAATTATCTTTCTGTGTCGATCTTTAGAAAGCTGCTTGTTAACAAGAGAGTCAAATTTTTTTATGTACACATAATGAGACACATCTCCTCGCGTTAGTAGTAGTAAATCCGTATGATCTGGTAGCTCTTCTTTTACGACACGTAAAGGAAACACTTTGTTTGAACTATCTAATGCAAAAACATTGATAGATGTACCAGGATTTTTCTTCTCAAATTTTGATATATCTTTCAGTGATACAGGGTAAGTAATTCCTTGAAAATTGTACCTATGTCTTTGATTTTCATAGTGTTGGTTAGGTTTATCAAAATGATTTGGTACAAACTTAGATGTCATCGCATATCTAAAACATTCATTATCTTGATTTTTCACATTAATACATGATCTTGTATCCTTAATTCTTTTGGGCAAAGGAATGTAACTAGATCCCATTAGTCCATATCCATGTTTGTGAACTCTTATATCTAATACTTCAATACTTGTAAGACTCCATCCGGATCCTCTTCCTTCGTGTTCCTGAATTTTGGTTAATATTTCTTCTATACAGTTTTCAACTATTGAATCAATGTCTGAACTTTCCATGATAGTTCGGTTTTTTGTTATGAATCCTCTTGGTGATAATTCTTCTTGTACATTTATAAACATAGCTTCTAATAGTAAACCAAATTTAAGAAAGTTTAATCTTTTTAATTCTTCTTTTAAAGTTTTACTTATGATTGGTTTTGCTTCTCTAATAAATTCTTCTAGCTTCAAGTTTTCATTTTGAATCTTATGATGCATTACTACTTTACCGGGTAATGCAAATACTTGTAGATTTGGTAAAGTAGTTGAATATGTTGCTGTTATTTCATCTTGTTCATCTTGTTGTTCTTGTTCTTCTTGTTGTTCTTGTTCTTGTTCTTGTTCTTGTTGTTCTTGTTTTTCTTCTGGGTTGTTGTGAATTAGTTCCTTATGACATTCTAATAGAATTTCATCGTGAAACGATTCCGAACATTTATCGCAACGATACATGTTGAGATGTTTACTCTTCGAAATTTCGCCAAGAAATGAAATGGGCTCTCACGTTCCTCCTTTTATAACGGTTCCCCCACCACTATCCAAGGAAATCAAACGTTTTGAACAAAAATATTAACCTTCTACAAACTAATTGTTCATTCGTGTTCTTTATTCCCATTAAAGTTTTAGTAAATACTTCTTTATATTCAAGCTTTAACGAACTTTCCCCCACCCAACTAATTCTAGTTATTTTTAGGTGGAAATGGCTAGAGCACAGACACTTGGTTAAACTAAATTTGTGCATAAATTAACTAGAGTTGAACTAAAACTTCGCATAAATTAAAAGTTAGTTCAAAACTAAAATTCGACAGTATTAAAAAAACTCTAACAGTTGAACAAAAATAAACGTTAGTTCAAAACTGAAATTCAGCAGTGTTAACCAAATTCTAACAGTCAAACAAATAGGTCAAGGTAATCCAATTTAACGCGAGAACGAGGAATAGAGCACTAAGTGGCATGTTAGTCCATTACCACAAAGTGATCTATTCCTCACTCTCTATTCTACATCTACTTTTTTGGGTTTACTTATTTATATTAAAATGTTCAAATTTTACTATGTAGAATGTCCATTCTTGCTTTTCAATTCTTCGATTGTTTTTAGCAATTGTAACAAATATTCGTTAGTTTTCACCAAAGTCTTTATTTTGCTACATCCAATTTCAATAGAAGGTATTATAAGTTGTAATTTTATAAGTTCAATCTTTTCTTTCTTGCGAATTTCTCTCTTTATTATGTTGTTCCTTATTTTTGCTGAAGATTTAAACTCCATGTTGTTTCTGCTAAAGCCACAATAATAAAAGTCTCTTCAAACAACCTGCATTTATACACATTCCCCCACCATTTTATAATCCCCACTCCTTTCCCCCTTCTTTATAGGATTTGAAAGGGATAGGGTGTAGGGTGGGGGAAGGGTAATTTTGTTATTACACTAGTTGTGCAAGAAAATAGCCGCCAGTGTCCACACCTTGTTCATAGCACTCCATCATAGATTGTGCCCACTGCAACATGCGGTCTCTGTCATTTGGTGTGACAAGTAAAGAATGACTATCACCATACAATATAAAAGAGTCAATTCGTACATAACTTCCTGAGTCCAACCATTTATTAGCTTCAACCATAAACTTTTCTATTGTATCAAATGGAAATTGTGGATCAATTGCTATGACTTTACGTTCTTCACTAAGTTCAACAGTATAATCATCATCGTCCTCATCATCTTCACTTTCACTGTTGTTACTTAAAGTGTCTTCAAATTGTTCAAAAACATTAGAAATTTCAAAAGAATTGAAATTTTCATTCAGATGAGGAGGCATTTTGAAGCAAGAAATATTGTAAACAGCAGAGACGAAACAACAAGAGCGGCGTGTAGAAGAAAAATGAAGGAGTGACCAACGCTCGCTCTGCTTTTATAATAGTATGCAAATGAGGGGTAGGAGCTGACCGTGACCAGTCATCGACCCAAAGGAGTGGGGGGAAGTAATTTTCTTACTACTCGGATGGAAGTAGGTTAGTAGGTCACGAGACTTAGAGTGTTAAAAAATAATGGGGGAGAAACACAACGCTATAACGCATTGGGTTTCTCCCCCATTATTTTTTTAAGCAACAATTTGGAAAAAACTAAGTGAATTTACTGTTTACGCCCCCACCTTGTAATACGATCCTTTTTATCCCTGAGGAGAAAGTCTTGAGAATCTAAATTGTTAAATCTCTTCTCTTTACACAAACTCTCACAAACTCTAATTTTATATTTTAAGCCGTTACATTTTGCCAAAATGTGTTGGTGGTCAACAACACTTAGAAAAAAATATTTCAAACCTTTCTTAAGCCTCTCTCCTCTGACGGATATTATTTCAGGATCGTCTTCAATGGTGGGGGTTTCTGTCAGTTGTGGTCCAGAAAGATGTTTCACGACATGTACACGGCAAAAACTTTCGTTTTTAACACATTTCCTCCCACAAGCTGATCCTTTCTTAATTCCCCTAGTGAGCAGTTCAGGGCAAGTAGTGGGACGGCTAAATGCCCTACGACGCTCTTCTTGTAATAATTGAAATTGCTCTGAAGGAGCAGGCTTAGGAGCAGGTTTGGGAGTAGGCTTAGTGGATTTAGTTTTATGATAGGTGTGGTCTTCAGGCATAGTAAGTGGTGGGGTAGGAGGCAATGGTGACAGTGGAATGACAGGTGTACTAAGACGATGAAGCAAAGATTCAAATGAAGGGGTATTAAGACGGGGAGCTGGCTTCTGTGGAGGCGGCATGATGGTTGATGGCGGTGTGGAGTCGTTTGAAAGCGAAGTAGAAGGCGAAGGCGGTGAAAAAATGCTTCGAAGTTTAGAAGTCTTGGTAGGCAGAAGAATAGTGCCAGAAGTTGAAGGTTGGGATCCAAGTTGCTTCTTGTACCAGTCAGGAGGATTTTTCAGACGAAGAGTTTTCTTTGGTGCAATAACAGCCGTAGTAGAAGTTGAAGTAGAAGTAGAAGTTAAAGTAGAAGTTGTAGTTGGCAGAGATGACATGGTTGTGGCTCCAAGTTCGCAGCGTAACGTCTGGAATCAGAATGAAATGTTAGCCGCAGTCGGTGCGTCTTTTATAACAATATGCAAATGAGAGGGGTAGCAGCTGGCCGAGACTGATTATTGACCTGGGAGGTGGGGGAAAAGGGGAAAGAGAAGGTATTTATTTAAAATAATTCGCATAACTTTTGACTAAAATAAGATAACCAAATTCTTCTTTTACCAAAATGTTTGTCTTACATAGACCTTTTCAATGATGTATCGCTTGTCCAAATCCGTCAATCCGTTATCAAGTTATAGCTATTTTAATTTTTCAGGTCATGACCGGTCGTTCACCCGGAGTAGTGGGGGAAGGAGTGGGGGAAGGAGTGGGGGAAGGGGGGGGGGGCTCCATTTTTTCGGGGGGGGGGTGGAGGGGGGGGGTGGAGGGGGGGGGGGTGGTGGGGGGGTGGAGGGGGGGGGGGTTGGAGGGGGGGGGGGGGAATCGACTCCATTTTTTCGGGGGGGGGGGGTCATTGACCCTTCCAAAAGTGGGTCAAGGTCATTCAAGATTTATAATGATCCAAGGTGATGGGAACAGTAATACTGTTCCCACCACCCTGTTTGCCTAACAGTTCCCACTCCCAACCCACTAGTTACGTTCTGCAAGGGACATCGACGCAATTTTGTTTGGACCGTCCGGGTCTACCGTAACGGTCCGGTCCGGGTCTACCGTAACCGTGAATTCCAAGGGAAACTGGAACACCTAATGCAGAAACGCAACTCTAACCCCACCCAAACTAATCCCACCCATTATATTCCTAAACAAAAATGCAAAAACCTAGTCCGCATTTTGCGGATGTCCCACCCCTTCTAAGTGAAGTTCAACCGAACTTCTGAATTTACATTTAATCTACCCCCTAACATCTAGCTGTAAGGCAAAACAACATTAATTAGTATTACCAACACTTAAAACTAACAACACATCATTATTAAAAAACCAAATAATTCAACACAACCAAATACCATCATTATTCTTAAAATTAATACACCTTAATGCTAAACCCAACTTATAACTAACATCGCAATGCGCAAATTATTTCTTAAATTAAATACAACTTAAAACTAAACACACACACACACACACACATATACCACATTGCATTAAAAAACGCAACATAGTAGAAGAAGTTCAAATATATATAGGCCTACTATATATTTGAAACCTCTTGCTGAGTCGCCAACAACCTTTCGCTATGAAAGTTTGTTGACGACTGACGCTAAGATCAGGCTCGTATTGCTCCTCGGATTCTCGAGTAGTGGGGGAA
The DNA here is from genome assembly GCA_030545055.2 of Neoaliturus tenellus. Lineage (NCBI taxonomy): Eukaryota > Metazoa > Arthropoda > Insecta > Hemiptera > Cicadellidae > Neoaliturus > Neoaliturus tenellus. Next base: position 41,121,706 of record CM061532.1, on the reverse strand, counting down.
GTTGTTTCACTCCAGTACAGTGTTCAATCCAGTCCAGTTCGCAGCAGTGTAAAAGGAAGGCGAAGGAGTGGGGAGCAGCATATGCACAGCAACGCAAAACCAAGGTTTGAGGTTAGAATTATCCATATGCAGCAGCGCTAAAGTGAGTAATACAGGACTAGGCGCATGCGCAATAGCATAGTCACTATTCCGATCCGGAGAACTCGTTGCATGCGCAGCAGGTTTGAGGTTAGAATTATCCATGGCAGCTGCCATATTTAGTCTGGTTTCACCACATAAAGTCAACAACCGGTAGTGACCGGCCATTGACCTGGAGGAGTGGGGGAAGGAGTGGGGGAAGGGGGGGGGGGGGCTCCATTTTTTCGGGGGGGGGGAGGGGGGGGGAGGGGGGGGCGGGGGGGAGGGGGGGGGGGAGGGGAGGGGGGGGAGGGGAGGGGGGGGGGAGGTCATTGACCTTTCCGGTCGGTCATTGACCCCAAGGAGTAGGGATAGACACAGAACCCTACTTCTCTTACTACTCAGGTGAAAGTCGGTCAACCAGTCATTTGCTTGCCATCTGCCGCCATCTGGCTGGAGTTATTGCCTCTATAAAGGTGGGTAGTTTATCGCGCTACAAACATTCATTGCCTCGCATCCGCTCGGTCATCATCTCTCATTAGTTTTATGTTATGACTACTTCACTTACTAGGTTTGAGGTTAGAATTATCCATGGAATAGCCTTCGTAAATTCTAACCTATAAAATTACTACTCTAGCGTTCTGTTTCAATTTCTTTTACACTTCATTTTATATCTCAGTCTTATTTTAACTTCTGAACTTAACACATCGATTATAATGACTGCACAATGTTTAAAATTAAAGCTTTTGCGAACACAACACATATTACGAAGTACTTCTAAACCTTCAATTTCAAAGTGTAAAACTAATTTAAATAGAGTTAGGAAGAAGTACAGTTTTAACCCATTATACTCAAAGACTTCGCAGGTTAATGTTGATGATAATGTTATTTACAACATTTTGCATTCTATGTTACAATTCAACAACTTTGAACTTGTTACACCTATCGACTGTGTTCAACAAGTTTTTTTATTTTACCCCTACTATTCCTCATATAAGCGCTGTCACCACAATTCCTACTTCATGCTCCTCTATTCTCTTCAGTTAAGCTAAGGTTTGAGGTTAGACTTATCCATGGCGGCCGCCATGTCTAGTTCAGTTTCACCACATAGAGTCGGCGACCGGTTATTGGTCTAAAGGAGTGGGGGAAAGGGTGGTGGGGGGAAGGTTGCCATTTTATAAGCCCTCTCCCTAGACGGCGCTTCTCATTCTATCGCCAACTTTCAAACGATAAACACCTCTCCCATAGCACGGATGAATTATCCCGCTATCACCAACTACTTCAACTTAAAACTATTTCTGGTAATAGTTGGATAGGATTTTTAAAAACTTACTCTGGATGACCTTGACATATTTTCCACATCTCAGTTATAAGTTTGAATTTCAATTTTGAACTAACTCTTAATTTTTCTTCAACTGTTGTAGTTTTGTTAACACCGACGAATTTCAATTTTGAACTAACTTTTAATTTATGCGTACTTTTAGTTCAACCCCACTTTATGCGCAAATTCACTTCACCCTAACGCCAACACTATCGCCATCTCCACCCCAACCTATATGGCATAAAATATAACTACAGCATCTCATATATACCCTCCATCCCCCACCGGAAGCTATGTGACATGGCAGCTGGCGCCAGCTGCCGCGGCACGTGGCTCGGTGGGCACGTGGTCGGTTTTAAAAGTGGCCAAAAACCACTACTAATCGGCACCTGTCAGGCGCGGACGCCACCATCTTAATTGGCGCGGGCGCTGCGATGACGTCACAGAAAAAATAAAAAAAGAATAAAACAGCTGGTGTCAAATTGGCACGGCCATCTTGATGACGTCACAAAAAAAAAGACGCCACCATGACGTCACCAAAAAAAAGACGCCGCCATCTTGAAAATTGGCGCGAACGCCGCCATCTTGATGACGTCACAAAAAAAAGGCGCCATGACGTCACAGAAAAAAATTGGCGCATGCGCACGCCATTTTTTGTGCCCGATCCTCGCAACACCTACTCCCCATAAGAGCCCATGTTAGACCTCAAGAGGCCGCCCTAACTACTAATGTACACCACTGCGTTACCAGGTACAGACTACTCTATGGTCAATGTTGATGTCATAGTTTACCCTCTCTGTCTGGCTCGACATTGCACCGTATAATACACCTGCACACAGTGTACAATGTACACCACTGCGTTTCTCGGTGCAAATTACTGTATGAACAGTCGTAATACCGGTATAACTCAATTACTATTGAATGGGTCATCATAAAAAACATACATATTCAATATAGAGAGCTTTGCTAAACGAATCAATGCTTCAGGGCTCCCTTCATATTACAATTTAAGTGGTAACCCAGTAATGCTACACATCAATATATTACGTCTGGCTTTTAGTAGAAAGAGAACAGAATTTGACAATTCCCCTCGCCTGAAAGTCCTGCACCTTTTTTTATATGCCGGTGGACCTGGATTAACATAAATTCCAAACCACGAGAGCCACCAAACGATATTTTTGTTCCGAGCCGGTGATTGAACCCGGGCCACCTTGGTAATAGAGCTCTACCACTGAGTTACGGCCACTACCTGTAGTAAGGCTATGTAAACTTTTAGTAAAAAATATAATTTAAAGAGAGCTCAATAAAAAATAGTTATTTTGGTCTATTTAACTAACAAGTTGTGGTCCTATATAGAACGCACAAGATACAGCCAATATCTTTACCCGTATAGGAAACCGTGTCCAGGGACCACAGACTCTGTTGATCGCCTTACAATGGATGCTTCCAGCACAATACACACATTGTGTCAGCAATATTGTCTATTGCCTGTCACCTATCAAAGACAAAGATAATCAACTACAAGTGGCCGTCACCGGAACATTGTTGTATTAGTTTATTCGGTATGGAATTTTAATTAAAACCTCTTTTTTCTGTTACTTGCTTCAAATTTAAAAATATTTTTAAATCTATTATTTTACTTTTTAAATATTTATATTCTGTCTAATTGTTGACTTTTGCCTCCTTAATAGAAGCAGCTTTTTGTTTTTGGCTTCCTATTAGTTTCTATACCTGGAAAATAGAAGTTTCTTATTGCTTATGCATTGCAACAGGTTGAACGTTTTTGTTTGTTGCGTTTGACCATTTGAGTATTTCGAGTATTAATTATCATTACATGCCCTATAATCTCTCAAAAACATTCCTTTAAAATGGTCTGTGCCATCAATTTAGGTTATAAATACATTAGGTTGCCGAAATTAAATCGCTAACAGAGAATATTGGCTTCAACTGAGAGGTCACCAGAATGCTTGTCACCTCCTCTTGTGTATATGTGTTCATATCGAACTTAGTTCTCTTTTTGAGCCCAGAATGACGATTTTGAATAGTTTAAACTTTTAACTCTGTTTTGCAACAGTACGTAAATATTTGCACATGAAAGAGCATGGTTCCATAAACCGTTCTCAAATGTATTGTTTACATTGTAAGATGATCTTCCTGACTATTAATTCATTATCGAAATATTAAAAATTATCCCTCCGGATTCTGATTACAGGCTTTCATTTTCTACATAAACAATAATTTCCAACGAGACATTAACACCGAATGCACTCAGCACAACGGAGGCGTTGCCGTATAAAAACTGTTGTTGGGACAGCAATGATCCCCCAGAGGGCGGCAGTGATGCTACTTTACGTTTGTAACGGTGGCCACACTGCCTTTGTGGTGTCTATTCGAGCTGCTTTGTTGCAAAAAAACTATATCCATATAGTCCTAAGCGCTATATAAAATGGGAAACATGTCTCCATGTAGGGTTGGGCATAATATTGAACCAAAATTTTAAAACATTTTTCAAAAGATTACTACGAAAAGAAATTATTTCGATAAAAAAAAAACTAAGTCAAATAACTTTAATAATCTGAAGTTCATCTCCATTTTGTTCTAATAACTAATTACATGAAAGCTTTCATTTAAACCATATATAAACTAGTAATATAAATTTGCGAGCTTCATTATCATTAGGTATAAGAAGCAGTTTTAATTATTTTATTTTATTTGGTACTTTGGTTAATAAGTAAATCAGTATAGCGCAGTATTTATTATATTGTGTCAAATTTCTGACAGCTAAAAGACTCTACCAAGTAGGCGAAGTTGCGCAATCACTTACTGACCTAAGCTTCGCGACGTAGAGTAGTTTTCACACTAATTAGTTTAGTTTGAGGTAGGTTAAATTAGTTAAGGCCAAAATACTTGCCCCAGTAGGCCTACTTGTCACGGTCTGTATTGACAGCCGAAAACAGCAACCCACCCACGCTTTACTTCGTAACCTCACTGCGTTCTAGGGAGTCCTAAACTGTATAATATTTTTATGTTTTTCTGCATATAGGCTTGTTTAAATTTTTCTAGTTTATATAAAAGTGATTGATGTTATTACTGTACTTCAAGTGTGGCTTTATAATTAACAACATTAGAAAGATATATGTTTCCGATGAAAAAAAGCCCAAAACATTTTGTGGGATTCGATCGAAGATTAAATCGACAGAGGAAATCAGATAGTGGAAAGACAAAAACCAAATTGAATTTTATTCCCAGTGTCGATCGGTGAAAGTAAATATTGTTGTTCTCTTTGTAACGTATCCTTTGTGTTGACAGGTAAATGCTCGTGTCTCAGATATATGAGTCTGCTATATAAATGATTTAATTATAGGATATTCAAAATAATTTTTAAATATTAATATGCAAATTTATAATGCTTTAAACATTTTGAAACAAAACTTATGATTTTCTTTACCAAGTTTTTACGACTTAAGATTGAAAGAATTCAGCTATTATTCAGTACCACAATCAGATGAGTATATTCATAAGTACCGGTATATGTAATATGAATAACAGGGTTCCTCTTAATACATCTCGCCCAATTACATACTAAATAATATAACTGAATTTCTAGTTGAAGGAGGTTCTTTGAGTTTCATATAACCTTTCTGTGAACATGTTTAATGTTAGCAATAATAATTTACAGCTATGAGTAAATGATTGAGAGAATTTTTTTTAAAGAAATGTCATTAAAATTATAACCCCATTAGCGTTTACCTCTTTAGGGTGCTCCGAGAAGCTTCCCCTTTTTGATTATATGCTGTTTTGCTACTGTGTTTACATAACAAGAAACTTATTGGTAAAGAATAAAAGAAATATTTTAAATTCTTGACTGTTATGCAAATTCTGGGGTTTTGTCAGGGCTACAAAGAGTATTACACACACACCCAACTCTGGTCTTGTCTGACAAGCTAAGGTGTGGGTACCCGGTGTAAGGGAGAGTGGAGGAGGGACATGTTGTAATTGATGTAATGCTAATGTCGCCTTGTCTAGCCCAGCCTCTCACACTAGCAGCAGTATATATTACACACATCACCAACTCTGGTCTTGTGTGACAAGCTAAGGTGTACGTACACTGTTAAAGGTAGAAAGGAGGAGAGAAATTTGTTAATTTTTGTTGAAATTGACAGTTGTGCCGGGGACTGCCTGGGGAGGATGGGTACCTGTTACATAAAACCCTACTTTAAAGCACGGCTAGTGTAATGACTGGGACGATGGCGTCGTCCTGTAATCCAGCTACTTGGAGGTCACTTATTGTGGATAGTTATAAGCGATGGCTTGTGGATACGATATTCTTTGGTGGGGATAACGTCCGCACTAGTGAGTACTAGTTCATAAATACCACCCTCATAATTAGGCCAATTCGTATATATGAGGTAGAAATTGTGGTTCGGATCCCACGTTAAACTGTAGGTCCATTGGCTGTTGGGCTATTATTAACAGTCCTGTCTAAGGAGAATAACAGCCTTGTCAGTAACAAGACTACAAGATCGCGCCACAAATCATCCTACACTCATCTCTCATTCATAGTTGGCTTCAACTAACTATTTAATTATGTCGCCATTTCAATAAAAGTATTACAGGTATTAAAGAATAACATTGCAGACTAATAGCCTTAACTTAAACTGTTTTAAAGTGTAGAAGAAAACATTAAAATGTTAAAATTATTCAAAGTAACACAATTTTTTAAGTTATCTTATAACATTCATCAGTATGTTGTATCTTGTTTTGGATTTAAGCTTAAGACTTCGATAAATGTAAGTATACATTTCGTACTACCAAAAACATCCGAATGCCACTGGGGTCAAATTTCCCACACATTTTATACTTTATTTTAATTAAATGCACCGTTAAAAATTTGTATTCTTCTCCCTTTTTCACAAATTCACTTGTTTTTCAAAAATTTATGTTAAAAAAAAATTAATATGTAATTTTAACCCCATAATGAATAGCTGCTAATAGTACAACGTTATAATTCATAATTTAAAATATCACTAGAGTAAGTCAAATCAAATCAAATCAAAAACAGCTTTATTTCGAGAATACATGTTAATACAATGTAACATGGACCATTGATAAAAGATTTATTAATACTAACCTAACAAATTGATGGTTAACTTAGGAAATACATATCACATAGGCTATAAGTAGCCCGGCGTGAGAGCAAGATGAGACGTTATCATAATAAAAAATATATATATAATCTTTTTTGAGCTGTTATTTGGTATTACATATTAAACAAAAATAAAATACCCCCCGTCGCAGCAGACCTGCGTACTCAGCGAATTTCCAAATTAGTAATATTAATTCTGACCAGCTAAACATGTAAACAAAATTTCATCACGTGCTCATAAATAGGGAAATAAATTAATGTCTATTCTCCTTAAGATAATTATAGGGAAAGAGTATGCAGGTATGCTGCCATAGGAGACACTAAAAGTAAGTTTTTAGCATAGAAAAAAATTATTTCGACAATATAAAGCCATATAGTAAGTTTCATCAATATCTGTCCATAAATAAAAGAGTTTGCCTATTCTCCATAAGATTAACATGGGAAAAGAGTATGCAGGTTTGCTGCCATGATAAGTAAAAAAAACCGAGATTTTTTTACCTTAAATGGATGAATCTCAACAAAATGAAGCTAAATACTAAGTTTCATCCAAAAATATTGGTTAATAAGTGAAATATTAACACATCATTATCCTCCATAAGATTAACATTGGAGCCCCAAAAGACAATGTACTGTCTTTAGACTTTGTAATATCTCGGTAACCAATAGAGATAGAACAAAGCTTCAAAGTACTAAATTGTGTGTTTTTTTGAGCTAAATCCAATGGTCAAGATAAGAGTTTACAGTTTTTAAATTTACATATGAAAAACGCAAAAAAACCATTTTTTGAGTACAAAACCCCCCAAAACTACCCCTTCCGGTAGGTCGATATGTCTGGTTTTCGAACTCATCCGAATAAACGTAGGATTACACATCTCTACCAAATTTGGTGTCGATCGGACCATTTTTACGAGAGTTATCGTGTCTAGGGACACATACATACATACATACATATATATATATATATATATATATATATATATATATATATATATATATATATATATATATATATATATATATATATATATAAATTTTAATGACTATTATTTTTGGTCTCTGGGCACCTCAAAACGAAAAAGTAACATGGTCCCGGGCTTAGGTCTTACCATGAGACCTACGGTAATAGCTTATTCCCTATGGGAAATTCGCTAATAAGAAAAAAGAAGGAAACTAAAACTATAACAAAGTAGAACTTGGATTTAAATGTAATTATTTTGGAGAATGCTTTGAAAAAAACAATTAAAATTAAACCCATAAACAGTAATCGAAGCGAAAAGATGCCACTTGGCATTTATTTAATAGATGATGGGATTTTACCCCTTCCCTCCCCCCCCCCCCAAAAAAAAAAGTTAAGCATTACTTGTCTTCTGTGTTGGTCTACCCGGTTATGAATATATTTATAGCCGCAGATACGAGCGCCATCATACATACAGGACGTACAACGGTGTTGCTCTGACTTGCACAGTGGCACTACACTTTATGTCAAATATTTAACTTTACACCTGTGTATTTTTATATTTTAGTTCAGGCCGTTATTTTAGGTACGAGGCGAAGCCGAGTACTTGAATTAGATCTAGCACCAATATACCACTTTCAGACGTACTTTTCATTATACCACCATTAGTAAATTTTTACTTATACCGCATCTTAAGTTGTTATTTGTTTATCTTGTATTTGAACTTATTTCAGTTGTTTAGTATTAATACAAATTGACGACGACAAATAATATCATTATGTTGGATGTGTCTACGCCATTGGCATTTTTTAACCTTTTGGCGGAAACGGTCCGAACCTTAGTCTTGTTACTATCTAACATCGAACAGTTGTTAGAAAGCATAATTAATTAATAGCCCAATGACAAATGGCGTCTGGGTGCATTTACAGCAGTTATTAGCAGTAACTTATAAAAGTATTGTGATTTTAACATTTTTAGGAAACATTGACATGAAAACTGGTGATTTACAAAAATATTTAGATCGTTGGCCTGTAATAATTTTTGTTTCATTTTATTTCGTAGGGTTTGAGGATTACTTATATTGAAGTAAAAGTATTTAACTTTCTATTTTATACAGATTTTGATATTTAAAATGCCAATTTTGTGAGTCAGTCTCAATCTAAATAGGCAACATATTTTTCCCTTAATTTCCATTACGATTTACTTTACTCTTCTAGGTGAAACATGCCCCTTCCCCTTCCTACCGACTTCTCAAGTGTCAAAAACACTTGCCACCTTCTCTTACTTATCATAATCGACCTAACCCCTTCATAACTTTCCCTGGTAAAAACCAAACATCTCATATTTTACAAACTGCATATAAGATTAAACCTTCACGCAGTAACATGGCATTTCTGAAAAAATGATACAAGAAAGAATTTTAAATTGAACTACAATACTGGCTAGAAAACATTCTAAGTCTACTTAGGTTAAAATCAATGTACTGTAGTAATATGCGACGGATCAAGTCGTAACAAAGGTCATCTACAACCTTGACAATTTGTAGAAGATGGATGAGTTAAGAAAATTTAGTTTTTCATAATTTTACATCAATCTCTTTTTCATTTTTTTTTAATAACTTCAGTAAGGAAATAAATCCTGTTTTATATATTTTCATCCAATACGGGTTTACGACGATTGGTTATATTGTTATCCGAGGTGAAATGATTGAGGAAAGCAAGACAGATCGACCACGTTCCTTCAAAATTGTTATCAACAGAGTCGCCACGTGTATCAAGTTCCAAGTTAAACTTATTCTTTCAACCTCACTTTCTTTGAAATGACAAAATACCCCCGTCGCAGCAGACCTGCGTACTCAGCGAATTTCCATAGGAATTTGAGATTTTGTATTTTCCCCATAAACACCATAGGAATAAGTATGTAGGTTTGCTGCCTTGGGATATTGTTAGAAAATGTTAGTTGTTAGGAAATATAATGTTTAGGTAAGGTAAATATAAAATTGTATCAACATTCGGCACTTTTTAAATCTTCCCCATAAACCCCATAGTGGTGAGTACCTAGGTTTGCCGCCATATGGGTGTTGTAAGCAAATATCAGTTAAACAATACCTAATGAAGGTACATACCAAATTATAACAAGTTATGTCAATAAATAAGTGAGATACAGGGTTTTATTGATTTCCCATAAGATTAACATGGGAAACCTGTTTTTAGCTTTTCGCCGTTATCTGTTGAGCTAAGTTAAAAATTCAAAATACTAAATTGTTTGTTTTCTTAAGTTCTTTTAAATGGTTTTAGTTAAAATTGTTGAATATGAAAATTTGAGGTTCAAAATGCCAAAAACCCATTTTTTACCCCTTTGGAACCCCATAAAACCCCGTTCCCATAACCCGATCATGCTGATTCGTGAACTCATGAAAATAGACCTGGGGTTACACCTCCATACCAAATTTCATTAAAATCGGAGGTCCCCTTCAAAAGTTATTGGTACCACGGACACACACACATATATATATATATATATATATATATATATATATATATATATATATATTATATACATATATATGAAAATGAACGAACAGTGTTTTTGGCTTCTGGGGACCTCAAAATGAAAAAGTAACATGGTCCCGGGCTTAGGTCTTACCATGGCTACTACCGTAATAGCGTATTCCCTATAGGGAAATTCGCTAAAAGAGGAATTCTTATAATGTAATCAAATATGTGCATTGGACAATCTCATAAAATATTGTAAAAATATTTGTTTAGTTTATATACAAATTACTTATATGTGTGTGACTTAAATATAAACCGACATATTTGCATGTATACTTTCTTTGATCTTTGCATAGAAATTATATTTTCCATTAACAGTAAAGCCATTTAATTACATACTCTAACAATTTCAATTCTAATTAAAATTCTTTTCATTTTTTCCTTTTTAAGATACTTTGTTTTTACCTGAAGGAGTGCAGGATTAGACTAGCTGTATCAAGATTCTCGTGGGTGCGGAGGGTTGTAGCCTAATGGATGTTTCTGTCCCAAGGCTACACGTTCACATTAGCACACTAATGACTATAATGCTGCACAAACACACCCTGCATACTTGATTCATTGAGGTATTTAATCAAATCTAATTTAATAAAGTTTAGATAGGTTTCTTTTTTACAACCGAATTTTGACTCAGGAGAAACATTTTGTAACGTTCGTACTCACGTAAAATCATTGACGGTAAGTCAAAGTACTATTTTTTTTAAAGGTGAGCGTATGGTAAATACAAAGTTTCGGTAATTTTCTATCTCAACGGTACTAACCTACGGTTAACAGGGATCAAGCCTTTTGAGCCTTGCTTCAAACCTTTAGAATTTTGAATACAACAATTTAATTGGATCAATTTCACCACAAAAACTACACTTTAAGATGAGGATATAACTAACTATAATAATTAAACCGTATCTCTGTCCACATACACTAATTATTCGAGTCGCCGCAGAACAAAACATAATGGCCTAAGTTTTGAACAAAGTTTCTCAATATGATTGTTTCATATCAAATTAAAAACCTTTTTTTAGTTAGAATATTAATCATTGAAATGATAAAAATTTGTTGTCAGACCCAAACTGAATCGTATCTGAATCGTAACTGAACATCTGAATCGATTCAGATGTGTTTTGTCCCTGTTTAGGTAAAATCGTTGACACTAAGCCTTTGATTGACAATTTTCGTGAAATACCAAGGTGAGTGAACACTTACTGGCCTATAATTTGACTCGAGATATTTTCTCTTATTTTTAATAATAAGGTAGTACATTTAGATAGTTGGTAGCCTGACTCATTCAGTCAAAACTGTTGTAGATAGAATGAGTGAAAATAACAAAATTAATAATGCATTTATTTTGATCCTAACAAATAAAATTCCGTTCTTTTACACTTATTCAGCAATAAAAATATAACCATTTGTGATTTCGAAACTTAATAAATATATCGCGTTGCCAAGGGGAGAGCCTCAATACATTTATGTAACGTAGATAAACGATTCCATATTCAGAGATGAATTATTGCATTGTGTACCCGCTGGCAGCCTCCTCCTCCATACTCTGTTTACTCTTACTGCAGATGTTTTATCCATTTTTATCGTACATTCAGAAAAAATTTCCTGTACTATTTAACTCAGTTTGAACACACTTAATGAAATGCTGCATATTTTTTAACTAGATACCAGTGACATATCGCAGTATACACTGGTGAGATAGAGGTACATTTCGTTTGTGTCTATAGTTGTGAGAACTAATTATTTACTTAGTCCGTAACTGTAAATCAGTATCGATATTACCTTAATAACTTGAAAACAACTACACATGACTCTAGAAATTTAAAATAAAGGACAAACCCTTTTTATTTCTTATGAGATTTACAAAATACAGTTAATTTAATGTTTTACCGTGTTGTCTTTTAATTATACAAAAGACAATCATTTAATTAATCTTACTCACACATCTTAACAATTAAAAAACCTGTTTTAAATCAACAAACGTTGGCCTTGAAGTCAGAGGAATTATGAAATTTGGAGTTTCTATGGAACTGGCCCAACTTATTGCAGATATTAATAGATTCTCGGATATAGAAAAACCGAAATTAATATTTGGTGCTAAAGAAACATGTGTTTTTCATCTCTATCCTCTTTCTTAAACATTTACCTATTATTAAGTGTCGTGTAGATCCAAGTTCGCTCTACTCTACCTGACCAAGTGTTTCCAACTAAGTACAACAGACTCGATCTAGAACTAAGTTTCGATTTAATCACAGCTTAGTTATACAAGGTGTTTCAGAACTCCCTACCAATATTTTAGGGCATTGTTTCTGGGTTAGAAACATATCTAAATATCATATTTAAATTGTCCGGAAGTCTTTAGTTACTCACACAGCCGCCATTTTGTTTTTTTTTCACATAATAATCTTGTAAAATTTTTATAAAATTTTCCGATTTTGAGATATTTGCGTTTGAAAATTTAAAATGGCCGCCATTTTGAAAATATACAGCGGAAAAAATTAATTTTTTTCCTGGAAATGTACATTGGTATAATAAAGATTCATGCCAAATATGAATTTAATACAACTATCCGTTATGGAAATAAAAATTATAATGTGAAAAAAACAAAATGGCGGCTGTGTGAGTAACTAAAGACTTCCAGACAATTTAAATATGATATTTAGATATGTTTCTAACCCAGAAACAATGCCCTAAAATATTGTCAGGGAGTTCTGAAACACCCTGTATACCTAGTTTGGTCATGTGTAGTACAGCTAGTTTGTTGCAATACAATTTAACAACAGCACTCAAAATAAGCCAGTGCTGGCCAGTAAACATTTTAAATATTGTTATAATATTCTCACTTCATAAAATATAACTCGTCATTTTTAATTTTAATTTTTCTCTCTTTTTAGCTCTGCAATACAGGACTGTTAATCTAGACTGCAGCAAATAAATTTCTCCAGTTTTAACAATAGTATTTTTATCAGAATAAAATAATGGATGTAACCAATATTTCAGTTTTTATACCTTTAAATAAATATATATCACGAACATCTTTGTAAAATGTTTAATTTGGCACAAAATAAAAATAGAAACTACAGTTGTGATAAAAAGGTTAAACAATACCATGTTTTGGAATGAATCTTGTAACAGCAGCTCTACAACACAACACAATATTTCACGGTTGAATAACTTATAATTTGCATCTGCCGCTATAAATGTATTCAGACCGACTGCACTAGCTAACCTATTTCAAATATCATAAATAAAAATGATTTTCCTTTGCTTAATGTACTATTGTTTTATTGTAGCAATTAAATTTAGGTTAACTTTAGACTATTTAAAAATACTCATATAAGTAATTCAAGATGTTAAATTACCTTTAATAGCTTATTTAAGTTAAGGCATCACATATGTATATTATTGGACCATATTACTCTTAAATATACAAACACCTTTTGTTTGAAGAAAAATATTGTGATCCATGATTTAAAGTAAATAGAGAAATAAGGAAATATGCGTATCAAAAGTGGTTTCCATAGTAAAAGATTTTTAAAACAAAACCTTTGTATCATGTTATATGCTGCTAAAACAGGCTAAAATTTTCGGCAAGTTCCTTTATCTGAAGAAATTTACATCCAATTAATTTTGAAGTAAAAAATCAATTACGACACTGTAGAAAGTGTTTTAGATTTACCGTCGCATATTAATGTACTTTGTTGTATTTTTCAATAGCATAGCTTTAATTTTTTACAACAACTTATTAGGTTTGTTTTTTAGTTTATACGGATTCAAAAAGAAATTATACAATTTGCAATAGATTTTTTTAACTTTCTTAAGTTTAATGCTAATATGCATATTAAGTCCCGGATTTTGGTGACATTATTTAATATTATCTATACTTATTTAATACGCTAAGGGATTTTTTTTTTTTTTTGTCTTGAGAACTCCTCCTACAATTTTTAACTGATTTTCAAGTTTTTGGTGTCGTTGAATAGGGCTTGGCCTGTAGTTGGTTCCGCCAAAAATTAATAAGAATTGGACTGAAAATAAAGGTGGTATCCACCATTGAAATCTCAAAATTTCCCATTTAAATAACACTGGGATTAAATCAAGCATTTTAAACATATGATAATAATCAGCTGTAAATACGTGTTGTTTTGGTGATTAAAGAGATTCGCAATATTGGATTGATCGGATGTAATCCATTTGGAGCTAAAAGTAACATTTGTATTGTATTAAAATAAATTGCTCGATTTCGAGCAACACGTATACTATAGTCCGTTTTTTTAAACCTGATCCTTCTCGAGAAAATTGGGGTGGGGGAGGGGTTTAAACTGTAAACAAAACATTTAAACTGTAAACAACACATTTAAACTCGTGACAAACGTGTGTCGAGTATCAGATTTTGTCAAATAACGTTTTAAATAAGTTATAATATTTTTCAGCAACTCCTAGTCAGTGTGTATCCTGCACTTTTGTTGAATCTTAATCTTATATTTGGGCTTCTTGTTATTATAATCACTTTTAACTTACTGCATTTGAGTGTAAAGCTGGTAGGCTACATAATTTTTTTGCTTATGATAAATATATCAAAAACCCCAATAATATATTTCTTAATAATTTGTTCTATAATTTTTCACTACTGAAATTAATTAATGTAAAAAAGGCCGAAGGTGAGTTTGAATGTGTTTATTATAACGGGAATAAATTATTCCGTATTCATCCCTAAATCATTGCAGCCCATACCTCAGCTAGGGCTAGGCGTTGCTGTCAAGGTGGAGGACGTATTCGCCACTGACATTATTATTTGTTGTAGGCCTATCTTAGATCCAATTTGATGAATAAATTATTAATAATTAATCTTATCATAGAAAACTACTATGTTGATAACTTTGACTTGCGTTGGAATGGATATTTCTCCTTTCGTAATTGTTGGGTTTTTATCTTCTAAACATTCATAATTTTTTTAAGGTGGCAATTTTTCTGTTGCAGTCACTAATTTGATTATACCTGTGTTTGTGATCATTAGTATCTTTCATAGTGTAAATTGTTAAATTTAAAGGAAATTAAATATGTTTCAATTAATCCAACTCATTTTTCATTACTAAAGAAAGTACAAAAATCTCATTTTCAAAAATACAACATCGTTTTTAAGTTACTTAAAAAATTAATAAATAAATAAACTATAGTTTTCTGAAAGACTATAAATTAATTAAAGAACATATTTCATTGTATAAATTTTTATTAAAATCAATGAAATTGTATAATGTATTGTTTTTATAATCAACCGCTTAAATCAAACTAGAAATCTTGAACTGTGCTTGCTGAACTGTGCTTGCAAGTGAAGGCGTTAAAGATTGACTAAAAAGTAAGTAAAACAGATTTGGAGTAAAAATGTTTCTATTTATCTTACATAAAAATGTTTTGCACACAATATAGACCAATCGTCTTTTTTGTTTACTCATATAAATTAAAATGTTCTCATTTTGATCTATCAAGTTGAAAATAATACGAATATTTTGAAAATATTTGTAAAATAAACTAATTGAATTTTTGTTTCAAAAAATTTTTTTGAAAATATCCAAGCAAAGACTGAACGGTGAAAAATAAACACGCAGCAATTAAAAGCCACAAATTATACACAGGCTACATACTTACAACCTTACATACCTTATTCTTTGTTACTAACCACTTACTCGTTATAAAGCATTATGATTTTAGTTCAAAGCACGGACAGAAATGTTGGTGATAGTCGTCAGATCAAAACTCTAACGTGGACTTTTGAATTAAACTTCGAATAGCCCCACGAGTACATGGCGAATAACAACGAGAATGTCGCAGTCCAAACCAAACAAAGGCGAATTTACAAACATTACCTCAGAAATGCAACTGTGTGGACCTGGGGTTTCATCAGAGGATTCGGAAAGTTTACACCCAGAATACCCATGCGTGTCATTTGGTTTATATGTTTGCACAGTAAATTTGAAACATTATTGGAGTATTGTTATTGACATTCTGGTGACTAAGTTTTGGTTACTATATCCTATGTAGTACAGTATAAAATATTTTTTTATTCGTCTAGAAAATAAAGATAATTTTGGCCTATAGTTAAATCATTTTTATAACCTACATTGGCTATGTATACTAAGTGTACATAGCCAATGTTAAACGTTAATATTTCAGACTATTATTTATGAATTTTATGGTCAGATTCGTCGTTTTTCTTGTACAGGGAAAACATGAAAAATTACTCCCTTGGTTCTCGGCAGAGGTTCCCCTACTCCCCAATGCAAAGTAACATGTAGGAGTAAGGGGTATATAAAGTAACATGGTAAAGGTTATCAATAATAAATCACACGATGCTCCAAATCAAGTATTTTGCCTTTTCTCCCAAATTACTCGCTAGTCATAGACAGCACACGACAGTTGATTGAATTATTCTATGTCCACTCAACTTGGGAAATACACGCTACTCCTAATTCTATAGACGAGTGGACGAATTTTTTTCTTATGAATAATATGGCAATCTGTAAGCCAGAGCAACAAAAATCGTACACAAGTGAAACTACTAAGATTCCCTTGGTTCAGAGCCATAAATTCCAATCCTCCTGAATTTATGGCTAAAACAACTTCTTGTAACTACCTTTCAAATGACACCAAACTGTAAAGTTTTTATAAATATTAGTTTAATTCAAATGTTATTCATGTTTATTCTAATATTATGTTTATGCACTATTATACGTGTAATAACCACATTTACTTATAAACAATTCAATATTAGAGAGTCTTTCCCAAAAAGTATGTGTTGTTTATTATGGTACTTTTCAGTTTATTTGTTTTTTTTACGTGTCGTTTTAATTTTTACTAAAATTGTTAATTAAACTACAGCTTGTACAATAAAACCAACTCCATATAGTTTTCAGCATTCATTTTTAACTCCTAATTCTCGTGCTCAGCTGTCAAAATGAAATTGCTGAGACAAAGGATATTCAATTCATATCCAACAACTAAACTAGATTATGCCTGAGTAGCATTCTACGCATACAAATGGTATTATAATGACCGACATTGAACAACGCAGTGACAGCGATTCAACGAGCAGTATATCGTGGAAATTAGCATTTAATTGGCGTAGCTTCGCAGTGACAAGGCATAAACCGGCCCGATATCCCGGCAACTGCCGTCTAACTGGCAATATACCCTCCTAACTGTCTCCACTCCACTGCTCTACTGCAATTGTTGAAACATGAAAAATATATATATTCCACCAACCCTTTATTTCTAACAGCATACCCAATTATTAATGACTAGGGATCGCCCACTGGTCGAAATTCGAACAAAAACTCAATTCATCTTGAGCCAATTAGATTAAAATGTTTTATAATTGGAACATCTGTTCTTCCTGGATTGCTAGTATTTGTTATTACAACAGCTGTCTTATGATTCAATCAATTATCCTTCTCCCATAAGATTAACATTGAAATTTTGGAAGCCCGTCGGGCGTAGCCCCGTGGGCCGGTGTGAATTAAAACGTGATTCTGCTCATCTACAGCATAATACCTTTCTAACGGTATGCGCGGATTTCTCCTACGATGCACACAAGCTGAGAAAAAAGGAGGAAATGAAACATGCTTGCGTATTAATATATAGAAGATAATCAATTCGTCTAAGGGATTGGTTAGCACTGAAGCTCATTGAATACATTTTCATTTTTTGGCTCTAAATATGTCCAAACAAGTACGGTTGATAGCATTTTGGGGTTAAAAATGACAAATCAGAAAACCCATAAATTCTAAGAACCTTTTTTTCTGATAATCTAAAAAAATTAAAAAAGCATCCTATTATATTAAACGAGAAAGTTTTGTAGTGCGGTTTGTGGTTGGAAATTATCTAGCGAAGTACAAGCGGGAGACCGTTCCGGATGGAAAATAACTATTCTTGGGTACAAAATAATGGTAGTTTAATTCATACTTATAAAATGTTTTATCTTTGGTTGAGAAGCGTGTAATACTTATTTATCTATCATAAGTCAATTGTACTTCATGTACGCAGCAGAAGATCGCACTACCGTCAATATTTTACAAACACGCCTCTATGAGAAGTCTACTTACGTTGTGTATAGTCAAGGATACAAAGGTTAGTTATTCTATGACACAATGTACTTAAAAGTTAGCAGTTACACGTTTGATAATTCTGTTGTATACACGTTTAAATTTCGACATACAATACATCTTCAAGGCCACTAGAGCAAAGTCCAGAAGCTTACGAATAACAGTAATATTTCTTCTAAACAAATAAGTTAGTTTTACAAAATTTCAGGTCAATCGGTCCGGTAGTCTTTGCGCCTATTCAAGACACACAAATCTTTCGTTTTTAAATTAAGAGGTTAAAACTATTATTTAAGGAAAACTGCTACTCAAAAACCTCTCTCCCACCTCAACAGTCTTGAGCAGGGTAAAGTTAAAAAACAAAAAACAAAAAAAAAACAAAAAAAACTATCTACAGGGACGACTGGCGTGCTGTGACGTCTCACCCTCACATTGGGAGTATTCCGGGCGCCTCACCAGGGTCACCAAAACGGTAACTGTCGTCTGCTAAACAATGCAAAATGCCTTGTTAGCAGACGAAGTTAGCGTTTTGGTAACTCTGGTGAGGCGCCCGGAATACTACCATTATTAACCTCAATGCCACTGTAAACATTTTGTAACATTTTACAACATATCTATATTCTATAGAGCGAAGCTCGGCTCCCCGGTACTTATCATTTATCAATATCTTAAATGGCTGTTAATATCCATGTAGACAATATATAACTACATAAAAAACTTAAAAACTTGGTATTTTTTATTTTTTATTTTATTTTACTTACCATCTTCACAAACTAAGTAGATTGCATGAATTACGAAAAAAAACTTTCACTCCCTTTCCAGCATTATGTATTTTGTATTGTTTTTAAATTTTTATTGTTTTTATTTTGTATTGTTTTTACCATCTTCACAAACTAAGTAGATTGCATGAATTACGAAAAAAAACTTTCACTCCCTTTCCAGCATTATGTATTTTGTATTGTTTTATTGGTCCAGTCGAAATTTACTTAACCACTGTCTCTGATTTAAATTTATACTTGCAGACAGATCACGCAACAATTTCAACACTTGTATGATTTAAGAAAAGTTCACAATCCAGCAAAATATTAAAGTTGCTGGATTATGTAAGGCAGAAAAATTGAAGTATATATTTGTTATTATTTGTATTATTTGTTATATGTAAATCGGAATTTCGTACAAAACTACAGTTTATGACAAGTGATATTGTCCACCAGCCTAGCGTAACGAACTGTGATTAAACGAACTGCGAATTAACTGCATAGGTGAGGTATATCACCAAGCTAACAACGCGTCGCGTCGGAGGAATTGTGGGTTTAACAGATAAAAGTTAGTTTCGTCCTCAACGGGCCCGTCATGTAAACTCAATGTTTATTATTGCTCCCCTTTGTCTAATTACTGAACTTTTCTAATGAGCTGCTCGTCTAATTCCTACAGGAGGTTTTTATTTTTCCATGGACATACTGCCTTCAATACACTGTTATTAAAAATATTCCTTAGGATATCCTTTTACAATCACAGCATCCTTTAACATAATCATCATAATTTTTTTTTAAAATTTTTTTGTAAAAACAAAAATAATAAGAGACAACAATAATAAAAAAAGATGTCGAAACAGTACATATACATAGAAAATTT
This sequence comes from Neoaliturus tenellus, assembly GCA_030545055.2. Classification (NCBI taxonomy): domain Eukaryota; kingdom Metazoa; phylum Arthropoda; class Insecta; order Hemiptera; family Cicadellidae; genus Neoaliturus; species Neoaliturus tenellus. The sequence goes on along the minus strand of CM061532.1, from coordinate 41,101,890 downwards.
TACTTAATACCTTAATTGAAATGGCGACCTAACTCAATAGGTAGTTTAAAGCCAAGTATGAATGAGAGATGAGTGTAGGATTATTGTGGGGCGATCTTGTAGTCTTGTTACTGACTAAGGTCGACATTCACCTTAGGCAGGACTGTTAATTCATAGCCCAACAACCAACTGCACACTTAAGAGGTGATCACTAATTATTTCCCACTTAAGAGGTACCGTGATGACAGACTGATGCCATGTTGTATCCGTGTGCCTCTTGCCTCAGTTAGTTTGTTCAGCTTGATAATTACCTCGACGACGGCGGAAGCCAATTTCAACCTTATTAGCTCTTCGGCTTGTTCCCTTTTGTTTGAATTTCCCTTGCTCCATCTTTTGTTTTCGTTTCAGGCAATTTGTCTCTTAGTTACATGCGTTATGAACTCAGTAGGCCTACATCACGAACTACAAGGTACATTCATAACGTTCAAAGTCTTAAGAAGTTAGCAAAGGTAGAAACACTGTTAGTCATATAACACTGAAAGTCATATGATTTTAAAATAAACTTTTTATTCCTTTTTAACAATAACAAAAAATAAATTTTCTTATATAGGCCTAATCCCAGAAAAGTCAAATTAATCTTATGAACTTTCTTTTACGATCAGAGATAAATAATGTCCACAATAATTTCTTGCATAATAAAATTGAAAATTTTATGTTAGTCCTTCACATTGGTACACGTACTTTAAAATGCTTAATAATTACAAAGTAGTATCCACGTCAAAGCTACTTTAACAAACAATTTCCAAGATGGCTTTTTATGTCGCCGTTTTTACCCTACAAACTCTGGGTGTTTCGCTTACCACTCCTAATTACAAAAGTTTTCTAATTAAATGTAAGTCGCTTCTTCTCGAAACATGTTACCCCTTTGACCTTAATTAGTCTGAATAATGTTAATAACGTAACATGAGTGACAAAAATGCTCAGGATAAGACAACCAATGTGATAAAGACGCTCTGATTGACATACGAATATTGATTCTTAATGTGCGTATAAACCTTTAACGTAGATTTCTCAGTGGTTAGAGCACTCAAATCATAATCTGAGGTTTGCCTGTTCTATCATGAGCAGAACTGATGAATAATCAAGGCAAATGTTTAAAACTGCACCCAACTGCCCTGCCATTTAGCTGTTTATATTTATTTATTTCTTCACACGGCACAACGTCAATTTGTATGCTGTAGAGCTGTTATAGAGGTAAACAATCAACTGATCTTGGTCAATGTATATACAGAACCCAATAAGTTTGGATATCCTATATGTTTATATAATAGTTTTCATCGCTAGGAGCGAAAATGTGGGTCTTTTTGGTGCGAAATTTTGTTATAAAACGAGGCACAGCCGAGTCAATACGTCTATTGACTCGCCAAAGAAACTAATAACGATCTCATTTAATTACCAACTATCCATTCAATTGTATGTGGGTGATAAATAAGTTTTTGTTTGTATTACATGTGTTTCAGAAAAATAAAATAAATTCGATTCTATTCTACCTCATGTAATGAAACAATTCTTATCACTTTTACTCTTTCCTAATAGCAGAAGTTTCGTGTACTAAGAGAAAAATCACACGAAACATACAGAAAATGCATAGACCTTTGTTTTACTGATTTATATGGTGGTTTTTCATGGCTGTCATGTTAAAAATCATCATGGTCTGGCAGTCGGAGTCAGAAACAACAAAGCCGTTACCGTTAACCGGTAACTGGTTTACTGTTATCGGATGTTAAAATCAAGACGAAAAACAAAACTAGCCGTGCTGTTTAATATTTTAACAAATAAACAAACATTAAGTGGGGAAGGGACGTTTTTACATACTCGACTTTTTGTATACTGAGAGGCGAGCTTGGAGGAATAATATATATTATTCCTCCAAGGAGGCGAGTGAATGGTGCGAACGAGCTCTTCTTTTTTAGCCAATTTCCAATGGTGAATCCCGTGAATTTACATTTTACCATATAAAAACCGAATTCACCAATCCTGATCTTATTAAGTTAAAATCCCGATGAACGCCGTGCCATTGCCAGAGAAATTCCTGAGCCCACGGATCGCGGTATGCAGGGCAGGTCTGCGGTAGCGCATGGAATATTAAACCGACTTCATTGCGGTTAACCGATTATAAGCACACCATCTGTCTTTAATGTTTCCTCGTTTATTACTCGCTACTTTGGAAGTCACTTTTTTATTTAAAGTTACTTTATTTAACTCTGTTTTTCTAAATAGTTTAATCATTATGTTTTTACAGCTAACGTTATCTAATTCACACAGCAACACCTTTTAATAGTAGGGCATATATTTCGTTACAAAAGCCGAAAATGGCATTTTGCCAGCCTCGACATCGTGTTTCAAGTTCGAGATGAAGTAGAGAATATTAAACGATCGAGAGTAGGCAAACCATTTTTCGCTAAGTTACGAACCATTTTTTTTTTTTTTCATCTCACTAAGCAATAAATTCTATACAAGTGAAAAAATATTTTATTAGCCCATAACAAAACATAATTTTGTACAAAATAATACTAAAATTTTGTACGAACAGCACTCATGTCTCAGGGAATTTTCTCCTCTTTGGGAAAAACTCTATCTTTCCATCGTACATTAATTTTGAACGGGGTATAATATTCATCAATTTTAAATTTAAAAAAAAAGTGTAAGCACTCTTTCAAATTCCCATCAAGTTTAATTGTAGGCTGACTGTCAAGTTAGTAAAAAAATTAATCAGGGTATCATTTAAATTATTCGTTTATTTACATCCTAAGACTTCCATGTTAGCGTTTCCATATCCTATGTACTATAATACGAGGAGTGTCTGAAAGGATGTGTGTTGTACAATCTCAAATTCGAGCGGGTAGATTTTGCTTAAATTTTGCATTTAAGTGTGTTTTAGCCCAAAAATCGGTTAAGAAACAGCCTCAACCCCCCCCCCGTCCAAAAAAAAAACTAAAATTGACTAAAATAAAGTTTTTAAATGGTAATTTTTTTAATTGTTCTTATGGGTTTGTTATTTTGGTAACGAAATAACATCTAAAATAAACAAAAATACACCCCGTCGCAGCAGACCTGCGTACTTAGCGAATTTCCAAATTAGTAATATTAATTTTGACCAGCTAAACTTGTAAACAAAATTTCATCAAGTGCTCATAAATAGGGAAATAAATGTCTATTTTCCTTAAGATAAATATAGGGAAAGATTATGCAGGTATGCTGCCATGGGGGACACTAAAAGAAGGTTTTTAGCATAGAAAAAATTTATTTCAACCATATAAAGCCATATAGTAAGTTTCATCAATATCTGTCAACAGGGCCGGATTTACGTTTTCTTCGCCCATGGGCATATAATATCTGCCGCCCCTTCACCCCCTCCACCGGCACCCTTTTGTACTCTCCAAGGAGCCACAATGCGGCGACATTGTTTTTTTTTTAATTGTTTTTTTTAAGAAGGAATCTAACTTTAAAGTTTGGGCAAGGACTTCATTATCCTTCTTCTTCGTCACTTCATCTAATTTCCGGTATTCCGCGCCACTAAGTATTTTTCGCCCATCCATTAGGCCTATGTTTAAAAAGTATAACGAAAATTATTGCGTAGGGCCTATATCAAATTGAAATGAAATATCACACGAAACACAGCATTAAAGAGTTATGAGCAAATCAACAACACACAGTCGCACACGCACTACTGCATAACAAGCAAGCCGCAAGCGTACTCGTACAGCCTGTCAGTTCTAATGCGACATTAACAACGCCACATAACACTGACGAATGACGTTTGTACACTGACCGCCCAAGCGGAAACGAAATGGCGACTTGGCGGGCTGGGCTGATAGAGATGTGCCAAAAAGAACTGAACAGTTTCATTGGAACAGTTACCCGTTTAAAACAGTTTCGTAAGTAGTGTGTTTTGGTCACTTTTAAAACCGGCCACGTGCCCACCGGGCCACGTGCCGCGGCAGCTGGCGCCAGCTGCCATGTCACATAGCTTCCGGTGGGTGTTAGAGGGTATATATGAGATGCTGTAGTTATATTTTATGTTATATAGGTTGGGGTGGAGATGGCGATAGTGTTGGCGTTAGGGTGAAGTGAATTTGCGCATAAAATTAAAATTAAAAGTTAGTTCAAAATTGAAATTCGTCGGTGTTAACGAAACTCTAACAGTTGAAGAAAAATTAAGAGTTAGTTGAAAATTGAAATTCAAACTTATAACTGAGATGCGGAAAATATGTCAAGGTCATCCAGAGTAAGTTTTAAAAAATTCTATCCAACTATCACCAGAAATAGTTTTAAGTTGAAGTAGTTGGTGATAGCGGGATAATTGATTCGTGCCATGGGAGAGGTGTTTATCGTTTGAAAGTTGGCGATCGAATGAGAAGCGCCGCCTAGGGAGAGGGCTTATAAAACGGCAACCTTCCCCCACTACCCCTTCCCCCACTCCTTTAGACCAATAACCGGTCGCCGACTCTATGTGGTGAAACTGAACTAGACATGGCGGCCGCCATGGATAATTCTAACCTCAAAATTTAGCTTAGCTGAAGAGAATAGAGGAGCATGAAGTAGGAATTGTGGTGACAGCGCTTATATGAGGAATAGTAGGGGTAAAATAAAAAAACTTGTTGAACACAGTCGATAGGTGTAACAAGTTCAAAGTTGTTGAATTGTAACATAGAATGCAAAATGTTGTAAATAACATTATCATCAACATTAACCTGCGAAGTCTTTGAGTATAATGGGTTAAAACTGTACTTCTTCCTAACTCTATTTAAATTAGTTCTACACTTTGAAATTGAAGGTTTAGAAGTACTTCGTAATATGTGTTGTGTTCGCAAAAGCTTTAATTTTAAACATTGTGCAGTCATTATAACCGATGTGTTAAGTTCAGAAGTTAAAAGAAGACTGAGATATAAAATGAAGTGTAAAAGAAATTGAAACAGAACGCCAGAGTAGTAATTTTATAGGTTAGAATTTACGAAGGCTATTCCATGGATAATTCTAACCTCAAACCTAGTAAGTGAAGTAGGCATAACATAAAACTAATGAGAGATGATGACCGAGCGGATGCGAGGCAATGAATGTTTGTAGCGCGATAAACTACCCACCTTTATAGAGGCAATAACTCCAGCCAGATGGCGGCAGATGGCAAGCAAATGACTGGTTGACCGACTTTCACCTGAGTAGTAAGAGAAGTAGGGTTCTGTGTCTATCCCTACTCCTTGGGGTCAATGACCGACCGGAAAGGTCAATGACCTCCCCCCCCCCCTCCCCCCCCCTCCCCCCCCCCTCCCCCTCCCCCCCCCCTCCCCCTCCCCCCCCCCTCCCCCCCCTCCCCCCCCCCGAAAAAATGGAGCCCCCCCCCCCCTTCCCCCACTCCTTCCCCCACTCCTCCAGGTCAATGGCCGGTCACTACCGGTTGTTGACTTTATGTGGTGAAACCAGACTAAATATGGCAGCTGCCATGGATAATTCTAACCTCAAACCTGCTGCGCATGCAACGAGTTCTCCGGATCGGAATAGTGACTATGCTATTGCGCATGCGCCTAGTCCTGTATTACTCACTTTAGCGCTACTGCACATGGATAATTCTAACCTCAAACCTTGGTTTTGCGTTGCTGTGCATATGCTGCTCCCCACTCCTTCGCCTTCCTTTTACACTGCTGCGAACTGGACTGGATTGAACACTGTACTGGAGTGAAACAACTTCCCCCACTACTCGAGAATCCGAGGAGCAATACGAGCCTGATCTTAGCGTCAGTCGTCAACAAACTTTCATAGCGAAAGGTTGTTGGCGACTCAGCAAGAGGTTTCAAATATATAGTAGGCCTATATATATTTGAACTTCTTCTACTATGTTGCGTTTTTTAATGCAATGTGGTATATGTGTGTGTGTGTGTGTGTGTGTGTGTGTTTAGTTTTAAGTTGTATTTAATTTAAGAAATAATTTGCGCATTGCGATGTTAGTTATAAGTTGGGTTTAGCATTAAGGTGTATTAATTTTAAGAGGTGTTTAGCATTAAGGTGTATTAATTTTAAGAATAATGATGGTATTTGGTTGTGTTGAATTATTTGGTTTTTAATAATGATGTGTTGTTAGTTTTAAGTGTTGATATTAATAATTTATGTTGTTGTTTTGCCTTTCAGCTAGATGTTAGGGGGTAGATTAACTGTAAATTCAGAAGTTCAGTTGAACTTCACTTAGAAGGGGTGGGACATCCGCAAATTGCGGACTAGGTTTTTTGCATTTTGTTTAGGAATATGATGGGTGGGATTAGTTTGGGTGGGTGTTAGAGTTGCGTTTCTGCATTAGCTGTTCCAGTTTCCCTGAAATTAATGGTTACGCTTTGATGCGGACGGGACGTTACGCTTTGATGCGGACGGACCAGGGCCTCCCTGCTGTTCCAGTTTCCCTGAAATTAATGGTTACGCTTTGATGCGGACGGGACGTTACGCTTTGATGCGGACGGCCCAGGGACCTCCCTTGCAGAACGTAACTAGTGGGTTGGGAGTGGGAACTGCTAGGCAAACAGGGTGGTGGGAACAGTATTACTGTTCCCATCACCTTGGATCATTATAAATCTTGAATGACCTTGACCCACTTTCGGAAGGGTCAATGACCCCCCCCCCCCCCCGAAAAAATGGAGTCGATCCCCCCCCCCTCCCCCCCCCCTCCCCCCCCCGAAAAAATGGAGTCGATCCCCCCCCCCCCTTCCCCCACTCCTACCCCCACTCCTTCCCCCACTACGGGTGAACGACCGGTCATGACCTGAAAAATTAAAATGGCTATAACTTGATAATGGATTGACGGATTTGGACAAGCGATACATCATTGAAAAGGTCTATGTAAGACAAACATTTTGGTAAAAGAAGAATTTGGTTATCTTATTTTAGTTAAAAGTTATGCGAATTATTTTAAATAAATACCTTCTCCTTCCCCTTTTCCCCCACCTCCCAGGTCAATAATCAGTCTCGGCCAGCTGCTACCCCTCTCATTTGCATATTGTTATAAAAGACGCACCGACTGCGGCTAACATTTCATTCTGATTACAGACGTTACGCTGCGAACTTGGAGCCACAACCATGTTATCTCTGCCAACTACAACTTCTACTTTAACTTCTACTTCGACTTCTATTTCTACTACGGCTGTTCCTGCACCTAAGAAAACTCTTCGCCTCAAAAACCTTCCTGATTGCTACAAGAATCGACTTACATCTCAACCTTCAACTTCTGGAGCTATTCTTCCGCCAACCAACACTTGTAGACTTCGTAGTATTTTTTCACCGCCTTCGCCTTCAAAGGACTCCGCACCACCATCAACTACTATGCCGCCACCGCAGAAGCCAGTTCACCACCATCCTAATACCCCTTCCGTTGAAACCATTGTTCATCGTCTTAGCACACCTATTATCCCACTATCACCATTGCCTCCTACCCCACCACTTAGTACACCTGAAGATCATACCTATCACAAAACTGATTCCTCTCAACCTGCTACTAAATCATCTCCTAAATCAGCTCCTAAACCAGCTTCTAAACCAGCTTCTAAACCAGCTCCTAAACCAACTCCTAAACCTGCTCCTTCAGAGCAATTTCAATTATTACAAGAAGAGCGTCGTAGGGCATTTAGCCGTCCCACTACTTGCCCTGAAATGCTTACTAGGGGAATTAAGAAAGGATCACCTTGTGGGAGGAAATGTGTAAAAAACGAAAGTTTTTGCCGTGTACATGTCGTAAAACACATTTCTCAACCACAAGTGACAGAAACCCCCACTGTTGAATACCAATCCAAAATTATTGGTGTGAAAGGAAATAGGCTTAAGAGAGGTTGTGTCTATTTTTTTGAAAGTGTTATTGACAACAAACACATTTTGGCAACTTGTAACGGCGTAAGATATAATATTAAAGTGATTGAATCCTTGCGCAAAGAGAAATCAGTTTATGAGTTAGACTCTAAAGACTATCTCCTCAGACACAAACTGGATGGTATTACAAGGTGGGGGCGTAGCAAGTAAATTCACATAGCTTTTTCCAAATTATTGCTTAAAAAAATACTGGGGGAGAAACACAACGCGTTATAGCGTTGTGTTTCTCCCCCATTATTTTTTAACACTCTAAGTCTCGTGACCTACTAACCTACTTTCATCCAAGTAGTAAGAAAAATATTTCCCCCACTCCTTTGGGTCGATGACTGGTCATGGTCAGCACCTATCCCTCATTTGCATACTATTATAAAAGCGGAGCGAGCGTTGGTCACCCCTTCATTTTTCTTCTACACGCCGCTCTTGTCGTTTCGTCTCTGCTGTTTACAATATTTTTTGCTTCAAAATGCCTCCTCATCTGAATGAAAATTTTAATTTTTCTGAAATTTCTGATGTTTTTGAACAATCTGAAGACACTTTAAGTAACGACAGTGAAAGTGAAGATGATGAGGACGATGATGATTATACTGTTGAACTTAGTGAAGAACGTAAAGTTATAGCAATTGATCCACAATTTCCATTTGATACAATAGAAAAGTTTATGGCTGAAGCTAATAAATGGTTGGACTCAGGATGTTATGTACGAATTGACTCTTTTATATTGTATGGTGATAGTCATTCTTTCCTTGTCACACCAAATGACAGAGACCGCATGTTGCAGTGGGCACAATCTATGATGGAGTGCTACGAACAAGGTGTGGACACTGGCGGCTATTTTCTTGCACAACTAGTGTAATAACAAATTACCCTTCCCCCACGTAGTGAAGAAGGAAAAGAAATATTAGGAATCTAATTATAATACTTCCTTCCACATATAAAAAAGAAGGGGAAAGGAGTGGGGATTATAAAGTGGTGGGGGAATGTGTATAAATGCAGGTTGTTTCAAGAGACTTTTATTATTATTGTGGCTTTAGCAGAAACAACATGGAGTTTAAATCTTCAGCAAAAATAAGGAATAATATAATAAAGAAAGAAATTCGCAAGAAAGAAAAGATTGAACTTATAAAATTACAACTTATAATACCTTCCATTGAAATTGGATGTAGCAAACTAAAGACTTTGGTGAAAACTAACGAATATTTGTTACAATTGCTAAAAACAATCGAAGAGTTGAAGAGAAAGAATGGACATTCTACATAGTAAAATTTGAACATTTTAATATAAATAAGTAAACTGAAAAAAGTAGATGTAGAATAGAGAGCGAGGAATAGATCACTTTGTGGTAATGGACTAACATGCCACTTAGTGCTCTATTCCTCGTTCTCGCGTTAAATTGGATTACCTTGACCTATTTGTTTGACTGTTAGAATTTGGTTAACACTGTTGAATTTCAGTTTTGAACTAACGTTTATTTTTGTTCAACTGTAAGAGTTTTTTTAATACTGTCGAATTTTAGTTTTGAACTAACTTTTAATTTATGCGAATTTTTAGTTTAACTTTAGTTAATTTATGCACAAATTTAGTTTAACCAAGTGTCTGTGCTGTAGCCATTTTCACCTAAAAGTAACTACAATTAGTTGGGTGGGGGAAAGTTTGTTAAAGCTTGAATATAAAGAAGTATATACTAAAACTCCAATGGGAATAAAGAACACGAATGAACAATTAGTTTGTAGAAGGTTAATATTTTTGTTCAAAATGTTTGATTTCCTTGGATAGTGAAGAAGATGAAATAGTGGTGGGGGAACCGTTATAAAAGGAGGAACATGAGAGCCCATTTCATTTCTTGGTGAAATTTCGAAGAGTAAACATCTCAACATGTATTGTTGCGATAAATGTTCGGAATCGTTTCACGATGAAATTCTATTAGACTGTCATAAAGAACTAATTCACAACAACCCAGAAGAAAAACAAGAACAAGAACAACAAGAACAACAAGAACAAGAACAACAAGAACAACAAGAACAACAAGAAGAACAAGAAGAACAAGAAGAACAAGAAGAACAAGAAGAACAAGATGAAATAACTGCAACATCTTCAACTACTTTACCGAATCTACAAGTATTTGCATTACCCGGTAAAGTAGTAATGCATCATAAGATTCAAAATGAAAACTTGAAGCTAGAAGAATTTATTAGAGAAGCAAAACCAATTGTAAGTAAAACTTTAAAAGAAGAATTGAAAAGATTGAACTTTCTTAAATTTGGTTTACTACTAGAAGCTATGTTTATAAATGTACAAGAAGAATTATCACCAAGAGGATTCATAACAAAAAACCGAACCATTATGGAAAGTTCAAACATTGATTCAATAGTAGAAAACTGTATAGAAGAAATATTAACAAAAATTCAGGAACACGAAGGAAGAGGATCCGGATGGAGTCTTACAAGTATTGAAGTATTAGATATAAGAGTTCATAAACATGGATATGGACTAATGGGATCTAGTTACATTCCTTTGCCCAAAAGAATTAAGGATACAAGATCATGTATTAATGTAAAAAATCAAGATAATGAATGTTTTAGATATGCGATGACATCTAAGTTTGTACCAAATCATTTCGATAAACCTAACCAACACTATGAAAATCAAAGACATAGGTACAATTTTCAAGGAATTACTTACCCTGTATCACTGAAAGATATATCAAAATTTGAGAAGAAAAATCGTGGTACATCTATCAATGTTTTTGCATTAGATAGTTCAAACAAAGTGTATCCTTTACGTGTTGTAAAAGAAGAGCTACCAGATCATACGGATTTACTACTACTAACGCGAGGAGATGTGTCTCACTATGTGTACATTAAGAAATTCGACTCTCTTGTTAACAAGCAGCTTTCTAAAGCTCGACACAGAAAGATAATTTGCAAGAGATGTTTTAATTTTCAACGAGAAGGAAGACAAGGAAGAGAATGGTTACAAGAGCACAAAAGGCTATGTAACAATAATTATGAAGCAAAGATTAATTTACCTTCGGAAAACAGAGCATTTGTTACATTTCAAAAGGTTCATCATCAATACCGTATCCCTATAGTTGTATATGCGGACTTTGAATCAACACTAATTCCTATGGAAGATGAAAATTGTGAAGCTAGAAAAAGTGTCAAATATCAAATGCACAAACCAAATAGTTTTTGTTTAATGGTTAAATCAACATTATCAGAAGAACATTTAAACAGATATGGATTAACTTCAGAACCTCTAGTATATCGTGGTGAAAATGTAGAAAAAATATTTCTTGATCACTTATATTCAATAGCTGGAAATGCACAAAGATTATATACAAATATTGTACCAATGAAACCGATGGAGGAAGAAGAAGAAATTCAACATGAAAATGCAACTCGTTGTTTCTTATGCAAAAATGATTTTACTATTGAGAATTATAAAGTTAAAGATCACGATCACCTCACAGGTTATTACAGGGGTGCTGCTTGTAATAAATGCAACTTGAGCTATCGTTTACCACTATTTATTCCTGTGGTTCTGCATAACCTCAGTGGGTACGATGCTCATTTTATAATACCTGAATTAGGAAGAGACGACGGTAAAATCGATGTGTTAGCTGAAACTTCAGAGAAGTTTATAAGTTTTTCCAAAGAAGTTGGAAACATGAAACTAAGATTCTTGGACTCCTACAGATTTATGCCGTCGAGTTTATCCAAACTTTCAGAAAATTTAAGGAAACAAGATTTCATCGAAACAAAGAAGATTGTAAATAACGACAAACTGGATTTGGTACTTCGGAAAGGTGTGTTTCCATATGATTACATAGACAGTTTAGAAAGATTTAATGAAACATCACTTCCGGCTAAAGAAGAATTCAAAAGTAAACTTTATGACATGGACATATCTCAAGAGGACTATGATCATGCATGTAAAGTATGGAACGATTTAGGATTTAGAACATTGGGAGAATATTCAGATTTTTATGTTAAATTGGATGTAACTTTACTATGTGATATAATGGAAGAATTTAGAAATACATGTTTTGCGGCATATGGATTAGACCCTCTTCATTCGTACACTTCACCTGGATTAGCATGGCAAGCTATGTTGAAAGAAACAAATTGTAAAATACAACTTCTTACTGATATAGATATGGTTATGATGTTAGAGTCAGGAGTTCGAGGGGGATTGACGCAAAGCGTTACACGACATTTCAAGGCCAACAACAAGTATCTGCCCGATTATGATGCATCAAAACCAACAACATTCCTAGGTTATTTCGATGCAAATAACTTATACGGATGGGCAATGTCGAATCCCCTTCCATATGATAATTTTAAATGGATAGATCCAGAATCGATTGGAAACATAATGGATATACCGAAGCATGGTGAAACTGGTTACATTTTTGATGTTAATTTTGAATATCCTGAACATCTTCATGATCAACATTATGATTTACCACTTCTTCCGAAGACTGAAATTTCCCCTACTGGAAGATGGCCAAAATTAATGATGACTTTAACCGACAAGTCTCGATATGTTGGACATTACTGGATGATACAACAAGCTTTAGACTTAGGATTAAGAATTACAAAAATTAATCGAGTACTACAATTTTCTCAATCTTGTTGGTTAAAACCTTACATCGACAACAACACAAGAAGAAGAGCCACCGCTACATCAAGTTTTCAAAAAGATTTTTTCAAATTAATGAATAACGCAATATTTGGCAAGACTTTGGAAAACAAAAGGAAACATAAGGATATCAAATTGGTAACTGATCCAGTAAAATTACAGAAATTGGTGCAACAACCAAACTTTGGTTCATCTATAATTATTAATGAAAATCTAGTTGTTATTTCCATGAACAAGAAGTCAGTTACAATGGATCGTCCTTTGTATCTTGGAATGTCAATCTTGGATATTTCAAAAACACATATGTACGAGTTTCATTATAAGAAGATGGTTAACTATTATGGAAGAGAGAACATTGGTATTGCATATATGGACACGGATGCACTAATTTACTGGATTAAAACAAATGACATGTATGAAGATCTACGCACCTTTATATATAAAGATGATTTCGACTTTTCCGATTATCCTAAGGATCATCCAAATTACGACTATGACAGAAATAAGAAAGTATTGGGAAAATTTAAAGATGAAACAAATGGTGTGCCGATGATGGAAATTGTAGCATTAATGTCCAAACTGTATTCATTTCAACTGTACATAAACGAGAGGAACGAACATCAAGTCACGAAGAAGGCCAAAGGAATAAAAACTTCTTTCCTGAAGAAGAACGTACAGTTTGAACATTATAAAAGATGTTTGTTTGAAAATGTTGAAACAACTGCAACGTTCAACACTATTAGAAGTTATAATCATCAACTATTTAGTGTCAAACAAACAAAGTGGGCATTAAGCTACAAAGATGACAAGCGTCATATTTTAGAAGATAAAATTAATACTTTACCATTCGGCCACTACTCTCTAAACCCTATTGACCAGTAAACCTATTCTTCGCCCTCTACCTTCTTCCTTTTTCCTTTCCGTAAAGAAGAGGGGACATGGCAAGCCCAATGCCATGTTCCCTCTTTTTTACACTAATATGAAATGGCCTTGACCTATATTCAAGCTATATAAATGAGAATAAACTATTCTATGGATCAGTATTTTTACATGCGGTGTACAAGCAACATCTGAAGATGGAAAGTGTGAAGGACAAGATTGTAAATGAACTACATAAACCAGCAAGAAGAAGATTTCCAAGAAGAAGTACAATCATTAAAGGGATGAATGATCTTTATCAAGCTGATCTCATTGAAATGATACCGCACAGTAAATTAAACAAAGGATTTAAATATATTTTAACAATTATAGACTGTTTTACTAAAATAGCTGACGCTTTACCATTGAAGGATAAGACTGGTAAAAGTGTTACAAAAGCTATGGAAACCACAATACAAAGAAATAAATTTAAAATTAAACATCTACAGACCGATGATGGAAAAGAATATTTTAATAAAGACTTTAGAGCTTTGATGAAGAAATATCAAATAAATCATTATTCTACAAATTCTGAAGTTAAAGCTTCAATAATTGAAAGATTCAATAGAACATTGAAAGGTGCGATGTATAAACAATTTTCAAAACGAGGATCATATGTGTGGTATGACATATTACCACAACTTATAAAACAGTATAACAACAAATATCATCGTACCATTGGAATGAAACCTATCCAGGTAAACAGTGCTAATGCGAAAATTGTATTACAACGCATTAAAAATAATACAACACCGAAATTAGAAAAATTGCAACCAAAGAAGTTCAAGGTCAACGATAAAGTTCGTATAAGCAAATACAAAGGTGTATTTAGTAAAAGATATCTACCAAATTGGACTAATGAAGTATTTACAATTTATAAAGTGCAACCAACTATACCTGAAACCTATTTATTAAAGGATAACAAGGGTGAATTACTTCAAGGTGGATTCTACGGACACGAATTGTTGAAATCAACAGTTGGTGATGTATATCTTGTCGAGAAGATTTTACAAAGAAAAAAGGATATGGTTAAAGTCCGGTGGTTAGGGTTTGATAAAAGTGAAGACTCTTGGATTCCTTCAAAAGACTTAGTATAGTTGTTTAATAGCTCATTGTGTGTTTAACCTTTATACAAGATGGAGATTGTACAACAAAAAGATCGATTTAATATCAATAACATTGATGAATTGACAGTTGACAATGATAAGTTAAATTATGGAAAACATGGTGAATTACTACCAAATACGATAAGGTGTCTAATAACTGGTCCTTCAAATTGTGGAAAAACTAATGTTGTTTTTAACCTTATAACTAATCCTAAAGGATTGCGTTTTAACAATATATACATTTTTTCAAAATCATTGCAACAACCAAAATATCAATTATTGGATAAAGTACTTGCAAGTGTACCTGAAGTAAATTTTTACAAGTTTAATGCCAGTGAAACAATTATGCAACCAAATGAAGCAAAACCATTTTCTATTTTTATATTTGACGATGTTTCTTGTGAAAATCATGACACAATAAGGAATTATTTTGCTATGGGAAGACATCATAATATTGATAGCATTTACATTGGTCAAACATACAGTAAAATTCCAAAACAACTTATAAGAGACAATGCAAATATGTTGATCATCTTCAAACAAGATGAAACAAATTTAAAGCATATATATAATGATCATGTAAATGCGGATATGCCATTTGAAAAATTTAAAGAGATGTGTGGCAAAGCATGGAATGAGAAATATAGCTTTCTCGTTATTATGAAGGAAGAAGATATTAAAAATGGTAGATATCGTATAGGGTTGGATAAATTTGTATTTATGCGTTGAACTACCGATGCTACATCTAGTTACACGTTGAACTTCACAGTGTAAACATGGTGAATCAAGAAAAACTATTGAAAGAAATAAAATCACTCAGTGATTCTATTAGGATGAAGAATCGTGCATTGAGGATGGGTTTAAGTGAAAGAGAAGAATTTCTAGAGACTACATTTAAACCTATTACGGAACCTTTAAAACAGATATCAGAAACTATTGGTAAACCTCGTTATGAAGGAGATGTTTTACTACCAGTTTCTAAACAAGAAGTACAAGCATTAAAAAAAGAAGATGATGATGATTCATATACAAGTGCTAGTGAGCAAGAAGAAACAAAAGAAGAAGAAGAACCAATTGTTGAAAAGGAAGAAGAACAGCCAATACCAGAAGCAGAACAATCTATTCCAAATTTAACTCAATTGAGTAGCGATATATTACAACATGGACCTCTTGGAAGAAAATATATAATGAAAATGCTACATGACATGAAATCAAACCCAAATTTGAGTAGATCACACATATACGGAGCAAGAATTGATGGGAATGAATTAAAGATCGGCGATTCAAAGCTTGAAATAACACAAGATGATTACATCATTATTGGTGAGCACAGATATAAAGGAACAAAAGGATTATATGAATTAATTTTTAAAAACATACCACTAAGATATTCATCCAAAGATTTAAGTGTTTTTAAGGAGATTCTACAAAATACTAACGCTCATAAAAGAAACTACTTAAAGGATGGAATGATTAATCGTTCACGTGCAACAAAATATAACATCGTTATAAAAAAGTTGTTTCCTCCACGAAAATTGCCAACATTACGTACTGCACCAGCGGTGAGACAACCACTGAAAAGAAAATCTCTATCACTTATGGATTTATCACTTCTTGAACAACATGGTAAAAAGAGTAAAGGAGATACTTCAACATCTGGTAAAGGATTGATGAAAAATCTATACAATACAAATGTGATTTACTACAACGACATCAATAAATTGGTTGATAGAATGAGACTATTGCATGAAGCCATGGAAGCTGGTCATACAGGTTTAAATAATGAATGGGTAGCTCTGATTGACGAACTCAGGAATCGCGGCATAATTGTATAATCGTCCGCGGATATATAAGAGTTGCAGGCATATAATGTGTCAGTTCTAACATGAGCGTTGACAAGTTCGGACGTTACTCCGCGTTAGGAGTGCAAGTTGGAGAAAACAGAAAAAGAAGTGGATTACCGCAAACACCCGAAGGTGACTATAACATAAATAATAAACGTTTAAAGTTTGTTAAAGATCCAGAAGAAGATGGAGATGCAACAAATTTAAAAACAGTAAAGGAGGAAACATCTACAAGTTTAAAACTTGACAACAACCAACTGTATGATGCAAAATCTCACAGGGTTATTAATGTTGCAAAACCAGTCAACAATGGAGATGTTGTTAATAAAGGCTATTTGCTATCTGCGATGGATTACGCTTTACTGTTGCAAAAGACTAAAAGTGGAAAAATGTACAATGCTTTAAATTATAAAATAACTAATGTGGCAGACCCAACCGATGATACAGATACAATCAATAAGCGTTATTTGCACTCTGTAATACCAGAAAAGAAAAAGGATGGATTTTCCTTTTATAAATATACTATAAACGATATTGGATATCCTAAAGAAGAAAGTGATGGTGTTAATATAAAATATATTAAAGATAATTGTATTTTATATAATGATGCTGTTATTGATTGTCATGGAAAAGTGTTGTCCAATCTGAAAGATGGTTCAACTCCATCGGATGCTGCTACCGTGAAACAAATGAATGAAAGCTTAAAAAAAGAAACATCCACTTTTGTTAAACAAAATCAAGTAGTGTCAAAGAAAGGTGATGAGTTTATGCAAGGAAGCGAAAAGTTTACCTTACTACAACTACAAAATGACAAGTGGGATGGAAAAAATAAAAAATTGTCAAATATAAATTTAGGCACGGAAGAACATGATGCTGTTATTTTAAAACAAGTACCACAACTATCAGCTACTGGTGTTAACTTTATATGTGGAGGCAGACGATTAACCGAAGTTAAATCTGGTAAAGATGATCAGGATTGTGTTGTTGTAAAACAAACTATAGTTAGAGATAAAATAAATAACGTATATGATGGAAAAAATAGAAGAATATCTAACATATCAACAGGAATAGCTCCAAATGATGTTGCTACTATTAATCAAGTTATAGCAACCTCTAAAAACGATCCATCTGTGTATACATGTAATGGTAAACGTATCACAAATCTTGATAATCCTACACATGACAAAGATGCTACTAATATAGAGTATGTAATGAATCTTGTAGGTAATGTAGTTATTGATATGCATAATCATTTGATTAATGCATCGATGAAACACAATAAAATCGAAGATTCTCGGAGAAACCAATGGATTAAAGATGAAATCATTGATAGATACTAGTAAAACTTTTGAATATTTAAGTATGGAATACACAAAAAAGGATTCATTATCATAAAGTATTTCATAGAGTGAAGACGTTGGTTACATAAAACAGCATAATGAAGACCGTATCGCTCAGTCGTCGTCAAGACATCGGCAAGAGAGGACGTGGTTTAACATCAGCTGCATTATCCTTGCTCAGACGGATTCCAATTGGTGCTGTTGTGAATCGAGCGATAGACGCTTTACCATACGAATTACATCTGCCCGGAGGTTATCAATATTGTGGACCTGGAACTAAGTTGGCAAAACGTTTAGCAAGAGGAGATCCTGGAATTAATAAATTAGATCAAGCTTGCAAAGAACACGATATAGCATATTCAAAGTATAAAGATTCAACAAATAGATCAATAGCGGATAACATTCTAGCAGAAAAAGCTTGGCAAAGAGTAAAATCAAGTGACGCAAGTATTGCAGAAAAAGCAGCGGCTTGGGCAGTAACTACAACCATGAAGACGAAAGCAAAGTTAGGTGGTGGAAGACGCAGAGGAAGACCTGCAAAGAGAGGCGCTCCCAAAAGAGGTGGAAACATTAAAAAAGGGCGTCGTAGAACTCGCAAGGCAAATGTAAAGAAGACTTCTGTTTGGCAAATGGTAAAAAACGGAGCAGGTTTATACCTAAAACCGTACCGTGTGTACTAAATAAGAAGAATCAATTGATAATTCCAAATAAAGCCTTAACAAATCATCAGTTAAATGATTATGTAAAATGTTTGAAAATACCATTCTTTCG
This sequence comes from Neoaliturus tenellus, assembly GCA_030545055.2. NCBI lineage: Eukaryota > Metazoa > Arthropoda > Insecta > Hemiptera > Cicadellidae > Neoaliturus > Neoaliturus tenellus. The sequence continues at coordinate 41,083,389 of CM061532.1, read as the reverse complement.
AGGAGTTTTTATGAAAGATGCATTACCAACTAAAATATGGAAAAATGAAACTGGAATAGTAAATTTGGATTCCACCTATGGTCCAGGCACTCATTGGGTATGCTATAAAAAGCTTGGACAAACCGTTTACTACTTTGACAGTTTTGGCAATCTACCACCGCCGAAAGAACTTCAACATTATTTTCAAAACTCCAAAAACATTTTTTACAATTACAAAAGAGAACAACCTAACAATACTGAAATATGTGGGCATTTATGTTTGGAGTTTCTAGCAAAGAGTGTCAGTCAGCTTTAAGATGTCATCGTATACAGTGTCACTGAGTGGAAATTCATCCACATTGAAAAGTACGCTGTTCCCAGCATTGCGTCTATCCAAGGAACGATTATGGGAAGCGGCATTACTTGATTTGACTACCTACAACTCAATTCCCAATGTTACGGAAGGGAAGAACAATTTACTACATTATTATGAAACTAAGGATGCTGCAGGAAAATACTCAGAATTGAAAATAATTACATTTCCTACTGGAGCTTATGAAATCGATGATATAAACCAATTATTACAGAAACAACTCGGAGAAGACAATATCACCATTAAAGGAAACAATAATACTTTAAAAGCAGAAATAACTTCGAAATATTATATTGATGTCAGCTTGGAACAGTCGATTGGCAGTTTACTTGGATTTACAGATACAAAAAAGAAAATCTTAACTCCTGAAACTACTCATTCAGGTGATTCAACTGTAACAATATTGAAAGTAAATAGTATCGATGTCACGTGCAACATTATACACGGATCGTATAGAGATGGAGTTAATCAACATATTTTACATACATTTTATCCAACAGTGGCTCCCGGTTTTAAAATTGTTGAGAAGCCACAAAACTTGATATACCTGCCGTTAAACACCAGTTTCATTTCAGACATCGTACTGAACATATTGGATCAAGACGGTCATAGTGTTGACTTTAGAGGAGAAACAATTACTATACGGATACACATCAGAGCAGCAACATAAAAGTCAACATGGGATTATCATTTAAACCGCAACGGAAGAGTCGGGAGCTCAGTAGCTCCTCGACATTGGAAGAGTTAACATCGGACAACATTCGTTTTCTACAGAAGATTGGATTGAAACTTAACAGCGATGGATATCCTGGATATATCTCAAGGACCAACGTTCGACGAAACACTATGGGAGAAGGAATATCACACGCACAACCCTTACACTTCATCAAAATTAAACAATAACGATGAAATAAGGATTCCCATTCAACAACAAGATATTTACACGTTACCGTGTGAAAGTTACTTGTACATCGAAGGACGGGTATTAAAATTGGATGGAAAAACTGCTTCAACAGTTCCTTTTATAAATAACCCGATGGCATATCTTTTTGATGAAATAAGATATGAAATATCAGGGGTGACGGTTGATTCAACAAAAAAGGTTGGTTTAACAACGACATTGAAAGGATTAACATCATTAACACCGCATGAGAAGAATTCAATAGTCACCGCCGGATGGGTTGCCCCCGATAAAGACACTATAACACCAGCTTCCAACGGTCACTTTGATTTTCATGTACCTTTACGATTGCTTTTGGGATTCGCTGAAGATTACAAACGGGTAATAATAAATGTCAAACAAGAATTAGTATTACTCAGATCTTCAACTAATAAGGACTTGATACTTGCAGACCCTGCAACTACGGAAGATAAACTGGAATGGCAACTACAGTTGGATAAAGTTGTTTGGAGAGTACCTCATGTAAGATTGGCTGATGAACATAGAATCCTATTATTGAGAAAGTTGAAATCTGACCGTGATATTGTGATGCCATTCCGAAGTTGGGAATTTCATGAATACCCTTCACTACCTCAGACAGAACGACAAACATGGACCGTCAAGACATCAACTTACTTGGAACGAGCAAGGTACATAATACTCGGTTTTCAAACTAAGCGAAAAGATGTTATCACTGCAAATGCTGGTCAATTTGATCACTGTAAAATAAAGAATTGTAAAGTTTTCCTAAACTCTCAATTCTTTCCCTATGACAATTTGAATGTCATGTTCAGCAAAAAACGTTTTTCTATTTTATACGATATGTATGCAAGATTTCAATCGTCATATTATGGAAAGACTAATACACCACTATTATCACCTGACCAGTATTATTCCAAGGCTCCAATAATTGTAATCGATTGTTCAAAACAAAATGAATCGGTAAAATCATCAAGTGTGGATATAAAAATTGAAATGGAATTTGAAGAACCAGTAGCGGATGGAACTTCGGCATACTGTCTAATTCTACATGATAAAATAGTTACTTACACACCGCTGACCGGAATTGTGAAGAATGTACTTTAAGAAGAATTGTACAACAACTGCAAATTTTTGAGGTTAGAATTATCTGCTTTAATTTTTGAGGTTAGAATTTCATTTGTGAAAGACAAGTTCAAAACAAACAATTATGTAATTGTATAAATTTCAAGGATTTACGAAAAATATAAAAGCGAGAAAATAATTAGTAGAAACTTCATTCTATCTTCAACCGTCGTATGGGAAACATCATTCGCAAGATGAATTCTACTAACGGAGAAGAAAATACACCTCTAATGGATGATAATAGTTCAGATATAGAAAAACAAGTTGAACGAGAAATGGACGAGTTCCTAAAATTCAACAAACATAAGAAGAGAGAAGAAGAAAAAGCTGAAAAAGAAGTAAAAAGGAAGAAGGTTGAAGTTAACATTACAACCAATATTTTAACAGAAGTATTTCTTCGGATTATCTACCCAATTTCTTCATGCATGACAAAAAGTATATCAGTTGGAATTTTAAAATCAATGGATTATTCACCAATTGTTATTTTAAATCATGGAAACAAAATGGTTACTTTCAGTGAAATTACTTGGGAATCTCTCATGAAACATTTACATCTTTTGGAGTGCTATTTAAGTAACAACACATTTGGAAGAAGAACAAGATTAAGTTTATTGGAATCAAATATTGAAGTTGATATAGTAAAACATCGTGGAGGACAAATTGTTCGCTTCAGAGATTTAACTACACATAATGTTAAATTATATTTCACTAAAGAAGAATTTTATACTTTAAGTTGTACTACCGGTCCCGTCACCAGATATTTGAAACAACTAATATTTTCAAGTGCAATAATTAAAGACTATCTAATTGATACATTGGACAAAAAACCTTTTGTTTCAATTTTATACGGTCCCGTGGATACTTCAATCTTTAATAGAATACCTCAAGAAGTTGAAATGTGGAGACAATTAAACAACTATCACACCAATTTTAATATTGATGAAGTGGCACAAGAAGTGAAAGAAGAAGAACAATCCTGTCTGTTATAAACATCGGCTCATTCAATTTTTAAGTCAGTTGTTAGTGAGACTTCATCATGAATAAACGGGTTTCGTTTTCTAATGCGCCACATATAATGGAAGTTAAAAGAGGTATAATTGAATTTCAAGCTTTCCGAGGAAATGATGGTAATTTTATTATTAAAGAATTAGTAATCTTGGACATGAACACATCAGTAGTTTATCATTATTTGTTCAAACCTCCAGTACCATTTAATAGACTAACAACTAAAGCGAAAGTTACAAACAAATGGTTGAACAAACATTTTCACAACTTAAGATGGGATGAAGGTTTCATTAATTATAACATGATGCCGCACATTATGAATCATTATTGCAAAGAGTTTAAAATTATCTACACAAGGGGATTGGAAAAAGCAAATTGGATACAATCATTTACAAGCAACGAAGTGATTAATGCAATAATTGATAAAGATTTCCAATGCTACTTCAACGAACTTTGTATTTCATCAAAAAGTTTTAAACATCGAAGGTCGCAGTGCGCTTTAAAGAATGCCTACCGCTTGAATAATTTCCTTCAACAAACTGGTGGGGGTAGTGTCAGTGGTGGGGGTAGTGTCGATTATAAAAGTGAGAGCGCTACCATGACACAGCATGAGTATTACTCAAACCTCCGAAGAGACAACATCTCCGACGGACATTCTTATTAACAAGAAGATTAACAACAACATCAATATGGCATCACAGAACTTACTTCAAAGTTTAGTTGATCAGTTCAACGCTCATTCTAAATCATCAATTCTACCTACGAAGAAATGTTCTGAACTAAAAGAAGAAAAACACTACATCATTCATACTATTAAGAAAATGGAAACTTCAGTAGGTGATGCTATAAATTGCACTTTGAGCGAGGCACCTTATACAATTGGTGATGAAGCAAAATTTCAGATCTTCTTACCAAAGCGCTTCGTACAACTACTTCAAAATGAAGATCTTCGTATAATTCAACCCGGCGCACTCTATTTGGTATCACATGGACCCAGTGGAAACAACTCTACTGAACTTACAATTCATGTAACACCTACTACTGATTAGTTTGTACATAACATTGTAACTATTTGTTTGTAATTGTTTTTCAATAAATATGATATAAAGAAAAAAACAAAAAAAAATTAAAAGAAGCAACATATTGTGATGTCTTTGTACATTACAATATGTTGCTTTTTTTAAAAATTCCACAGGATGACCTTGACCCAATTTTGTATAATTATAAAAGGGGAAATGTACTTGCAAAATTCATCAGTCTACTGCTACCTTTCATACCGTACACATCTCGCTCTTAATCCCTGAATATAAAACTGCAACATGTCCCTAAAGGTTAAGTGTGCATCTTATGATACCAACACCATAACTACTTTTGAACAACTTGAAGATTTAACTAACGAAATGCGAGTTTTACTTACCGGTGGTTATCACTTAACTGTTGATGTTAGTGCTACTAATACAAGGATGTTCACTAAAACAAAATATTGCAATGATGAAATATTTATTTCTACACAACCTACAACTTCTTCATCGCCAACTGGTCAACATAACATCAAGTTCCAAAAGTATTACCAATGTTGAATAACTTTTAACAGACAAAGCTACAACTAAAGAATCACATGATCAATGTGAGTTAATAAAAAGGATGTGATACTTGTATAAATAATCATTCGCTTCTTAGCTCTCACCACGACAAGACCTATTTAAGAAAATGTTGTACAGAATGATGATTCAACTTGATGGAAAAATCTATGGAAAAGACTACAACACCATTGAACAAATGACCCAAGATTTAGATGTATTAACTAAAGAAGGATATCAAGCTAAATTAATTTTAAAATTTCCTGAAGTACATCCATTATCAACAGAAGAACTTGTTGCTATGGCTAAGGCGGAGAGAGAGAAAAAGTCTGAAGAAAACAAAGAGAAACAAACTTCCTAAATTTTAATAATCCTTACACTTGTAAGGTATAATTTTTTAAAACTCCATTTGGATGACCTTGAAATTACCCCCACCACTTTTCACAGTACATAAAACTCACTATTCAACACTATACACTCTTATTCTTTCACTGGACTCCGCAGCGTCAACATGGAAGAGCAAAAATACAAGTACAAACCTCGTTACTGTTGTGAACAACAGTGTACAGATTTAGGACCAATGATGGTGGATGGGTTAGCTTGTACTAAATGTGAATTCTTCGGATCTTGTTATTGCAAATGCAAAACAAAACAACTACCACCACCAGAATTGCGAACTTTCAAATTTTACAAATCAAGATATTTTCATACATGTTGTCCTCAAAGATGTTTCAAATTTCACCCTCTAGATCTTGCTCATTGTCAACGCACCAATTCTCATCAAGATGATTTTTGTACACATATGATAAAAAGATGTAAATACAGATCAGATTGGTATTCCGATCCTGTAGAACCATCAAATGTGTAATTTCAGTTTTACACTCTTTTTTAAAACTTCATTTGGATGACCTTGAGATTTCCCCCACCACTAGTTCTAATTTTTATATAATATTAAATCATTCCACTTCCAACACTCTAACTAACAACATGGAAAACAAATTTATCAAGTTTGAACATATAATAACTGACAGGGAAGAGATGGAAGAATTGTTTCAAAACTTACTTTCTATCATTGACGAATATCCTATAAGATGGTTCAGAATTGTAGTTCAATATTTAAATCCTGGTGAATTGTTTTCTTCATCGAGTGAAGAGGATGAAACAACTACTTCGGTTCAAATAATTGAATTAAAAGACGAAGAAGAAGAACTAAACATTTTATTTAATCATAAGCTCAAGGTTCCCCATATAAAAGCCCCCTCCCTAGACAGCCCCCCTCCCTAGACGCCTGCTCAAGGTCACCATTATATAAGCCCCCTCCCTATGCGCCGATCCTCATTCCATCACCGACTCTCCAACAATGAACAACTCTCCATTGGCCCGAATGAATTCTAGTTTTGAAATAAACTCTAAAGAAGAGTTACAAGACATTTTTAATATTTTACAAGAACTTGTAGATAATTTTACAACCATCAAAATGAATTTGGAAATAACATACGATTGTCCTATTTGTGATAAGGTTGAAAGTTTAGACGAAGACAGTTTACTAAATCTAACTCCTGCACCATCTGACACTACTGATGGTAATAATGAAGAGCAACGTCTTTCCCCCACCACTTCTTTGTAATTCATCCTTCCCCCCACCACTTCTTTATTTAACTAACATTTCTCCCTTTCACTTCTTATTCCATCTTCGACTTCTGAACTATCAACATCACTAAAATTTCAAACACTAACACAATCATGATGGATATGATGGATGAAGTTCCCTTCGTAACTAGAATGGAAGAGGATAAATTGAAATTGGAAATTAAACGATTGGAAATGGAACGGGAAAACCAACTTGAAATGTTACATTTGTTCAAGCTTTTCAAATACATCATCTGGGGACTCTGCATTTACCTTCTCATCGTCATCGGTGTTTGCATTTACAACTCTGTAATTCATCACAAAAGTTCAACTTGTTTAAACTCTGCTGTTGCACATTAATTGTATGTTCACTAATAAAATTCAAAAGTTACTTCAACCTATCCTACTATCACCAACTAGTTCAACTTAGAACTATTTCTGGTGGTAGTTGGGTAGGCTTTTTTAAAACTTACTCTGGATGACCTTGACATACTTTCCAGATCCTATTTATAAATTTGAATTTCAGTTTTAAACTAACTTTTAGTTTTGTTCAACTATTAAGAGTTTTGTTAACACCGTCAAATTTCAGTTTTCAACTAACTTTTAATTTATGTATACTTTTAGTTCAACCCTAGTTACTTTATTCGCAAATTCAGTTCAACCGACCGCCAACGCTATTGCCATCTCCACCCCAATATTTTAACATTTCTGCCCCCAACACCTGCCCGAACATCTGTTCGGTTTTAAAAATATAAAAGAAAGGTAAAGGAGTGGGGGTGGCTCATGCTCACCAATGCAAAACTAAGGTTTGAGGTTAGAATTATCCATGGCGGCCGCCATGTCTAGTTCAGTTTCACCACATAGAGTCGGCGACCGGTTATTGGTCTAAAGGAGTGGGGGAAGGGGTAGTGGGGGAAGGTTGCCGTTTTATAAGCCCTCTCCCTAGGCGGCGCTTCTCATTCGATCGCCAACTTTCAAACGATAAACACCTCTCCCATGGCACGAATCAATTATCCCGCTATCACCAACTACTTCAACTTAAAACTATTTCTGGTGATAGTTGGATAGAATTTTTTAAAACTTACTCTGGATGACCTTGACATATTTTCCGCATCTCAGTTATAAGTTTGAATTTCAATTTTCAACTAACTCTTAATTTTTCTTCAACTGTTAGAGTTTCGTTAACACCGACGAATTTCAATTTTGAACTAACTTTTAATTTTAATTTTATGCGCAAATTCACTTCACCCTAACGCCAACACTATCGCCATCTCCACCCCAACCTATATAACATAAAATATAACTACAGCATCTCATATATACCCTCTAACACCCACCGGAAGCTATGTGACATGGCAGCTGGCGCCAGCTGCCGCGGCACGTGGCCCGGTGGGCACGTGGCCGGTTTTAAAAGTGACCAAAACACACTACTTTCGTACCGGAACGGTATGGTGGAAATAGCCTGTTCCAACTGTTCCAATCAACTCGGAGTTCGCGGTCCATACGCGTCTAAGCACTACACTATTCCCTCACACTCACATTCGTTTGGAGCAGATACGAGTGTGAAGTGACATAGGACCTCCGAAGCTAGTTTCAAAGTTTGTCAAGTGTCTGAATGTGCAATGCTGAGGGCTGTAGTAACTGTAATCAAACCCGATTTTAATTATTTTTGAAGGTTGATATTTTATTATGACTGAAACTGAATTAAACATAAAATGTTCTTCGTGGTTGTCATTAATAGGCTATTATCCAAATGACCTTTGACATCTCATTAATAAATGAGTTAATATGTTATTTTAGAAAACGTCGTCGTGTGAGAAATTAATAGAAAAAATTATTATGTGAGAGAACATTTCAGCAGGAACAGCGAAGTTGTTTGGTACTAGTAGGGTATTGCAATTGCTGTTGTAAACTATTCCGTCGAAACAGGATAGATACGCAACAGCATCATGGGAGTCGCCAGACTCCAGACTCGCAGAACAGTATCATGGGATGTTGCGGATCAGGTTGTTCCAAACTGTTCCGCCGGAACAGGTATATGAGACTATAGTGCGGAACTGTTCCACTAAATAGGCTAGTACGGCACATCTCTATGGGCTGATGACGGCGAGGAATACGAATACGGCTCCCCCCTCCCTCACCTCCGTGTCGTGTCGTTTCGTCCAGTGTCGTTTCGGACAAGTGTCGTTTCGTACAAATTCCACGAACATGTGGTGAGGGGTAACTCTCTACCTGACAACTAGTGGCGTTTCGTCCAATAATCCTATACTATTGTTTACTTGGCAGGTCTACAAAAACTAATTATTGAAACTTTGCCTCACTGGATTGAGGGCTTTAGGATATGTCGAACACTTATAGTTGCAAAATAATTAGTTACAAGTAAAGCGTGTTCATTATTTTAATTTATAAAAAATTCTTACGAGTGTTATAGTTGGTAGCCTATATTTTACGCAATTATTAGCTAGTTCACATACGTAAAACTATTCTTCGTGATTAAAACAGGGGCTGTCGAATCGGAATGTAAAGGAATCCTTGCACACTTAACTTTTCGCCTTCCCAAAAGACATCAAGAATTAGGTGGTTAAAATAAGTAAAACTATTTGTCCATAATTCAAAACCAGGGCTAGACGGTCAGGAATTTCCAATGGTGAACAGAGGCTGTCGAGTCGAAATTTAACTGCTCAGATTTGCCAACTATGCCGAATGTAATGGGGTTACCGGGTGAGGTTACATATTGAATAATGTAATTTTTCAATAAACAGACAAATTAACTTCGGGGGAGTTTGTTTTGAAGTCCAATTCGGCTGTCAAAACTGGGAGAAAAGTAATCTTCTTGTCGGTGCTGCTTTTCTAGGCTCCATGATGTAGTTCAACCACTGCTGTTGTAATATTTCACACGAAGGTTTGTAGAATATGAAGCCTGTGTTGCGTTCCTTATCCTTGTCAAGTTTTCTGCTGTACGAAACGACACTAACTAATGTGTTTAATCAACTGTAAAAATGAGCTGGCCGAAACAACACTCTTTTTTATGAAAAATGGGCGTTGGACGAAACGACACTGGACGAAACGACACTACACCCTCACCTCGCCCCACCACTACCACATCGTCATCGTCTGCCGCGCGCAAATAAATAGAGGCTCGTCCACGCTGACACGCATCCGCGCAGACTGCAGTCTGCCCTTTGCCGCCTCACCACGATACGTCATGTTGTCTGCGACCATTACGATGACAACGCACCGGTGCAAATTTTAATTCAAATTTTTAATCAAATTTTAATTTTGATTTCTCATCGAATTAAAATTTGATGAGAAATCAAATTTTAATTTCTCCAAAATTTTGCCGCCCTGGGCATGTGCTCATGTTGCCCATGCGGTAAATCCGGCCCTGGTCAATAAATAAAAGAGTTTGCCTATTCTCCATATGATTAACATGGGAAAAGAGTATGCAGGTTTGCTGCCATGATAAGTACAAAAACCAAAATTTTTAACCTTAAATGGATGAATCTCAACCAAATGAAGCTTAATACCAAGTTTCATCCAAAAATATTAGTTAATAAGTGAAATATTAACACGTCCTGTTTCTCCATAAGATTAACATTGGAGCCCCAAAAGACAATGTACTGTCTTTAGACTTTGTAATATCTCGGTAACCAATGGAGATAGAGCAAAGCTTCAAAATACTAAATTGTGTGTTTTTTTGAACTAAATCTAATGGTCAAAATAAAAATTTAAATTACGCCGACCTGCTATCACGCGGAGGTAGTAATTGTGTTACTTTTCAGGAGGTCGCCCGTAAACTCGGGTTGGTGAATGATGAGGACGAATATCACTACGCCCTGCGTGAGGCAGCCCAATTCATGGTTGGTCCTAGACTTCGATCTTTTTTCGTTCTCCTCTGCAATATGGGAGCTCCAGCTGCCCTATTATGGGATGCTTTTAGGAATTCACTATGCGAGGACCACTTGGAACGGAACGCTTCCAATCCAGAATTGGCTTTAAAATTGTCCTTACTTGAAATAGACCGAAGTCTTCGGCGCCATGGATCAAGTCTTGTCGACCATGGTCTACCTGCAGTGGAAGATGATACAACAGAGTTAGGTAGAGAACTACTAATCTACGGCGAAGATCAGGAGAGGTCGTTTGTCGAGGAGTGGGAGCAAAAATTCTCTCATGATCAGAAACTTGTCTTGCATTATGTCCGTTCTCTGCTTCACAACCGTACTGATCGATCTTCCAAACTTATATTCTTAGATGGACCAGGTGGCTATGGTAAAACCTCTCTCATACGAGTTATTCTTGCTTACGTGCGTGGTTGTCGTCAGGTGGCCATTGCCGTGGCAAGCTCCGGTATTGCTGCTGGAAACATGCCGGGTGGTACCACAGCTCACAGTATGTTCCAGCTACCCTTAGACCTCGGAGATGGCTCTGGGTTTTGGAATATCACCAACGGTTCGCAGCGAGCAGAACTCATCAGAGCAGCTCAGCTCATTGTTTTCGATGAAGCCCCAATGGCACATCGATTCATTTTTGAAATCCTCGATCGGTCTCTTCGTGATCTCATGAATTCGAATGTGCCATTTGGGGATAAAATCTTTCTCTGCTCTGGAGATTTTCGCCAAATCGCGCCTGTAGTTGTTAAGGCTCGCACGCCATCCGATATTGCTTGCGTTTCGCTTCGGGCGTCAAACCTCTGGTCACATTTCAAAATTTTTTCACTGTCTACACCACACAGAACAAGTGGCTCAGTGGAGTATTCAAATTTCATTCTTCATGTAGGCAACGGAACGGTTGACTCAACTAAGTTTGGAGAAGGCAGGGATAGTCAAACTCTTATTCCTCTTAATGGAATCAAGTGTGTAACGTCCTTGACAGAGTTGATCGCTTTCGTATTCCCCGGAAATGAATTGCATGACGCTGACGTAATTGCAAGGCGAGCTATCCTTTCAACTCTTAACGCGAACGTCAAGGAGATCAATAGCCTCATATTGAACTCTCTTGGTGGTCAAAATAAAAATTTAAAATTTTTAAAATTTACATATGAAAAATGCAAAAAACCCATTTTTGGGGTACAAAACCCCCCAAAACTACCCCTTCCGGTAGGTCGATATGTCTGGTTTTTGAACTCATCCGCATAAACGTAGGATTACACATTTCTACCAAATTTGGTGTCGATCGGACTATTTTTACGAGAGTTATCGTGTCTAGGGACACACACACATATATATATATATATATATATATATAAATTTTAATGACTATTATTTTTGGTCTCTGGGCACCTCAAAACGAAAAAGTAACATGGTCCCGGGCTTAGGTCTTACCATGAGACCTACGGTAATAGCTTATTCCCTATGGAAAATTCGCTAAAAGATTAATTTTAAGCAGTTTTTCGAACAGCTGTTAACTGTGAAGAGTCTGGTGTAAATTTAATAGCTTGATAACATGATACTATAACAAAAATGGATTAAAGTGAACAAGCAAGGCTCGGTTAACCTGGTACTTTTAAATTAATACGTGGTAAAGGGGAATTTAAAATTAATCAATAAACTGACGAAAATTGGATGGTAACAATAATAACCGTTGTAGTCGTCTATCTTTGTATAAAAATGTACATTCGGTTTCAAACCGCCAGAGCAATAAATTAAAGTATCATGCACGAACACATTTTGTAATTGCGCCAAGTTTCTGACAGTTTCTCTAATGTTTCCAGGAGTAGATGGGTTGAGGAAAATGTTATAAATCAGAGGAAATAAGCACTATAGGAATGTTTGTTAAGACACTTTTGAAGACACAACATTATAGGCATTAGCAAGATGACTGTAGTGTAGTGCCAGGTGAGCTACATCCCATAAGATCAATGGCGTCAGTTTCTGCGACATCCGTGGATGTCGCCACAGAGTTTTTGTTGGTTAAAAAGTGTTAAAAACCAACATTTTACTCTTTGTTACCTGCAAGTGTTGCCAACGCTGCAGAAAACAACAATCGTTCTCGTTTGTGTTGGAGATTTTTTGTGTCAACTATTACTAAAATAAGGAATTTCAAAACAAACTAGGGTATAATTTATGGTTTTAGATTTACCTTGATTGATAATTTTTAATTTTGTCATTACCTAATGGTTTGTTATTAACTAATAATCCAAATGTAAAATAAAGTAGCCTAATATGGTGTCGTTACGATAAATATCGTACCAGTGGCAAGACTGCTTCATTCTTTTTTCAATCAGCTGTGTCATGGTAAATATTATAACGTAGCTTGACTTCCGTTTTAGTTTTGACGCTTCATATCCGGAACACAAAAAACAGCTATTCAGCTGACCTTAGGAAGAAGTTATGCTTTTTCTACTACAGACCTTGAGGCATTAGTACGGCGCAGTATTCAAAACAATCACAGCTAGGTTAAATAATATTGTAATGTCTCGTCGCACTTAACAGTGTAATAGTGAGTGAGAGTTGGATATAAACGGTCCAGTGTAATGTCATTATTATGACGTCATAGCACATAAACATGCTGTAATGGCGAATAAATGTTCCGATTAAAGCATTGTTAGCATGATTGGGCTACTGGGTAGCATTGCTAACTGAGCGATGATGGACTGTAAATGCCGAATCGTTAAAGGTGTAAAAGCAAAATATAAACTTCGATGGTCAGTAAATTTTATGACTGTTGGTTGTATTAATGCTTTGACAGTAACAGATTCCTTGTCCGTTAACTGTTTTCATTTCTGTATATATCAAAAAATAATGACCGTAACTTTTTATTGTGTAATGCAGTAGGTCTAGGAATAAAAAAATCGTCAGTTCCCAGAAGAATCTAAAAAAAGTATTGCTTTATGTACCGTATTTACACTGATTAGTCTCAAGGAACATTATTGCTCTGATTTCACTTTGTGCATGTTTTATTTTTCGCTGTTTAGTTTGATGGTTAAGATAATTAATTTACTTTTATTGTAACGGCAATTAGGAGGAACAAACCAAATCAAATCAGTTTACTCCAATCAATCAATAAATACAATACATAATATTTATTTTATAAAATAAATATGAATAGTTAGGATCATTATGACATTCTTATAGCTTATTGGAAAGTTGCCTACATGGGCATGAAAGCTTGTGGGATAGGTACAAACAAGGCGCGCATTAAGTCATACGTCTATTCCAACGTTCTTTATATTTATTTTTATAACTTTTAAATTTGGTGAAGCACATACCAAATTATTACGAAATAGTATATTTCGTCATTAGTCCGGAAAGTAGTTGTCACCGGTGTAATACGACCAGGATCAACTTCAAGGGGAAAATAAAATAACATATAAATGTGAAGAAATAGTAGAATTCAGAAGAGTATAGCAAGGAATGTGTCCAGTGGTGGGAAATGAAATTAATTTTTAACGAGTTATAATCAAGTAACTTAATATGGTGATGACTATTTTAAATTATCCAAGAAACCTTTTAGTAAAAATATGCCTTAACAGTGTCGGAAAAAAAGGAAATTATCAATCATTCAAGGTGAAGTAGGAAGAAAATACAAATGCCAATGAAAAAAATAATCGTCTTTTCTCATAGCCCACAAAATTTCATGGCACTTGCAATTATTTAGTGCACATATCCACATATATGGACATAGAGGGATGCAACAAAATCCTTCATAAAAGTAGGCTTAAGCCTCAGCTGAAGATACAGAACGACTGACCTGAAATGTTTGTTTTTATATTTACATTTACCACGTGTTTTACAAAAACAAAACTCACCATCCAACCGTCAAAGCTCAATGCTCTCAATACGAGTGTGCTGATGAGTGTTGGTATTGCGTACTACGAAACCAGAAGACGAGTTTTCAACCTACATTCATTCCAAAAAATCCTTGAAACTATAAAATTCTAAATTCAGTGTTACTTTCAACACCATGCCAGAAGACACTAAGAAAGGCACCAAGCCGGGTCCGACCGACTTGGAGGCAGGCCAGGAGTCGCCGACGAGAAACAACAACATCGTCACGGACCTGTCCGTGACGACGGACGACGACATGCTGTGGGGCAGGACCCTGTCACTGACTCATGTGTTCGCGGGGCCGCACGGAGCTCTAGCGCCCAACGGCCCGATTGATGACGACCGCCTCAGCCTCGTGTCGGTCAAGAACGTCACCCTCCTGGTCCAGAAAGAGGAGGAGGAGGAGCCCATTGACCTGGAGACCGCCCTCCAATGCACCGGCCACGGCTGCTTCCAGTACAAGCTGATGGCGATCTGCGGGCTCATCTACGGCTGTTGTTCCCTGAGCACCACCACCCTCTCGTTCGTCCTCCCGGCGGCGCAGTACGACTTCAGTCTGGACTCGGTAGACAAAGGTGTGTTGAACACGGCGCCGCTCTGGGGAATGGTCGTCGGATCTTATGTTTGGGGGAATTTCGCCGATAGCAAAGGAAGAAAGTTTGTACTCTTCTGGGCTCTCTTTACCGACGCCATGGCTTCTTTCGTCTCCAGCTTCTGTCAGCAGTACACGTTGTTCTACATGGTCAGGATATTGAACGGGTTCGGAATCATCGGGGCGACCAGTATGGTGTTTTGCTACATGGGAGAGTTCTTGGACCACGGGAACCGCGATAAGTTCCTGTCACGGCTGGAGGTGTTCTGGACGCTGGGTATAATCACTCTGCCCATCATCGGCTTTGCTATCCTCCCGCTGGATTTTCATATCGGAGAGAAAGGCAGTTTCGAGTACAAGTCGTGGAGGTTGTTCGTGTTCGCCTGCGGGATTCCCACTCTCACTGCGGCCCTGCTGATGCTGATGATGCCGGAGAGCCCGAGGTTCCTCCTGCTCCAAGGGAAACTAGACAAGGCGAGGAAGGTACTCGCAAAGATGTACGCGACCAACAAGAGGATGCCGAAGGAGAGTTTTCCCGTGAAGGTCTTAGACATTCACCCGGAAGCCGAGTCTTACCTTTTTGGAGGGAAAGGGAAACGTTCCTTTTGTAAAGCGATTACTGAGACCGTCGTGGCAGTTATAAAACAACACCGAGCACTCTTTAGTGGAAGGTCTTGCATCAACATCCTCCTAACCTGCTACATCGATTTCTGCCTGATCTCCGTGTACTATACAATGATGCTGTGGGTACCGGAGCTTCTGAACCGTGAAGAAAGATACAGCGTGGAAAATCCTGGGTCAAACCCGTCCTTATGTCAGGTGAGAGGTAGATTTCACTATTTGAATGGGGAAAGTGAGCATAGATGTAGATTATAAGCCAAGATTATTTGGATTTCCTTGTATACCCCAAAAGTTGACAGGGTTTAAAACTAAATCTTTGAAATCTGCAACCTTAATCTGAAAGTGTTATCAGCAAATAACTTTTTTTAACTTGAGATGCTGTGAGAGCCTCTGTTTGATATCTTAAAGAAATAAAAACCGCTTTACAAATAGGAGATATTCAGAGAGTCTTCTCATGTGGTATAATAAAGTTTTGGTCATGTTTTCCAAATTTTAATGAATTCGCAAGTACTATTCCTTTAGGTACCTGACTAAGTTATGGCTTTAAGTTTATGAAAAATTTCAGATCACATTTTATTAGACCTACATTAATTTTTTTACACTATTTTTATTTTTACACTTTTTTTCTAGAAGCCACACATTTAACATTACCTGTCTATCATAAAATTTTTATTAGGCACCCCTACCGTATAACAGAGGCTAATAAACACGTCTTATGTTTTTGTCAGTTTTTAGCAGACAGACATCCACAATTATTAAAACTTTAAAAAAAAACTCCATTAAAACCATTAAAACTTTATTAAAAATACCTGAATACTAAATAGTTCATCTTAAATTTGTATTTAGGTTTTGCAAACACCAAAAAATATATATTCTAATTCCATTTCATTTTTCAATTATTACTACAACTTTTCAATCTTAAAACATAGCATACACACTATTGGTCATTAAAGAAATTTCTTTATTTTCACACCACTATTTGTTACTTTATCAAAACTTTCTCTGAAGTGACGATTCTCCATGTGCATCGCAGGTGTCGGCTATAGAGGCGGCGGAGGGGCCAGTGGACGCCAAGATCCCCATCGGCACGTACGTGCACACCATCATCACCTGCCTGGCCTGCCTGCCCACCACCTTCGCTCTCCTGGCGCTCATCCCGTACATCCCCAAGAAGGTGCTAATGTTCGGCATCATGCTCAGCTCGGCGGTCCCGGCCGTCGCTCTGGCTCATGTCAACACCATCCTCTTGGTAAGACCGGGTAATTACTTTCATTCAGTATGGTTACTTCGGTCCAGTGGAAGTCTCAGATGAACTGTCCATAGGATTGAAATAGTTAACTTTTTCCTCATGTTACATCTTCATAAGAAAAGTCAATTTTTCATTTTCGACCCATTTAACGTAAATATTTTGAAATGCAAATAAAACCCTGCTAATATAGGACTGAAAAGATTGGTTTTTGTATAACCCGCTTGTAAATCATCCCAGTATAAGTCTCAGACGAACTGTCCAAAAAAGGTGTTTTACTGTTTACATAAAAAATACAGTAGATGTTTTGTTTATTTAACAAGTACCAGGTTAACCGAGCCTTGCTCGTTGATTTTAATTCACTTTTGTTATAGTGTCATAGTAATAAAGCTATTAAATTTCCACCAACAACCAACTATACCTCTTCACAGTTATTTCGTTACCAAAATAGCAACCCATAAGACCAATGTTAAAAATTACGATTTTTAAACTTAAATTTAGATCAAATTCGATTTTTCTTGAGATTGATGCTGTACCTAACCTTATTTTTGGGTCAACAAACTAAATGCAAAGTTTAAGCAAAATCTACAAAGTAGATTTCGAGATCGTGGAACACACATCCCTTTAGACATTGCTCGTATTATGGTATAGGATAAATCGCACCTGCATAAAATTTCTTCGCAACTTTTTTTCATTTATTGTTTTATTAGTCTTATGACTTTTTTCTTCTTATACGGTAAAGGATTAAAGACAAGCGTTATATCGTTTTTAAATATAAATATAAAGACTGTTTGACAACAACCCTTCCCGGGCTACATTAAATCACGGGCTGAGACGGAATTATTTTAAGCAAAAGTTCAAAACATAATGTGGTAATTTCTTGTTGTTAATTTGTTCAAAATAATTCATGTGTTATAAAAAACTGTTTTCAGTGCTGAAATAATTTTTTTGCACATGTTATGAAGAAAATAAAATTTGAGAAGACGGATATATCCGTCTTTGGCCCGCAAGAAAACTTCAGTAAACGTATATATCCGTCCGCCGCCCAGAACGACAATCAAGAAATATGAAAACTGCATATAATTTGGAGTATTTTTGCGGGCGGAGGACGGATTTATCCGTTTATGTCATTTTGTTTTTTTATTTAGTACCTATCATAATATAACATTAAAAAAAGTTCCTAAAAAAACAAAACCTAAAAATGCAAGAACTACAATATATCGTACGTCTGTTTCATCGCTTTCTTCGCCAGAATAATTTTTCATATTATAGTTATTTTGACAGCCAAATATGAAATCTCCTTCAGATGCACTTCATATTTAGCAATTTATAACATCTTTAACAATATTTGAGTCATTAGAAATAATCATTTTGAAATAAAACTCATAGTACGTCATTACAAAAACATAAACAAACACTCACTGTTAGGCCCCAGCACAAACTGACAGTTTCGCGCTACACGTGAGTTGTTTTGGCATGAAACAGGTGAAAAAGTCACGGGACATAATCTTGCCAACTGTAAAAACTAAATTACCCGTCAAAAAGTCAATATAATGTTTATAATCGTAATATATACAACATATGTTTTTCGTACTTTTGGACGGATATATCTGTCTTTATCCCGGAAAAGAAAACTTCTAAAACGGATTTATCCGTTTTCAGCCCGGAATAGAAATGAAATTTAACGGGTATATCCGTCAATAGCCCGGGAAGGGAAACTAGGCTAAAATAAAAATTTATTGCACATTACTAAATATACCTACGTAAAAATACATAAGCTGCATTACCTCTTTTTATATCATTGTAATGATATTATTATTTTTTATACTGCAAAACACTTTTTATTTCAATGTACGAGTATAAAGCGTCTTAAGGGAACAATAAATACCAAACGCGTATGCCTATACATTTCCCTCTAATCGTTAGAATATGTTAGGGTAGAAATATGGGGACATAATACCACAAATGAGTCGAAACGTTAGTTGCTGAAAGGGCTTAGTGTGTCCGACCGAACAAAATAGGAATCACTACAATTATTTTGTGCAAGTGAAGCCATAATTCAAGTAACATCTACTTTAATCAAGGTTTACCTAGCGCTTTTGTGAGTCTTTTTTGTAAGAATAATGAGTTTTTCTTTCCTTTACATATAACAATGCCCATAAAGAAAGTCAAGGGATCATAAAAATAATTATTTGACTCAACATTCCATAAACATTTTTTAATAATTAAAAGATTCTCTTTACTTCTTGTTCCATCAGTAAAATTAAATAAAATGAGACCTTGCAAAATTTTAAAATAACCGAACTCCAATGGGAATCAACGTTGAATAACGTTGGCGTAGCATGGGCCTAATGCTGATTTTCCTATAGAACTATACCCTACGTTAAAGAAAGGGATTATAATATTTTTATTTCCTTCGCTATGAATACATGTTATTACTGTGGTTCACTCATAACCACCTAAAAGTAGGCTATTCGTGATGTTAGTTTGTGTCTAGTAGTTGGCACCCATCAGTACTTCAAACTTTAATGCATTTAGATGTGTCAGTATATCACCAACTGAATGTATTTGGTTAAGATCGGTGATTTTCTTGTGGCTATTTTTTTAATTTCACTATTTCTGCTTCCAACCAGCAGAAAATCGTTCTACAGTAACGTAACCTCTGTCACAGAAGGTGGGGATGCTGAGCACTCTCAAGTCCACGACTCACATATAGCACAGAATAATTATTTTACCTCCAATAAACGTCCAAAGTGTCATTTTACATAAAATAAAAAATTTATATTTATTTGATATTCAAAATATCAAAGTCAAATATTGTAAAATGTTTGATGTTTTTTTAACATTCAAAATGTCAAATTCAAATAATGTAAAATTTTTCATATTTAAATTACGTTTAAAACGTTGAAGTCAATAACATCAAATTTTTTACATTTATTGAACATTTACTTGAAAAATATTTTAAACAATAATAGGCGAAGGTACCTTAACTTATACCGGGTGTCCATAAAATATTCATCCTATTTTAAAAACATATATCTCACTTAATTTTTCTTCCACAACACTGTGACTCACTTGAGATTAAAGAGAATTTTTCTAAGTTTTATGAGCATATGTTTATTATTGATTGTTACGCTTTTTGTTTACTTTCATATGTACAATTGAAACAACATAATTGTTTTTCATTAAATGCCTACAATTGAGAAAAACCCATTCTACGTCTTAGGGATATTATGGATGCTTTTTCTTTAATAACTGTCAGGCGTGAGTTCTTCAGACAGTTTGGAAGACTTGCTCCAACTAATCAGAGCATTTTGGCGGGGTCCAGCTCATTGGCACATTGATGCCTGAAGTTTTTTGAATAAGAGACTCCCTGATGGTTGGATTGGCCGTTCTGCTGGGAATGACTTATCTCTCCTAAGGTGGCCACCCCGTTTCCCGGACCTTACTGTATGCGACTTATTTCTCTGGGGCTATGTGAAGGACGGGGTATACATCCCGCCATTACCTCAAACCCTGCCAGAGCTCCGAGAAAGGATTCGCGTTACAGTGACAACAGTAATCCGGGATATGCTTACATACGTTTGGGCAGAGTTGCAACATAGACTAGAAAAGTGTTTCGATGTAAACGGGCAGCATATTGAGCATCTTTAGTGTTATAAAACAAAACTTGAGAGATTTGTCTTTCAATTCATGCAATTTGTAGTAGTGTTCATGTATCTGTAAGTTCAATAACATATTTTAAAACAGGATGAATATTTTATGGACACCCGGTATAATTTATTATTGAGATACTAAGTGGAAGGAAACCGTTAACCTCTTCATGGGAACTTCACATAATATT
Source organism: Neoaliturus tenellus (assembly GCA_030545055.2). Classification (NCBI taxonomy): domain Eukaryota; kingdom Metazoa; phylum Arthropoda; class Insecta; order Hemiptera; family Cicadellidae; genus Neoaliturus; species Neoaliturus tenellus. Next base: position 41,062,710 of record CM061532.1, on the reverse strand, counting down.
TAAATTAAATTAAATGGAATCCAATTATTAAGTTCAATTTATGTCAAATAAAAATAAATTTTTTGAGTTTATTCAATTTATGTATTAATTAGTCCATACACAAGTTTATTTCATATTCTTGTGGTGATAAAAATATAAAATTCAAGTTACATTAAATTTGTTGACTTTGAGTTTGTTCGACTTAATTAAGTTCAGAGTGAAGGACAAGTAATAAATGTCTAAAAGCGTACACTTTTACAGTTCAGGTGGCTCAAAAGGGTAGAGTGTCAGGACATTGTGTGAAATGTCGAAGGTTCAAATCCTCTCATGGACAAAAAACATGAATAGGCATAAATAAACCTAAATAAATGTAATATTTAAATAAACTTGTTGTTAAGTTTTATTTACAAATTTTCAATCTGATTGTTAGCAAAAATGCATTTATTCGCAAATTTTGAGGTAAAAATAATAATTTGCATTTTTGCTACTTTTTTAATATCAAATTTTTGACATTTTCAATATTTATTGAATATCAAATTTTGATATTTATTTTACGTAAAATTTAGTGACGTTTGAACCTAAATTGAACATTAATTTTACTTCAATTTTACGTTTGCGGATATCAATTTGATATTCAAATCTAAAAAATTTGACATCTTATTACGTCAAATAAATGTTCTTGTGCTATGTAGCGACCAACCTGGCCACGCTGTTCTGCATAGTCGTGGAGATCTTCCCCTCTTCCACTCCTCTTCTCTCATCACCTCTTGTTGACATGATCGTCTGCAGTAATGCAACCTATGTCACAGACCGTGGGGACGCTGAGCACACTCAAGTCCATGACCAACCTGGCGGAGGCCGTGCTGTTCTGCATAGTCGTGGAGATCTTCCCCATCACCACACGAGGCACGGCCATGTCGGTCACTGTCACCCTGGGTCGTATCGGCTCCGTGATAGGCAACATCGTGTTCGGCATGATGATTGACAAGTAAGCCTCATCATCAGTGTCATTCACTACATCCACTAAGCGAGTAAAAGTTATAGTTTCTCATTCAGTACATTTGTTTCCTCACTCGATTCTATATTAGACCCTCTAAGTCCCCAGAGTTACTAAAACCCTAATAGTGTAGTAAAATTAAGCCAAAATATGGCTGGAAAATGAAAAAAATTTTGGACAGCCAATTTTGGCTGAAATGTGTTCTATGTCATCCCCTGACCTCCCTCAGAAAAGTCCCCTGAAATCCCCAGTGGGCAACATGCCTAAAAATGATGGGATGGCCCTCGTGGAGTCAGAAATACAGTAAGTCTTTCGTTGACCAATAGGTTTATGTATATCAAATTAAAGCTCTTAAGTAGTAGAACTTAATGCCGCAAACCCCATCTCAAAAGGTTGTTTGAGTCGAAAATGGCAGCCTGTCAAACTTTGAATAAAAATCCAATTGTAATATAAACTCTTGAAAATGTAATAATATTCTAAATACTTGACCTTTTTGGTACGGTTTGCGGTAAACATTTGCTTGTACAATTACCTTTGCAAAAAGGGATAGTTTGACATATGCCCATCATATTACCCTTGAACCACCCTCTACATGGACGTCCCAAAGAGGGAGTTTTGAAAATTTTTTCTTAGTCCATAGCCATGCTATACATAATTTTAAAGGTCTTAGTAAGGAGAGTACATATAGCCGAAAACCAGACATCAAAAGGCCAAATATGCCGGAAGTTATTGCATTTCAAAGTTTTGATAATATTATTTTATTCTAAATTTTGAACGCCTGCCATTTTTCTGTCGACCGTTATATTTAGGTCGGGTTTACGGCATTATACTCTACATTTTATGATCTTTAATTTGATATATCTCAAATCACCTATTGTTGACATGGTCGTCTGCAGTAATGCAACCTCTGTCACAGGCCGTGGGAATGTACACCTTCTGGAATGTATTCAAATTTAGTATGCTTAATATCAAAATTTATTTTAACTCCTTATAGGCCAACCCCTCATTTTTGGGCATGATCCCCACATGGGATTTCAGGGGACTTTTTGGAGGAAGGTCAGGGGATGCCATAGAACACATTGCAAAAGAAATTAGCTTTCAAAAAATTATTTCATTTTTCCCGACTAATTTTACTACACTATAAGATGACTTTATACATATGTAACAGATTCCAAATAGCAATTTCTGCTACAAACATGGTAGTCACCGGCGTAGAGTAACTCACTCTTGGATAAAAAAAAGGCAGTGTTCAAAATGCAACATTTAACTCTCTGTCCCAATAAGCAATCTATATGTTTTAGACATATAAAATTGAAAAATTGTGTTCAAAAAAATTATATACCTATATAAGGATTATCTTAGAAACTCTGTTAATGGCAACTCTCTGTTTCAGGAAGTGTGAAACCCTATTCTACGGGATGGCCACGGTACTCGTCTCTGCCGGATTCGTGTCTCTTTTTCTTCCAAAAACAAAGGAGTCTTGATATGTATGGTATAAAACATGTTTTGCTTCACAATTGGTTGTAGTTATTCGCGTATCTCTAGCAATTCTTCGATAAAATGTGCCCAATGTGCATATTATTTTCTATAAATATGCATATACGGAAAAAATCAATTCATTGTATTTCGGAACTTTTCTGGATTCTGAGTAGGCATACTAAGTCTGAATTTAATACGCACAATTAGTTTCAAGTTAGAAGTGTTCACTGCCATAAATAAACCAATCCATGGACAAAAATTTGTTTTAGCGAATTTCCCTATAGGGAATACGCTATTACGGTAGTAGCCATGGTAGGACCTAAGCCCGGGACCACTTTACTTTTTCATTTTGAGGTCCCCAGAAGCCAAAAACAACATTCGTTCATCTATCTTCTTATTTCTATAAGGGTTTCGTCTGTTACGTCCCTTTTTCTCTCGACCTACTGAACCGATTTTTAAGATTGAGGTGTCATTTTAAAGCTTAGGTTACACCGCAGTGACGAATCGTAATTTAAAAGGTCATATTGTTTCGGGCTTCGCCCCCCTGGCCTTTGATTTATTTCTAGAGGGCGCTTTAAAATGTTGACCAACTTTTATTGCAAGTTCTTTAATGTGAATTGTAATTTAACAGCTGATTACCTGTAGATGAATTTTTTAAAGCCAGATAGTAAACAAAAATAGATCTCTGTCACTTCATAATCAACATTCATGTACTGTAGGTGAGTTTCACTCATACAGAATCATAAAATGCGCAATTTGCGCACGGGCCACCTCGTTTTCATATATATGTATATATATATATATATATGTATATATATCTATCTATCTATCTATCTATCTATCTATCTATCTATCTATCTATCTATCTATCTATGTGTCCATGGTACTGATAACTTTTGAAGGGAACCTCCGATTTTGATGAAATTTGGTATGAAGGTGTAAGACCAGGTCTATTTTCATGAGTTCGCGAACCAGCATTGTCGGGTTATGGGAACGGGGTTTTATGGGGTTAAAAATGGGTTTTTGGCATTTTTTGACCTCAATTTTCAAAATTCATCAATTTTAACTTAAACCATTTAAAAGAGCTTAAATAAAACAAACAATTTGGTATTTTGAATTTTTATCTTAGCATAACTGGTTACGGGGAAAATCCAAAAATGTGTTTTCCATGTTATTCTTATGGGAAATCGAGAAAACCCTATATCTTGCTTATTTATTGACATAACTTAATCAAATTTGGTATGTACATTATCTATATAAGGTTTAACTTATACTTGCTTACAAAACCCATATGGCGGCAAACATACATACTCACCCCCATGGGGTTTATGGGGAAAATAAAAAATTGCCAGAGCTTGATACAATTTTGTGTTTACATTCAATAATTATTGATTAACTTAGATTTTCTAACAACACCCCATGGCAGCAAACCTACATACTCCATCCTAAGGTGTTTTTATGGGGAAAGTAAATAATCTGAAATTCCATTGGAAATTCACTGAGTACGCAGGTCTGTTGCGACGGGGGTATTTTTTATCCATAGTCTTTGACATTGAAATATTTAAAACATCATTTTACAACTGTTATTTTCTCTAATATATGGAAGACAGCAGTTTTATCTTAAATGTTACAGCGTGAAATCGTAAGTTTTCATTGTTGAAATTGTATATGGTTTTGTCTTATATTTTATTTCTTCCTTGCGTGAAAAATATTTTACATTTTCTACTTTTTAGTATGTATCTAAATAAGATCTCAAAGAATACCTATACTGCAAAGCAACGCCGACAGGCTTGCAAACAGGACTATCACAAAAGACAAAGCAGCAGAAGGGGTTGGATATTTATGGGGCTGTTGTTGCCAAGTGGTCCATTATAGATCCAGGCCATGAGCAACATTCCAACACACATTCCATCGATTCACCACCGCCACCAGCCCCAGGACCGACAACTCAGCGCTGATGTGGCCTGCTGCAGCTGCTACTGACTTGATGTAGTGACTCTTAATTTATCTGAACGTCTCTTTTGTTACAAAAACCAGACTCAATTCTCATTGAGAAATTAACTCTTTTGTTTCGCTGGTAAACTTTAAAGGCACTAATTACTCTATTGCCTATACTTATATTTTTCATTATCTATTTTATTTTGCTTTTCCAAAAAGTTTAAGAAAGAAAAATAAAGCTGGTGTCCGTTTTGAAAATAAAACTATTACTATGCTCAATTCATATGTAAATAACCTGTGTTGGGATAATTTAATAAATTGTAATAAAAAGAATATAGCTTATCCCAATGGTGTTTGCCAATTTCAACTTGATAAGGTTAGTCTATCAACTGATTAGGGTAACACAAATCTATACTTATTTAATACGCTAAGGGTTTTTTTTATCTTGAGAACTCCTCCTACAATTTTCAACCGATTTTCAAGTTTTTGGTGTCGTTGGATAGGGCTTGGTCTGTAGTTGTTTCCGCCAAAAACTGATGAGAATCTGACGGAAAATAAAAGCGTTATCCACCATTGAAATCTCAAAATTTCCCATTTAAATAACATTGGGATTGAATAAAGCATTTTAAACATCTGTTAATAATCAGCTGTAGTTAATAACGTGTAGTTTTGGTGATTGCAGATATTCACAATATTGGATTGGTCGGACGTCAATGATTTACAGATAAAAGTAACATTTGTATTGTATTAAAATAATTGCTCGATTTCGAGCCACACGTTTACTAGTATTAATTAATTAGCAGTAGAAATTTCCGTGGTTCAATCAATTTCTGCAAAAACAAACTTTCACTATGGAATTATTATAGTTTCTAATCCTATACTATAATACGAGCACTGTCTGAACGGATGTGTGTTCCACGATCTCAAAATCTAGCGGTAGATTTTGCTTAAACTCTGCATTTAATAGTGTTTTGGGCTAAAAATAAGTTTAGAAACAACCTCAATACCAGGAAAAATTGGATTTAGTCTAAGTTTAAGTATGAAAATAATAATTTTTAATTGATCTCAAGGGTTCCTACTTTGGTAACTAAATAACAACAAAAGATATACAAAAATAGAAGAACATTGATGCTAAGCAGTCTATTTGAAACAGCTGTTAACTTTGAGGAGATAAAGTTTGGTTGTTGGTGGAAATTTAATAGCTTTACCATGACACTATAACAAGTTAATTAAAACCAACGAGCAAATCTTGGTTAACCTGGTACTAAGTATAAAATCAGATCAGGTTTGTTAGTGGCTTGCTACTTAAACACAGGTTTATAACATTTGCAAATAAATAACTAATTGAGTTGAACCCATAACTGGGCGAGTCGAAGGCGTAGTAGTGGATAGCGTGCCGGACTTCGGGACCATGGCAGCGATATCGAGGGTTGGAATCCGTGTTCTGCCAGTGACTCATTTGATCAGTACCATTCACTTTGTACTGTAGCGGCTCACCCCCTTGCTTTGTCTAATATGATTGATCCACGCACAGACCAATAGTCTATGTAGACGGGGCAAAGTAAGACAAAAATACCCCTGTTGCAGCAGATGACCTTCGTACTCAGCGAATTTCCAACAGGATTCTTTTTTTTTAACCTCCCCTATAAACACCATGGGAACGAGGATACAGGTTTGCTGCCAGGTTTATTGCAAGTAGATATAGGAAAATCCATTCCCAGTGCATGCAACTAAATTACATCAAATTCTGAAATTTTTCATTTTCCACATAAACCCCATAGCGGTCTTGGGGTTGAGTAAGTAGGTTTGCCGCCATACGGGTGCTGTAAGTAAATATAAGTTAAAACCTACCTAGTGAATGTACATCCCAAATTTGATCAAGTTATATCAATAAATAAGTGAGATACAGGGTTTGGTTAGTGCCCCATAAGAATAATATGGAAAAATTATTCTTAGATTTTCTCCATAACCTGTAAATCCATGTTAAAAATTCAAAATAAGTTACTAAATTGTTTGTTTTTTTAAGCTCTTTTAAATTTTTTTAGTTAAAATTGTTGAATTTTCAAAACATATGTCCAAAAATGCCAAAACCCATTTTTGATCCTTTTAAAACCTCATAAAACCCCATTCCCATAACCCGATAATGCTGGTTTGGGAACTCATGAAAATATATAAATAAATGCCAAAATATGCACGCGGATGTTAATTGAACATGAAAATAATACCAACAATGAAATGAGAGTAAACATTTAAAAAATGCAAATCAGGACAAAAACTAACAGCAGTTTATAAAAACTAGGGATCGCCCACTGATCGAAATTCGACCAAAAATTCAGTTGGTATTGAGAAAATTGGTTTTAAAATGTTTTATAACTGAACATCTGTTTTCTCTGATTTGCAAGCATTTGTTATAATAACAGTTGTCTATGATTCAATCAATCATCCTTCTCCCATAAGATTACCATTGGAACTCCGAAAGCCTGTGGGGCGTAGCCCTGTAGTCCAATGTGAATTAAAACGTGATTCTGCTCATCTACAGGACTATACCTTACAAACGGTATGCGCGGATTTCTCCTACGATGCACACGAGCTGAGAAAAAAGAAGGAAACAAAACATGCTTGCCTATTAATAAATAGATAAAGAAAAATGTTATGAAAAGCTTAACTTTGAATGACCAAAACAAAAATGTAAATACTGAAAATGTTAGTATAATTGAACAAGTTTATAAAATATGTGAAACTTTTGGAATAATACTTCTACAAAATAACTTTTATAATACCGTATTTATTTTTATTTGTAGGACTTTAAGAACAATTATTTATTTTATGTATATTTTAAATTAAGTCGGCTATTTTTTAATTAATATCCTTTCACAATAAAAATATGTGGCGCTATTATTAAGTACCATTTGTACATGAAAATAAATAATGAGATTTGACTGTGACTGTGAATATGATTCCGAGATATAGTTAGTGCTGATGTAGTTATTTTCTCTCTATTCCGACCAACCCCCACTCAGTGTCTGGTCAGGGGTGAATGTGTCTGAGCAGTGTCAATTTCCAATTCCACACAGTGTCTCAACAATTTGTCTCTCTCGTGTTTCTCACAGTGCTTTTACGTGACTTACAATGTTGCAACGTTTTAAATAGAAGTTCAATACCTTTGTACAGATTATTTGTGGGAAATTTGTAAAAAATGTTTTAAAAATGGTAACATCAGTTTCATATTTATTTTCCATAAATGAATAGTAAAAAATATAAGGTGTCTAAAATGATGGACAAAAATTACAGTACATAATCCTACACTAAAATACGAGGAGTGTCTGAAGGGATGTGTGTTCCGTGATCTCGAAATCCAGCAGGTAAATTTTGCTTAAACTTTGCATTTTAATGTGTTTTAGCCCAAAAATAAGTTTACTAACAACCTAACCCCAGGATAAATAAAATGTTTTCTAAAATTAAGTTTTAAAATTGAAATTTTTAACATTGTTCTTATGGGTTGCTATTTTGGTAACAAAATAACAATTTTAAGCAGTTTTTTTTTTTTTTTTTTTTTTTTTTTTTAACAAGGTGTTAACTGTGAAGAGTTTGGTGTGGTGTAAATTTAATAGTTGATTACCATGACATAACAAAATTCAATCACCAACGAGAAAGGCTCAGTTAACCTGATACGATTATCAAAATACACAAAAAAGTTATAATGCAAATAACTTTGTAAAGTTATTTAAATGTAAATGTTAAAATAAATGTAAATGTTTTGATAATCGTATCAGGTTAACTGAGCCTTTCTTGTTGGTGATTGAATTTTGTTATGTCATGGTAATCAACTATTAAATTTACACCACACCAAACTCTTCACAGTTAACACCTTGTTAAAAAAAAAAAAAAAAAAAAAAAAAAAACTGCTTAAAATTGTTATTGTCCTGTTATAGCAAATTGTCCTGCGTCACTTGGTTAACCAACTGTCTGTATGCTGAATCCATGATATCCAAAGGTATTAAAATTAAACTTGACCCAAATCTTGTTTAAATTTATATGTCAAGAGCCATGACATGTGCAATTGTAACAGTTTCAAATCAACGGGCATTTTTTTAAGCTAAATGTACAAAAAATAATATAAAATTTTTAAAAGACTTCTAAATGTTCAAATCTGTATATATTCTGACGGTATGAAATATTTGTGATGGTTGAATTCAGGGCTTTGCCCCAAAGGACTTTGAAATTTCAATATAATGTTACCCGTTTGGCCAAATTTAAATAGGAATTAAGAAACCTGCAGCTTTGAAATTTTGGGGTGATCTCTTTGATCATGTGTGCTCAATAACAAAGGGTTTTTGTACATCTCCTAGGGGGCTCTGCCCCACAAAAGCTCACAATTAGCGTATAGCC
>CM061532.1:40968531-41053905 GCA_030545055.2 Neoaliturus tenellus | reverse complement strand
TAAAGCTATATAAATTATTATTTTATAAATTTACCCTTACTTTTAATAACTCAATAATCAAATATTTTTTAAAAATTTTACCTAAACCCAGTAATCGTTTTTTTTTTTTTTTTTTTTTTTTTGTCATTGAAAGCAGTGGTGCGGTTCAATCGACACGAAAAACCCTATTGGTAAAGGCATTGACTTTAGTATGTAAAGTCAAAGGTTATAAGGTCTAAAATCCAAGCCACTTAAACTAACTTAAAACTAAAAAACAATAATAGCTCATCCTCTTGACACACAAACCAGGCAAGACCATGCAAAAATACAGCATTCAAGTCCAGAAAAGTCTAAGAAAACTGCATACCAATGCATGCACGAAAAAATAAATAAATCACTCCAAAGCAAAAGCATATCAGTAACATACCTCGAAGCCTACACACTAGCCTAATTAGGAAAGCACAGTCCAGTCAGCATCCCAAAGTTATCTTATATCATAGAAAGGATTTACCAACATCCAAGACTTCAAAGTATTTGCAAAGCTTGTGAAAGATAGTTATTTTGTGTGGCAATGAATTGAAGAATCTAATTCCTGAAACAGGGAAACAATTAAATATCTTGTCAAGCCTTTACTCTATGCCTGAAAACATTGCAGTTAAATCTTGTTGTATGGTCATGTATATCATTATTCAAAGGAAGACTTGTTTCCTGAGCCGTGACAGCCGAGGGACATTGGAATATACATTGTATACGGACATGATTCAATGCTGAATCGCCAGAGGCTTACAATGTTCAAGCTGCTGCGGGGCTCCAAACAAGACCCTAACAGTTTTTTCTGCTAAAGTAAAGCCCTACAAGATCAAGCGTGTGCCCCAAAAGCTTATATTAGTGCCATGCTGTACTTGGGATTGAAAAATTGCAAAGAAAGCAATACGAACAACCTTGAGAGGCATGTCAGCTTCTAGACGTCAGAGCAAATAAACTATTTAACTTATTTGCAACAAAGTAGGTCAATGTGACTATTATTCCAATTAAGCTGACGATCAACGTGTGAAGCCCAGCAGCCTGGCAGGAGGATCAATCTCACCAATATCTCTAGAAAGGCTAAAAGTGATAGATTGAGTCTTGGCCTCATTCATTACAAGCATATATTATTATGGAACCATGCTGAGGCAATTTCAAATGTAGTTCCTGAACAGCCGTCTTCTCTACAGCAAAGTCTGAGTGACACGACAACAGAGTAGTGCCATCCGCATAGATAAGGAACTTACCTGCACCACTCTGTAATACAAATAAATAATTGATTGATACAATGAAGGGGAATGGGCCCAGGATGGAGCCCTGTGGGATTCCATACACTTTACATTTGAAGGGGCAGAATTGATGCCATTCCATGTAACAACTGGTGACCGTCCTGATAAATAGGATTTAAGTACAGAGAGAGCACCACCTCTTACCCCGAACCCCGATGCCGTGTCCAGCCCGGACGTGTTCGAGCCGGACAGCCGAAAATCGTGTACGACGCGGACATGCTGCATGGAATTCCCCTTTCACCGCTCGGTGGGTAATATCGAGGGTAATTATCTTGTATCTGGCATGATAATTTCCCCGTTCTTCCCGTTCCGTTCTTTCCCATGTATATACCGGACAGCACCTTTTTTGTCATGCAACCTAATTTACGCATTCTTAATTCTTGATTATTTTATTTGATCGCGTTTTAACAATATGAATTGTACCTCACCTCACCGAAAATATGTCGTTCAAAAGTAGAATTCACCAAGTGACAGTTTTTTAATCAGGTTAGTTTAGGTTAGATACTTTCCCAAACTGGTATTACCGTGGTTTTAAATAAGGCGGCCTACCTTAAGTTATTAATTGTCAATTTAAACGGTAGTGTCAAACCTAGGTATGTAGAGGAAAAAGCATAACTGCTTCCAAGGTCTGCTGAATAGCTATTTTTTGTGTGTTCCGGATATGAAGCGTCAAAACTAAAACGGAAAGCATGTTACGTTATATTATGTACCATAAGAGAGCTGATTGAAAAAGTGAATGAAAGCCGTCTGGCGACGGGTACGATATTTATCGTAACGACACCATATATTACTCTATTTTACATTTGGATTATTAGTTAATAACATATTAATAACAAACCAATGAAACCATTAGGTAATGACCAAATTAACAATTATCAATCAAGGTAAATATATAACCATAAATTCTACCCTAGTTTGCTTTGATGTTCCTTATTTTAGTAATAGTTGAGACAAAAATCTCCAACGCAAACGAAAACAATTGTTGTGTCCTGCAGCGTTAGCAACACTTGCAGGTAACAAAGAGTAAAATGTTAATTTTTTAACACTCTTTTAACCAACAAAAACTCTGTGGCGACATCCACGGATGTCGCAGAAACTAACACCATTGCTCTTATGGTATGTAGTTCACCTGTGGCACTACAGTCATCTTGGTGCCACACGTCTACCAAGTTCTTTTGCGACTTGTTCATGTACAAGCAGCAGACAATGTAAAACATATGGTAGAACATCAAGCTATAAAAGCTTTTATTCTCGACCACGACATAGTTAAATTTTAAACTAACATTCCATATTATTACTTTAAATACTTAACAAGGTCGTTCAGAGTAAATGGTTGATAGCTAGATGTTTTGATTTGAGCACCTACGTGAACGACAGAAATAACAACGAACACACGCCATCCATTAAAAATACTGTTTTTACAAGAACATTTAAGTGTTTTCTTATTCGTATAACTATCTCGACTTTCCGTACTTTTTGTAGAACTCAGAGGGTCGTGTAGGGCAGTGGTACTATAAAAGCTTAAAGAGTAGCAGGAACTTCTTTATATGCAGTGGAGGAGCGGGAGTTTCCCCTTATGGGTAAAGTAGGGAGGAGAATACCAAATTACCTGCTTGTTCGATTCGTGCACGATTTTCGGATGTCTAGTTCGAACACGTCCGGGTTGGACACAGAGCTCTTCTTACCCCATACCTCTCAATCTTGGCAAATAAAAGACTGTGTGACACACAATCAAAGGCCTGAGAAAGGTCACACAAAGGAACGGATGAGGTGGATTTTTTTTCTTCAAAAGCTTTTAAGATTTTCTGCAAGAGAGAGTCAACAGCCAAATCAATGGACATACCCTTTCAAAAACCATATTGGGCTTGGACAAGCCAAGGCTATTAAATCAGAAACTTGGGGACAAGCAGGTGTGATGCTCCTCAAAATAAGCATACAGCTGCTCCAACATAATTGATTTATAGACATTAGGAGATTCAATCTCCTATTTAAGGAATAGAGGAGATTGGCCTATAACTTGCAACTGAGTTCTTTTCTGCCTTCTTAAAAATAGGAACCGTTATACTTATTTTTAGGACATCAGGAAAATGGCCCCTCTATTAATGATGAATTTATACTAAAGGTTATATAGATTGAACAACCACATGAACATATTCTTCTTCATTATATCAATAGACATATCATGAAAGTCCCTACTCTTAGGGGATTTAAAATAGTTTACATTCCATCACATCAACAGGGTTGACAGGACCCCAGGAGAACGAAGACTGAGCCAGAGGGACAGAGTCAAGAATGTTGGGAATTAGGTCACTGTGAACAGATGGGATAGGATTACAATCTTGGACTATTTGCAAATTGTAAAAAATACATACAAAATCATCAGCTGTGCAGAACTCTGTAACAGACAAGGTAACGGTCTTTGATGTGGTCTCCACCCTTTACAATCACAGCCAATTTTTTATAATTTTAATCACTTGTGAGTGGTGGTTATTACCCGGTTCTATGTCTTTGTCGTGGCCAAGGGTACTAACTCTTATCGATATTTATATCTGACCTGATCAATATTTGCGACTTTTTTAGTAATTAACAAATTAGGGGCAACCAACTAGGGGGAATAAGAGTGGAGCCCCCTTCGAGCAGTAGGCGAGTTTTATAGTAGACACACACTCTTAATTTGTTTTTATCTTAATTATTTTAATTTTAACTTAATTGGTTTTATGCCAAATTTGGTAGAGGAAAAGCACAATGAGTTGCATGAGTTGCAAAAACCAGACTAAAGCCTGGTTTAGATAAATTGCAATATTCTTTTACTATAATACGCAAACGCAAACAATAATTTGAATTTCCTCGTTTTAGAGTTGGCCAACTTGTCAATTTACAAAATATTGGTAGTATTCCGGGCGCCTCACCGGGTTTACCGGTGACTAATTTGTCGTCTGCTAAACAATGCAAATGCCTTGTTAGCAGACGACATAGCAGACGAAGTTACCGTTTTGGTGTTACCGGTGAGGCGCCCGGAACACTACCAATCAGACAGACATATGTTTTTGGTTTCTGCCTTTGCCCTTTTTGTGTATTTTTTCTGATTTCTCGATTTCTGATTATCCCCTTTTCTTCTGTCTGCGCCCTTCTGTAACCTACAAAGGTCGTCTAACTTCATTCAATTTTTAAAATAATTAGTTTTAGTTTTGAAAATGGCTGCTAAAAGAATCGCTTCATCATCCATCAACTGGGCTGCAATTGCTGAACGTGTCCCTGCTGATCAGAAATCTGCATTTATGGTTTTTAAAAGCAAATCTGACAACTTTGTCCGCAAGTAAGTAGGCCTATACTTCCTTTTAAAAAAAAAGCCCACCAATAAGGTCTATTCCTACCCCTAACTTCTTTTGTAGACTAACTTATTAAACTTTGAGATGAAAGCAATCAGTGGGCCACATAACTTAGATTTTAGTTTGAAATTCCAAATGAATGAAGAATATATTTTAACTTATTCCCAGGCTTTATGACAGAGACCATTGCCTCAGTGGTGGGCAGTTGGCCTAGATCTACTGAGGGGGAAACTTTGCTATTTGACTCCATCTTGATTATTGGATCGTAAGAACTGACATACCTGTTGAAAGGACGAGGTTGGAAGTTTTTTTTTATCAAAACAATATTTCCCGGTTGCTAGTCTTCGCTGGCACTGTACCTCATGCGCCACTTTCCAGGAACAGAATAACACATTACCCGTCATTTTCCAACTTGTAAGTTACAGCCTACACTTGGCGAAACTTCGTTATCTGACTCCACTGTTGGGTCAATCCATTTCAGATCACCCAAAGGTAGTTGCTGGTGAATTTTATTTTTTAGTAATATTTTTTGGATAAATCTTATGACACCTATAGAGTTAATATTGAGGGTTATTAAATTTTTCCTATGTTTTATATTTGTACAGGCGGCCATTTTGTTAAGGCAAAACGGTTAATTTTGCATTTTGTAGAGGTTTACGGAAATTTAAAAATCTCCCTTATTAACAAAGATATTTAAATGAAATAAAAACCACAATAATCTGCATGAAATATACTACAAGTTATGTCCTTATCAAATTTAAGCTCACATTTAAGGGAATGGCTAAAATAGTTTTATAAAAGCTAATGTTAAAACTGAACGAAACACCAACTTTAAAGCATGGTAATATTAAGAAAACACTTAGTCTCATCCTTGAGCTGTTGTTTGTCTGTAGGGTTCATACTAGAGAAGTTGTAAAAAAAGTTTGAGGTCTGATGGATGTATCCTCTTTTTTTTACAATTCCTCAAAAATGGAAATTTTTCAAAATCGGCTTGATTTGAACCGCCATAGCTCAAAAGGGACACATCATAAAAATTTGAAATTTTCACAAAATGTGCTTTCTATATATAGTAACAAACTATTAAAATTTGATCACTGAGACTTTGCTCATTTAGGCAGAGTAATTACTCAAAAAAGCCATGTGAGCAAAGATCGGTAAATGTCTTATAGTAACCGGTATGAGCATTTTCTGCCTCAAAATGAATATAAAAAAAGGAAATTATGGTATTATGAGCTTATAATTGTTTTTCATTTCACCTGAGGCTATTCAAGACAAAACATAAAAAATGTTCAGTTATTCCAGATCAAAATTTGTTACTAATATTGAAATTATGGCCCATAGCTGTAGTGTATTCCAGCGGTGTTGAATTTTTCAATATTTTACTTTATTGGCATCCATACTATGTCATATTTTGATAACTGGAACAATGTTATTGTACCAGGTTGATAAAAAAACAGTGACTGAACGTCATTGTTTACTCCGTTTTTATTCTATACTTGGCCGATCCACCATTTAGCTTCGTAAAATATAAGCAACCACACCTTTACATGGAAAGAAAATGCAGCTTTATTTGGGATACATGAAGTTAAAAAATGTGTACTCATCACATTCTGTTGATTTTGAAAATTTATAGTACTTTATTCCAGAAGTATCGTTTTTGACACAAATCGATTACAATCTTGTTTGTGGAATTTTTTCCAAGTTTCGTTTTGGTTTTTCAAGTTAAGAGATTATTTTCTTCAATCATTTTCCTTGTTATTTTTAGGTGACATAAAATAAATATAAATATATTGTATTTGCCTTGTTAAGGCAAAAATACTCGCAACGGAATTCGAAGAACATCATGAGGACTGTTTAACCAAGTTTAAAACTGCCGTGCAATGATCAAATCCTTTATGCAAAACCAACGTTCCAGTTCTGTAGTAGCCGTAACATCCATATATTATACAATATTGAGGAAAATTATCTGAAACTTGAAAACAATTTGAAACTTGCTAAAGAATTCCACAAACAAGATTGTACCCCATCGCTTTTTATCAAAAACCCCTTTTGAAATTAACTGCAAAAAATATCAAATGAACATAGTGTGGTGAGTATAAAACTAAATTTATCCCAAAGTACGATGCATTGTACTTTTCTTCCATTTAACAGATATGGTTGCTTGTATTTATGAGGCTAAATGGTAGATCAGAAAAACAGCGAATACAAGCAAAGTAAACGACGACCTTCAGATACTGTTTTATCTTCAACCTAGGATATTAACATTGTTTCAGTTATCAAAAGATGACATAGCCTGGGTGCCAATAAGTAAAATGTTGAGAAATTTAACACCACTAGAATGCAATACAGCGACAGGCCGTAATTTAAAGATTAGTCAAAAATTCTGTTCTGGAATAACTAAATTTTTTACTGTTTTAAATGAAAAACTATTATAAGCACATAAACAATTAAGTTTCATTTTTGTATATTCATTTTAAGGCAGACAATTCTCGTACCGATTATTGTAAGACATTTACCGATCTTTGCCGACGTGGGCTTTTTGAGTAATGACTGTGCCTAAATAAGCCAAGTCTCAGTGATCAAATTTTAATAGTTTGTTACTATAGATAGAAAGCACATTTTTTGAAAATTTCAAATTTTTATGATGTGTCCCTTTTGAGCTATGGCGGTTCAAATCAAGCCGATTTTGAAAAATTTCCATTTTTGAGGAATTGTAAAAAAAAGAGGATACATCCATCAGACCTCAAACTTTTTTTACAACTTCACTAGAATGAATCCTACAGACAAACAACAGCTCAAAGATGAGTCTAAGTGTTTTTTTTAATATTACCATGCTTTAAAGTTGGCGTTTTGTTCAGTTTTAACATTCATTTTTATAAAACTATTTTAGCTATTTCCTTAAATGTGAGCTTAAAATTGATAAGGACATAACTTTTAGTATATTTCATGCAGATTATTGTGGTTTTTATTTCATTTAAATATCTTTGTTAATAAGGGAGATATTTGAATTTCCGTAAACCCCTACAAAATGCAAAATAAGCCGTTTTGCCTTAACAAAATGGCCGCCCGTAAAAATATAGGACTTGGGAAAAATTTAATAACCCTCATTATTAACTCTATAGGTGTCATAAGATTTATCCACAAAATATTACTAAAATATAAAATCCATCAGCAACATTTTATTCTAAATTTGGGTGATTTCATTTGGATTGACCCTGTTATTATCGATGAGGAAATTTCGATAGGCCTATTGGGATTATTTTATAGTTGTAATCATTAGAATTAACATATACGTAATATGTAACACATCATATGGTAATTATTTATACTCATAATAACTTATACCTAACTTACTCAATAATTAATCATTTATATGGTACTCATAATAATAATAATCTAACCTATCAATCTAACCGTAAACCTCCATCACTATTATTGACAGCGCTGTTTATAAACAAAATAAATGATACCTTTCGGACTCATATTTGGCAGCATTTGTGTAATAATAATAATCTAACCTATCAATCTAACCGTAAACCTCCATCACTATTATTGACAGCGCTGTTTATAAACAAAATAAATGATACCTTTCAGACTCATATTTGGCAGCATTTGTGTGATGCTATTTTAGGTCTGATGAAGTCTGATTATTTTTACAATTATTAAGATACACCTACACAAAAAATTTGGGCAGTTTATTTTGTGTTCTTTGATAATGATACAGGTTACATTAGCTACAATTTTTACTTGTTTTGGTTATTTTCTGTTGCTTGTTTGCAAAATACCTGTTTGTTTTATTTTCAAATGATATTTTTAGTTACAGTATATTAAATCAAAACCAAATCAGGTGATAAAACCATAGGCTTAATCGTATTAGGCCTATGTAATTGTATCATCATCGATTGAAAAGCAATATAGGCCTAATCGCAATATCGAAATTTCCACATCAATATAATAACGATGGAGTCGGATAGCGAAGTTTTTGTGCAATGGACAATTCCATAGAAGACTTTTGATGTGTTCGACCGTGAGTCAGCTCCGGTGTTACGGGATAAACGGTGTATTTGACCGTGTGTCAGTTCTCTTGTAATAAAGTTGGGACAGTTTTAACAGTTGAAGCGTTTGTAATTAAATCGTTTTACCTGTATAAATATTTTTATTCTTGAAATCATGGACTCAGAGGAACGTAATCGGATCAATAGACCTCTATCCTTACAATTGTCTTCATCGATAAAATAAAATTTTGTTGGTTATTGACTAGCTAAAAATTGTATTATTTTTTGAAACAATTATATACCTTACATAAATTAAAACTTTTAAATTGAAATTAATTTAATTTTGAGTGACAAATGGATTGTTAATAAATGTTAAAAGTTCAATTATGTTTTTTTTTCCACTAAGTAGGCCAAACTAAGATCTTTAATAAAAGTAAAAAAACCCACATTTTTTTAACATACATTACATAAATTATGTAAACACTTGTTTACAGTGTAAATTGTTTAAAACGGGGGGCCACCATTTGACCGACATGATGTTTGGTCGTTTGACGAATTGGTCGACTTTTTAAATATTAAATAATATATCTAAATAAAACCTGGAAACCAACTGATCGACATGTCATTTGGTAGTATGACCATTTGCGCGACTTTCAATAATTAATTAATAATAATAAAATAAACCACTGGAACCAACTGACCGACATGATGTTAGGTAGAATAACCACTTGTATGACTTTCTAAAACTAGTAATAATTTAATAAAATCATAAAACAAATTTCTCGATATGAAACTTGATCGTATCGCCATTTAATCGACATTTAGACATGTTTAATATTTTTCAATAAAACCTAAACCCAGTTGATCGACATGACATTAGGTAGAATGACCATTTGAAGGACTTTTCAATAAGTAACAATAATTTAATAAACATTAAACACCAAAAGATCGACATGTTACTTGACCGCATGACGCTTTTCGCGACATTCGTAATGTTTTTAAATAATTAAATAAACAGGTGAATCCAGTTGACAGACATGAGATTTGACCGAATAGGCGATAGGTCGCACTGTGGTGGGGCCAGGTCTCCCTACCACAGAAATCCTTGTCCAATGAGGGCAAGTAATGTCTGGGAATCACGGTGGCATGAGCGTTCATTGGAAGCACGTGACCGGAGGGGAGGGTAAGGACGGCCGGGGGCAACAGCGACGTTGCCATATTGAATAACTCGACGCCTCCGGCGTACATCCGCTGGAATGAGGAGAGCCAGGTGCGTGGAGAGCGCTGCGTGTCTCCGCGGTGAGGTACAGATGTATGCATGGTCATTTAATGCGGAGTGGTGAAAGCTATCTGAATAAATCATGTCCTTGTAAATGTTATTTGAAACGATTCTTGTTTATCATAATACACGTATGTTTGAAAGCAAGTGACGAAAACATCATATTCAATATAATAGAAACATTGTCTAGTATTCGAACACAATATCGCGGCCATACATAACAAAATAAACACTTGGTTTTCATTTTTATTACCTACTCTTCATTTCTGCAGGAACAGTACATTTTATTATTAGTTTTATTCTGAGGAGTTAGTATTAGACATTCTATTTAGGTGACGAAATAAGCCAAATGGGCCATGTAAACTAACATTCATGCAACACACAACCTGAGTAATTGAAACTGTGTACATTCCGTTCGCACTCTTGAAATTAAAATAAGTAAACTCCCGAAATTCGTACTGTGGATATATTACAAACGTAAATCATGTAGGTAGGATAAGTAATTGTCATTTTCGATACGCAGTTGATTAGACCTACCACTACATAATGTAGAGTAAAACTAACGGGGGTGATATTAGGAGGCACAAAAAAGGCATAACAGGAGCTGTCGTTGTATCCCAGGTCTTCGCTGACAAAAAATTTCTCCTTCAATGACATTGAACGCAGGCCCACCCAATAGACCACAAAATAGAGAGACCGGCTCAGAGCCGGTTTGCGGGGTTGTACCTTGGAGGAATTATATATATTATAAGGGTTGTACTCACTGCTCTGTCCCGCCAGCCGTGCAGCGGGTATGAGGATTCCTACGCGCCACTTTGAATGACGGATTGCACAGTTATGTTTAGTTTTGGAACTGTTAAAAAGTTTTCCATAACATGAATTTACTGTCACGAAACCAAAAAATGACACTATCATTATTACATTGTTTAGAATAAGGCATTGTTCTTTATATTGTTTTATACAATTTAAAAATAAATCTTGATAGTTTTTTAATTTTAGATATCATTTTAAATCAAACTATTTTAAAGTTCAAACTTTAGGAAGGCCACATAAACTGTAACCAGGAAAATAAACAAATGAGCCTAAATTATTTCAATGTAGGATAATAAGTTTTTTAATAACCACATTTTCTTATGTTAATTAATTATAAATGAAAAACAAACGTCTAAAACACTCAATCATGTTGTTTTTCATTCCTGATAACAAACAACACGTATCATGCTAATAAAAAAAATAATGTTTTTTTTAATTAATTGTAAGTGTCAAAAAATGAAATACTTCTTACCAAGTAAAAGAACATATAATGGAATTAAATCTTATTATAATTTATCTACATACAAAATAATGAAGTAAATTGATCATATAAGCTACAAAAATAAACGCAAAGGCAACAAAGTAACATAGTAACGGTCTTATGTATTTCCATAACAGCTATTCACACCGAAAAAGCTCTACTAAATAAATTTTCAGACAGAAACATTAGTAGAGCAATTCTCAATTATCAATACGAAATTAACAATACGAAACTAACAAAGTTTGTACACACAATGCGATGAATTAATTTACAATTATGTTTTCAATTCTCATACCAATATTGTTTGTGTTTTGGATGAAAATTTTTTTTGACAATAAACATGTTTCCCAAGTAAGTCGTAGGTCTAATTAGTCAAGTCACGTAATTAAAACAACTGTTTATAAAGAAAATAATTAAAGTACATTTTGAACACATTGCGAGTGCGCGTGTTTGAGAGCGACACGTCGACGTTTCCGGTCAGACGTCCGCGGTTTTGGCGAAGGCGAGTAGGACCTACCATGCTCTTACACCTCTCTCTCTTCCCCCTTCCCCCTCCCTCTCTCGTCCTTGAAAAGACCATTGGTGACTTCCGTGGTCCCGTTATCATGTTGTTTTGTGGCTAATCTTTATCCTAATCCTTGTAAACATTGAGAGATGCGGCAGCAATGCGACGCAATGGGAAGATCATATGAATTAAAATAGTAGTTTTTATCACTAAGTAGCAAAAGTGGCTGTTTTTTTTTATGTCCTTTAGGGCTCCGCCCTACTGGACTTCAAAATTACTCTATTGCAAATGTTTTTGAAATTCGGCTTGGACTTTCCTCTTTGCTAATAGGTATTCACTAAAAAACGGTTTGCAAATATTGTTTTTTTATGTTTTTAGGGCTTTGCCACACTGGACTTCAAAATTCTCTGAGGCTTCGGGGTTCAATTTTAAAGTGGGTGACGTTCGTCTTTACTCATATGTATTCAATAAGAAACAGGTATTCAAAATATACTGTAGGTTTAGAAGTACTTTAGGGCTCTGCCCCACTGGACTTCAAAATTACTCTAGAGCCTACGGGGTTTAACTTTGACGTGGATGCTCCGCTTTACTCATACGTACACATTTAGAAACGGTTTTGCAAATATAGTTTTTGAAGTCCTTTTAGAGCTCTGCCCCACTGGACTTCAAAATTAATATTGAGCCTACGGGGTTCAACTTTGACGTGGATGTTCCTCTTGACTCATATGTACTCACTTAGAAATGGTTTGGAAATATAGATTTTCAAGTTCTTTAGGGCTCTGCCCCACTGGACTTCAAAATTCTCTGGGGCTTACGGGGTTGAAATTTGTCGTAGACGTTCCTATTTACTCATATGTACTCACTAAGAATAGAATGGTTTTACAAATATAGGTTTTTATGTCCTTTAGGGCTCCGCCCACAGGACTTCAAATTTACTATACAACCTATATACATGGTTGAATTTTGATGTGGATGTTCCTCTTTGCTCATACGTACACATTTAGAATGGTATTGCAAATATAGGGTTTGAAGTCCTTTAGGACTCTGCCCCATACTGGACTTCAAAATTACTCGACGGTATCCGGTGTTTAAATTTGATGTAAACGTTCCTTTTTTACTCATATGTACTGAATAAGAAACGGTTTTGCAAATATAGATTCCTGTAGAGCTCTGCCCCACCGTACTACAAAATAATGTATCTCTGGGGCCTACGAGGTTGACATGTACATATATAGGAGCTCACTTAGAAACGGTCTTGCAAATATAGTTTTTGAAGTCCTTTAGGCCCCCCTCCCTACAGGTCTTCAAAATTACTATATGGTTTATGGCGTTGAAATTAGACAAAAGATTCGGCAAAATTTATTGCTCTGCTTACAATTCTTCAATGTTTTAATATAACTCTTAAGGATGGAGATTTCGTTTCTCTTTAAAGAGATTTGATCACATATAAAATAAATTCAATCACGGGCGAAGCCGTGACGGGCAACAGCTAGTATTAAAATAAACCTTGAAATCACATTTGAGACCTAATTTTTTTTCTAAAGGCATTTAAATTTTTCATTGAAGTAAGGTTAATGGTATTCATTACACCCTTCTTCTCCCCCTTCAACCTGTCCTCAGTTTTCACGTCTCCTTATGTCGCGCAGTGGAAATCTATTAAAATATGCTCTGATATGAATTTGTTATATTTCTAATAACTGACACAATTTCCCCTAATATGTTATGTGTTTAATTGTTAGTACCTGGGGGAAGAGCATTTCCTCTGTAAACTCAAACAGGAATATTCTTTAAAGTAGTATCAGTTACAGACCGTGCGCTAAAATGCTTGGTGCAAAATGACTGATTTCTTGTTTACAACGAGTTAGTTCGCTCCGCTCAATCGCCTTTCAGACTCTTTCAATGTAGGCCTATTGTGCTGCACTCTAGTGTATATTTATTGTACTCCCAGTGAGTACGCGCAACCGCTCAAAAAACTATTGGCCATGCCATGACGCCCGTCCGAGCCGTGCCGCCGTAGTGCATAACTCCGTTATTTGTTGTTAGATCTGTAGAATCTTGGTATTGTTAGTTAATTTAATAACTCTGTCAACCTTTATGTCTCTTGTAAAATTTTGGTACAATATACCGGTTTTGAGATATTTGAATTTTAAGTGGCTGTCATTTTGGAACTACACGTATCGGAAAGAATAATCGTGACTTTATTTATATTTCGTGGCCGGTATTGCGGCAGGAAGGGCGCAACTGTTTTATGTAACTAGGGGCGCCGTTTGCTAAATGCGGCCCTGATCAGTTGTCAATAACTAACTTGATGAGCCAAGCCAAGGATTATACAAGGGTCTGTAAACCCCCTAATCTGAAAAGATTCGTTAGGTTAGGTTTAACGAAAAAAATCTTTTTATGAAAGAATATTAGTTCTTCATTTAGTGAAAAGTCACTCTTTTGAGTAGTTAATTTCACTCCTTTAAAAATTAAAATCATTCCTTTTAGGATTGATTTTTACTCAAATTTGGACGAAAACATTCACTCTTTTGGTGGGTGATCAAAGTTTCTCTTTTGAGGTAAAGAATTTTCACTCTGAAAAAGTGGCTCAATTTCAACTCTATAGAAAAGGGGTGAAATGACTCAACAAGAGTGAAAATATCTCCTTTCCCTTTTACAGTGTTCACTACCGGCAATGCTTTTGTTTTTAAAATTTAAATTGAATTCTATTAGTAGTTTTATATTTTTATATGACTTTTATTTAACCAAATATTCATAATCAGCAATATGAAGTACAATTTTAAAAATTATATTTTCTAGATAGTAGTACCATTTAATAATTTAGTAACTGGCTGCCATGCAAATACTACATGTTTATGGAACACGTGGTCTGCACTTTGACTGTTGAGACAGCTGTTTTTATTATTTCTTTTTTTCGTTTTTAACTCCATAAGACTAATGTTACAGTTTTTAAAATTTAAATCAAAGATTATAAAGAAATAAGATTTTTCCTGGCATAGACACATGTATTTATATTATTTTTATATCAGAATTAAGTTATTTTCAAAGTTACAAGAAAATTGTTTGAGCCGTTTTTGAGATCCGTGTGCAAACATTCATACAAATATACCTTACTCGTATTAGAGTATAGGATATGTTATGTGTTGCCTCTTATTTCAACCACACATCATTATACTATGTCTTTGGTTTGTATTTATACCTTAGACCTTTAAAATTACGTATATCTGGAGGTGTTCATACCACTAATTCTACACGTAATTCCTAAACTTCCATCACAGACTTTACCCCAAGAACAGTAGCTGTGTGAACGGTAAGTCCGCAGGGAACGCCAGATTGTTTTTGGGTCCTGGGTCACCCTCTGTTTTAATCTGCGAGAGGTCGCGTGATAAAATATATTAAATTATGGCCTCAGTATAAAAAAAATTAAAATATTTCATTGTTTAGTTTGAAACACTATATTATGAGTATTTTTAACGTATTAAACAAGGACTTTTTGTTTTAAGAATGGTAACTTTGCAATCATTTAAAACTTATCGAAAAGAATACAAATATTTATTAATATTTAATAAAAATGTTAGTTACACAAAAGAAACTAAACATCTTAGGTCAAGATATTTTTATTGTAAAATAGTATGAAATAAATTATAACTATTACTTTTTAACAAAACAACCCGTATTTGCTTGATATTACAGTTTGCAAGGATGCTGTCACAAACTGTGCAAATTATCTTTTTGTTCCTAATATAACTATAAAAATCACTTATGTAGATGAAAATTCTTGTAAAAACACATATTTAGGATAACTAGACTGCAACTATGTTAATAATTCACAACACTGACAAAAAGTAATGACACAAGATTTCACGCCGTTACAAAAGATCTATTAATAGCTAGTACGACGTACTGGCTATATTAAATGCAGTATATTAATAATACATCGTATTTGGTCGCACACGTTTTATTATGTACTAAACGCACCCACACCCATTCAATATGAATGTCCAACCCTCCGGCACGGTGAGTCATCGGACAATCACGTCTAAACAGCGTATCATTGTCACATAACTATGTGACACATAACTATGGACTAAAATCACTCCGAAATTAGCCTAAATAGATCACCCGTTAAGTTTCTATACTTAATACTAAATAAAAATGATTTGTAATTGTTTTTCCAGTAAAATTAAAATAACAGTTATGCACTTAAAGATATACATTAGGTTTGAATGAAGAAACGTAGCACGTCGTCACTGTAGAAAGCCGGAGTGGACGGACAGGCCCGCCCAGGCCGTGAGTTGTGAGGGGAGAGGGGGCTCACGATTTGGCAACACTGTCGAATAACGACTCTAACCGGAAATGAGGGGCGGTCTCAGACGGCGCCTGGCCCCACCACGGTACGACCTATCGCCTATTCGGTCAAATCTCATGTCTGTCAACTGGATTCACCTGTTTATTTAATTATTTAAAAACATTACGAATGTCGCGAAAATCGTCATGCGGTCAAGTAACATATCGATCTTTTGGTGTTTAATGTTTATTAAATTATTATTACTTATTGAAAAGTCCTCCAAATGGTCACTCTACCTAATGTCATGTCGGTCAACTGGGTTTAGGTTTTTATTGAAAAATATTAAACATGTCTAAATGTCGATTAAATGGTGATACGATCAAGTTTCATATCGAGAAATTTGTTTTATGATTTTATTAAATTATTACTAGTTTTAGAAATTCATCCAAATGGTTATTCTACCTAACATCATGTCGGTCAGTTGGTTCCAGTGGTTTATTTTATTATTATTAATTAATTATTGAGAGTCGTGCAAATGGTCATACTACCAAATGACATGTCGATCAGTTGGTATCCCGGTTTTATTTATATATATTATTTAATTTTTAAAAAGTCGACCAATTCGTCAAACGACCAAACATCATGTCGGTCAAATGGTAGCCCACCTGTTAAAACAACTCATTTAAGAAAGACATTTGAATGGGTTTTGAAAAATAAAATACCGATTTATTCAATATATGTGGTAGGCCTACCATTTTATTAAAACTTTTTCTAAAAAACCGTGAGTCAGTTCTCACGTCTCCAAATCAATGTCAGTTCTGCCGGGGTAAGGATATGATTACCCATATGGCGGCAAACCTACGTACTCACTCCTATGGAATTTATGGGGAAAATAAAAAGAACACCATAACCTGATCAAATTCGGTACCGTATGTACTTGATATGATTACTCATATGGCGGCAAACCTACGTACTCACTCCTATGGGGAAAATAAAAAGAACACCATAACCTGATCAAATTCGGTACCGTATGTACTTTCACTAGGTAGGGTTTAACTTATATTTACCAACAAAAGCTTTTATGGCGGCAAACCTACATATTACTCTCATCCCCACAGATTTTATGGGGAAATAGAAAATATACCAAAATACCATTGGAAATTAGCTGAGTACGCAGGTCTGCTGCAACAAGGGTATTTTTTCATTAGTTTAAAAGTAAAAAAAAATTATATTTAACAACTATATATAGGCCTACATATAGTTTTATTGACAATTTAATACACTTTCAGAAAAATATTATATAAGTTATGCCTTTATTATAAAAATGAACTAAAATTTTTTTTCTAAAACCTTGCATTTTTCACAATTTTAATAGGATGACTTAGTGATGGATTTATGCAAAATATGCAAAATAATTGGTAGGCCAATGGGTTAAGTTCATATTTGGCATGAACCTTCATCACAGCATTGCTCGTTTTCAAGAAAAAATGTTAAATCTAAAAAAATGGTAAATTTTATAAAAATTATACAAGATACCGGTACAAAAGTAAAATTTTCCTTTTTTGAGGTATTTTTTAGTTTGAAAATTTAAAATTGCCGTCATTTTGGAAATACATATTGGCAAAAACAATGATTTTTCCTTGAAATGATTATTGATGTGATAAATATTCATGCCAAATCAGAATTCAATACAATTATCCATTAGGGTGAGGTGGGGTAATTCTGGGACAAAAATCAAAACAAAAAATGTTTCTTTTACTTCTAGGTGTGTTAGGCTAAAAAAAAAAATCATTTTATGTGTGTAGGCTACTAGGTATGGTTAGGAAGTCCTGTTTAGTTTATGATGTTATCTCTTGTATTTTTTTCTAAAAAAAATAATAATAAAATAAAAAACACTGTCCCATATTTACCCTGGGGTTTGGGGCAATTATGTGATGGGTATGGGGCAATACAAGGACAGTCATATATCTCTATAGTTATTAAAGATATGCAAAAGAGAGGGTAATAGTTGGACAGAGCATACTCTCATTGTATAGAAGGCTCTGGGAAATTCTGGAACATTACAATTTTCGATAAGGAAAAAAATTCCGTTTGACCAATCGGAAAATACACGGTTTTCAAGTAAAGTCGAAATTATGAAAAATTTAAGATAATGAAAACTACCTCTTAGATAAATTCCTTAAAGAAAAAATCTTAAAAAAGCCACTTTCTAAAAATTTAATCTAAAGGCTGATTTTTTGTAGTTTTTTTTCTAAAACATTTTTTTTCCGGGTTCAGTTCGGATCAAGGTTTAGTTAGAAATGAGTTGAAATGCTGCAGGCCTATTCATGATAAAGGGAGGCTAGTCTACTTAAAATGCTCTTACATCTTTTATATCTATCCTCTACAGTTCTAATAACTTTTTTCTATTTCAACCTCGTTGATGGTTTTTTTCATCACACCTCCTTGGAATATTTTGGTTCTTTTTTTTTAATAGGGTCCCACCATTTTAAGTTTATATTTACAGTATAACTTATCATTCATCAATATAAAATCCTAAAAGGAATAAAAACCATTAAAATAATGTAAAAAATCATTAAAAATCAGTAACTGAATCCATCCCAAAATTTCCCCAAAAAGTGTCCCATGATTACCCCTAATTTAGACCTAAAACACTTAATCAAGAAGTTATTTAATTACCCCTCTAGCCTTTTATTAAATATTACATGCCCTATTAATGGTAGGACTCAAGTTTTTTGTTGCTAAAGAAATTGTCTTATCTCATCATATAAAAATTATACAATTGTAGACAGAGAAAGTTTTCACAACAAAAACCAAAGTTTTCGGCAGCAAAAATGTAGAGTTAAAAAAACAAATTTTTTCACTGATACTGATACGATATTGTTCTAATCATTATAGTATATAACTTATAAAATAATAAGCTACATTTTAGTGATAAAACGTGGTAAAATAAATAATAAAATATCGTAAATAAATAACGGTCCCTTTTTACCCATGGCTGGTGGTGTAATTTAACTCCGATTATAGGCGCTATTTACCGTTGATTAAGGGCGTTTTTAACCGTCAGTTGGGGCCCCCGACCGGGGGCGCTTTACTGCCGATGGGGGGCGCTAATTCCCGCTGATTAGGGACACTTTACTGTAGATCAGGGGGACTCGTCTCCTCCGCCACGATGGCGCTCCTAAGGCCTTGGCGCCCTAGGCGGTCGCCCTGAAAACATTTTTTTCCTTTAAATGAATATTGGTATTATAAAGGTTTATGCCAAATATGAAAGTCATATAATGATCCGTTACAAAAGTAAAAATTATTCATCGTAAAAAACAATGGCGGCTAGCGGCTAAACGAAGGATTTTTTTTACATATGTCAATAGGACAATTTTTGTTCAAATTGATGAGTCCTATCAGCCCCTGTAGTTTGTGACATATTTCACCGTATATATGAAAATGGACAAACGGTGATTTTGGCTTCTGGGGACCTCAAAATGAAAATAGTAACATGGTCCCGGGCTTAGGTGTTACTATGGCTACTACCTTAATAGCGTATTCCCTATAGGGAAATTCGCTAAAGAAACCTTATTTTATTTTCAAACATACCATGGCAGTTTACTAACAAAAAATGTAGGCTATTGAATAAACTTAGACCAAACTAAACTTACCTCAAATTAAACTTACCTCAGTAATTTACAGAACCGCCTGAATCCTTCATTAGGAGTCAGAAAATGAAGTCAAGCCAAAGCAGCTCAGGACTATATGCAATATGAACCAAGTCATCATTGAGGTTCTCTGGGTGATCTGACATAGGCCTTGATGTCACTGCTACTATCTTTTCTTCAATAATTCCAAATTCTAGGCTGAATTAAAAAACATTTTTTTAGGGTAGCAGCTCTGCCTGAACACCCCCCTAAGATCGACTGGGCTGCTTACAAGAGCAAGATCCCAGTTCCTGCGATGGTAGACGAATTTCAGAAAAAATATGAAGCATTTAAGATTCCCCTCCCAGAGGACACGGTTTCTGCTAAAATTGCAGAAGAAGAAAAGGAAGCAGTGAGTTCTTATAGAAAATAAGTACACAAATAGTATAGGGTCCAGCGACCAAGGAATACTATAGACTGGCCTTCCCTATACTTTAACATTAATAGGTGTTGAAGCCACTTTCTGTAGTTCTACTTCTACATAGGTGCAACTCGCAGGTCCACTGCCCGCGTACGGCGCAAATTTTAATTCCCATGTTTCATTAACACTGTGAAATAATATAGGTAGTTCTAGTATAGATCAAATTTTGAAATTTGAACATGATGCCCCTACAAAACGGTGCCTATGGTAGTATTTACACCATTAACAAAAATATAAAGTCATAGCAAAGCACTATTTTCAAATTCATGACATCAAAAGTTAGTCTGTGAAAAAGTTTTTTATTTCTTGGTCAGGTGAATTTTGTCAGCGAGAAAGTGCTTGGAAAAGACCTAAATTAAAACTTTGTAATTTAAATTTTTTTGCAGGACGCTTAGTTTGGCTTTTATTCTAATTCAAAGTTAATAGTTTAATCGCCAGCCGGCCGGGTGCCGCGTGCCGTGCCAACGCATGATGAGTATATTGCATGTGAACAGATTTGATCACTATAATATTCAGAAATCAATCAAGTAGGCTTTAATTTTTTTATAAACCTCTTACCTTAATTATTCTTGGCTCTTATGAGTACTAGATTAAGTTTATTGTCCACTTTTGGATGTGTTGGGATTTTGAAGCTTCGTGTAGAGCATAATCAATTACTGATCAGTGAATCGTGAACATAGTTATTGATGGGAATGTCAGTAGGGAATGACCTTCTTCACCGACATTAAGTGCAGTCTTATAGTAGGATTCATGAAAATAGTCCAACGAGAGTCGATACATTGTTGCCAAATTTATTCTGAAACACAATTTTATACTGAATACATAGTAACAATAATCACAAATGACAACATTGCATGACGAGAAAGAGTGAGATGGGAGACAGCTGTTAAAATTTCCATCTGACTATTTTCGTGCATGTTACTATTGTAGTAACTGGTTACAATCTTTTATTATAAATCTGCTAACAGCCTCAGTAAAACATTGAAACAAAATACTCAATGATACTCTTTGTAATTGATTTAAGCTCAAAATTAGTGCTGAAAAGTTTTTCCATAAAATAACTTATTAAAGAACACAAATTTTAATAAAATTAAGGCCATTTACTTCTGAGCTTGATATTTAAAACTCTTGCTAATTATAACTATTTTTAGGCTGCAAATGTGAAACAATTCAAGGCAGAATCACTAGCACGTCAAACTGATCTGGAAGCACAGTTGAAGAAATATGAAGGCCAAATCCCAGTAGAAAAAATGACTATGGAGGAATTTGCATACTACTACCCTGAGTTTGCCATTGACACCTTCAACCGGCCAACCTGCTGGCCTCATTATTTGGAAGAGGAACCGGAGGGACAAGAAGAAAAAGCGCACTAAGCTCAGTGTTTAACTGTTAGAGAAAGAATCATTGCAGATTGTATGTAGACCCATTTATTCTGGTAAACCGGCAACCATTCATATATGTAATAAGTTATGCTTTGCATTACTGTTCTCCAAAAATAAATCTATTTGTTTGAAGTATTTAATTTTTTTTCCATTTTCTCTGTAGATTATGATTCCCCTTATTTAGTGTGTAATGTGTTTTACACACAAATCTAATGTATAAATGGTAACAACAAAGTAAAAGTCAAACAGAAGGGCAGCTACCTTCTGTTGTGATGATGAAAAACAGAAACTGTTAACTGACCAAACATGTAATGGTTTGCCGAATGATACAGTGTAACACATATAAATTTGGTTAATATTTTATAAAGGTGCTGTTGTTGAATAGAAAATTTTGCTATATTACATGCATGGCCTATAGCTTCTTTTACTTTATTTTACAATTTACAAAGTATTTTTGTTGTACAAATGATTTATTAGAATATAAACAGAATTTTTCAGAATTTTAATTACAAAAAAATTTGTCTCTTATTTTGGAATTTTAAACTGTTGTTTAAATTTAACATAGTTTGAGGTTAAAGTTCCTCGTGCTCCAAACATAAGACCAATCACACTTAAATTTTTAATAACGTTTAATAATAATAATAACGTTATGTTCATAGAAGCACACATTTTTACAATTAAATAATCTTACAGTACAAAACATGAAATCTCTCAACATGTGCAACATGATAAAATATACCTAAACCCAGTGTTGGGGAGTAGCGCGCTACTTGTAGCGCGCTACTGTAGCGCCGCTACTTTTAAAAATAAGTAGCTTGTAGCTGTAGCGAGCTACATTTTTAGAGTAGTTGTAGCGGATTATTAAGCTACTTTTCTCGCTACTTTGGTTTCAATAAAACATAATAATTGTGTTGACATTTCATCATTCATGGTTTCAAAATAAACACGAGAGAAGGTTTGAAGGTTGGTCAGCTGTTATGTTTTTCACTCGTTGGAATTGAAGATTACTTTCAATCCATTGCCACCACCATACGCTCCAATTGAGTACCATAACCACAAAATGACAATAACCAGTCTTGTTCTCTTTTGTGTTTGCTAACCACTAGATGCGCTAATTATGCGCCTATATTATAGAATAGAAACTAATCTGCTGAACTAAGTTTATGTTTGCGCAGCGCCAGGATCGCTCAGGATAGGAATTAAGGAAAGGAATATTTACAACAACATAACCTCAACCACCTTGATTGATGATAGATGTTGATGTGAACGTTTACCGTACTTCCCGAACTCAGTAAATTTGTACCTAATACTTTACAGAGTGTTTCATAGTTATATTCGGTTTCTGTAGTATCTGAAATGAAATGAAATGAAATGAAATGGTTTATTCATCACACAAAGTTTACATAATTGTGATTTCTTCACACGTAAACATATGACATGTCATACATAAAAGTCTTAATCTATGTCTAGTCTAAAAACTAAATGATAATGTGGTTCTCTCATCACAAAAAATACAAAACAAATTTAAACAAAATGAAAACTAAATGTTCAAAATAAAACAAAACACAATGAAACTTAAAATCTTCTTTGTCAACTAGAAAAAATCTTCTACAGAGTACGGACACAATGTCAGCAAATATTCCTTAAGCTTTTTCTTAAACATAGTCATCCTTAATTCCAATCTAATTTGACTAGGGAGGTGATTGAATACTTTCCTACCTATATACCAAGGGGATTTTTCAAAAAGTGCAGTTCTGTGGATGGGGAATTGAAGAAGATCTCTATTTCGGGTATTGTACGGATGCTCATGATTTCTTGACAAAAACTGTTCGTGGTTTTTTTTTACAAAGATGCATAGCTGGTATAAATAAATAGCGTGGATTGTCAGAAGATTCATCTCTTTAAAGAGAGGGCGACAAGACGTGCGGGGTCCAACATCAGCTAAGATCCTTATTGCTTTTTTTTGAAGAATAAAAATTTTTTGAATGATAGATGAGCTACCCCAAGCGATAATTCCGTAGCATGCCCTAGACATGAAGTAAGAGTGGTAAACCATAAGAGCTGCGCTTAATCCTGAAGTTTGGAAAACCACTCTCAATGCAAACAAAGCTTTGGCTAAAGAAGTGTTTAGTTGATGATGATGATCAAACCATTTGAGATTTTCATTGATATGCATACCAAGAAATTTGGTGTTTTCTAC
The DNA here is from genome assembly GCA_030545055.2 of Neoaliturus tenellus. Classification (NCBI taxonomy): domain Eukaryota; kingdom Metazoa; phylum Arthropoda; class Insecta; order Hemiptera; family Cicadellidae; genus Neoaliturus; species Neoaliturus tenellus. Next base: position 41,030,228 of record CM061532.1, on the reverse strand, counting down.
AGATTGAATACGTTTTCCTGATTCTAACTGAAGAAAAATGTTCTCTGCATTCAACTGTTGGTTATGAAGATGAAGTATATTTGTTTTGGAGCAATTTAGATGAAGACCGTTATAACTAAACCAGTTTTCCATGTATGATAAGTCCTTTTAAGCGATACTAACTGCAAGGGGAATGGATGGTGCTCTTACCAACATTGTGGTATCGTCAGCAAATTGAATTATTTTGGAAGGAACTGAAAAAGCTAGATCATTAATATAAAGAATAAACAGAAGAGGTCCAACTTTGGACCCTTGAGGCACTCCATGAACCACAGGACTCCAGTCTGAAAAACGCTTAACATTACATTTATCAGTGACCACTACTTGTTGGAATCTGTTGGAGAGATAGCTTGTGAACCATGCTAAAGCTGAGCCGGATATGCCGTACAATTTTAATTTTTCCAACAGTATATTGTGCCTGACGCAGTCAAAGGCCTTTGACAGATCACAGAAAACACCGATGGCCCTCTGAGATCTGTCCAAGGCCTCCACTGCCTCATTTATGAAGTCTACAATTGCATCAGAAGTACTCCTTTCCTTCCTAAATCCAAACTGATTTCTATTCAGCAACTCATTTGATTCTAAAAATGGAACTAATTGTGACAGTGTGATTTCTTCAAAAATTTTTGATAAAACAGGTAAGAGAGCAACAGGACGATAATTGGATATGTCATGGGAATCTCCTTTTTTGAAAATAGGGATGATCTGGGCATATTTCAACTTGTCAGGGAATGATCCGGTTTGTAATGAAATATTTATACAATGAGTCAAAGGTCTAACAATGCATAAGGCAATAGCTTTGATGACTCTTGTGGGAATTTCATCCCAACCTGTAGACTGTTTGTTTTTTAGCTTTTTGATGCAAGATAAGACAACAGATTCTGGAACGGGTCGGAATTCAAATGAAAGAGGAATTCTAAAAGGAGCTTGTTTTGCAATAGCCAGGGATTCTGTGACAGAGGCATTGTCTTGGAAACTATCTACTACACTAGATAAATATTTGTTCATTGTGTTTGCCACAACTAAAGGGTCTTTGATCACCTCCCCATCAATACTAACTTCTGGACAAAATTTATCTTTAATACTAGAGTCAAGTTCCCTTTTAACAATATTCCAAGATGTTTTACTAACATTTTCACTTTTTTTAATCAAATTTAAATTATACATTCTCTTTGCGGCCAAAACAACCTTCTTAAAAATTTTTTTGTAATTCCTAAAGTATTCTAAAAAAACAGGGTCAGAGTTATATCTTGAGATTCTATACAATTCCCATTTTTTCTTACTGGACACGCGTATGCCTTTTGTCACCCAAGCGTGATTCCTTTCCTTTTCTACAACAGCTTTTGTTTTGATCGGGAAGGTATTTAAAAAACAATTATACAATATTTTAAAAAAAATCATTAAAGCTTTCATTACAGGTGTGTTGTGACAAGCAATATTCCCAACTCTCTTCTGACAAAGTGTTAACCATAAGATCAATATTTTTTTGATTAATTACCCTATTTGACTTAAACTTTTTTTCTTTGTTTACCTTTAATTCATTTCTTTGGCAGACTACTTGACCCAAATGATCAGACACCCCAAAGTCAACCACCCTACAGTCCATGTTCTTCGAACAAGCATTTGTAATCACATTGTCAATACATGTGGATGATGTTGGAGTTATCCTAGTTGGTTCATTGAATAATGCTTCATAACCAAATGACAAAATTAACTCTTTAAATCTACAGCATTTTTCATTGTCAACCAATAAATCAATGTTAAAGTCACCACTAATAAAAATAGATTTCTTATACTTATCAGCCTCAAGGCAAGTCAGCAATTTTTCAAAACATGAAAAGAAAGTTTTTAAATTCTGATAATTTGGGGTTCTGTAAACTACTACAAAAACTGAAGTTTTTGAGTTTTCTACACTCTCAGCTTCAATAGCTGTACACTCAAAAGAGTCTTCTATGGAAATCGAGTTAATATCTAATCTTTCCTTCCAAATGACATCATCTCTAACAAAAATACAAACACCACCTCTATCTTTTATATTTCTATGGAATATTGTTGCCAAATTATAAGACTTTAGACAGTTTTTCAAAAAATTATCATTTACATTGATCCAATGTTCCGACAAACAAACTATTTTTGGTTCTAATTTGAAAAAATCTAACATTACTTTCAAGACTACATATTTACTCAAACTGGATCCTCTAATATTTAAGTGAAGTAATAAGCATGAACATGATCCATCAGAATCTGGATTTTGGTTATTTACATAAACTTTCCCTGGCTCATTGTGATCCTCAACTGAAGATAGAGAACCTAAAACTAAGTTATTTTCAGATATGCCCTCGGAATTAAGTTTTTTTCATAGAATGGTCGATCAGGTTGATATATTGTGTAAGAGGGATAATTTGACTCACTGCACACATGACCATTATAGTTCAACGAATGCTGCAACCAAGGGGAACTTCGAAATTCTGGATGAAGTGGGACCGGGTGACGTATCCATTGCTGAGAAGACCAACTCTGTGAAGGTGACCAGAGTACCGGAGAGTAAGGAGTTGCTGGAGGGTAGAGCATCATATTTGACTTAGTGTTGATCTTCTCTGGATGATTGTTGCTCTTTGTCACCTCACTATAGAAGTAGTGTGAAATTGTTGGTGCTGGCCCAGTTCAAGGTCACCTGAGGGATGACGTCATCGAGGTCAATGACCTCACCGATGACGTCATCGATGACGTCATCGATTGCGTCATCGATGACGTCATCACCAATGACGTCATTTCTATGACGTCACACCCATGACGTCACAGAAATGACGTGCTGATGACGTCATCACCCCTTACGTCATCAAAATGACGTCACCGACGCCACTGAGGTCAAGGTCACGCCGAAACTTAAAATTTTTTGGCACTTTTGCCGTTTCTCGCACTACGCTCCGAGTTTCAGTCAGAGTCCCCGTGACCTTGACCACTTGGAGCGAATTTTCGACGAGAAACGGCAAAAGTGCCAAGTTAAACTCGAGTTTCTGGCATGACCCTGCCTAAATGGGCAATCGGTTATCCCTCAGGTGACCTTGAACCAGCACAACACCAACAATTTGATATTACTGTGACCTTGAAAACCTAACAACGGAGCGCCGACACCGATGCGCACCCCACGACAGCCACCGAGTGACTGACTGTCAGGCTCTGTGTACTCTAGGTATATGGGGAAGTGGAGGGGGAAATCTCAAGGTCATCCAAATGGAGTTTTAAAAAAGTTGAAGAGTAGAAAGACTACTCTTGTGCTTCCTGGGCGACCTCATCAATTTCCAACGGATCTGTAAACCAATCCGATCTGTAGCGGCAGGAGTCCAGAAAACAGGTGCACCACCCATCAGGTTGTCCGTAGCACTTCCGACAATTGGTAAGATTGGAGAAATGAAATTTAATACACCGCTGCGGACAACAAGTGTAAAAGTAGTTGGATTTGTAGATTTTGAAAGTTTGTAGTACCGGTGGTGGCAGCTGTTGGTTCTTGCATCTACACCTGCAACATCCGAAGCATTCACATTGCCGGCAGGCCAGCCCGTCCACTTGCCATCTTGGTAGTAGGAAACACTTGCCCTCGCAGCAATAGGTTGTCCCTGTCTCTTCCTCCCAAAGCTTCTTTGCACAATGGACGACGCCTTGTATCTCTAAACACTTATGCTCGCAACATGAGACACGCTTAGTTTCCATACTTGATGTTGCTTTGGCGAGGGAGCAAGATGAAGTGATGCCGTGGCCAGCAGGAATGGAGCTTATATAAACTAAGGTGAATGGAGGGGGAAAGGTCAAGGTCATCCAAATGGAGTTTTAAAAAAAGAAAAGAGTAGAAAGACTACTCTTGTGTATCTATAGCGATTTCATTGATAGTGAGTGCTTCTGTATGCCAAGTTGATCTGTACTGACAGGCTCCTAAATAATGTTTGCAAAAACCTGCAAAATGATTGTTGCACAATTTGCAGCCAGTTAGCTGTTTTAATGTGAATTCAATGCAACGTTCAGGGCAACAAGTGTACTTATGCCCTCTCATCTGGTACACATGGAATGTCTTCAACTCCGGTTTCGGCTTCTTCCAAGACTTGCACTTACACATGCATTGACCAAAAGCTTCACATTTTCTACACGCCAGGCCATCCGCAACATCAATGTCATTCGGCCATGAAAAACATTTCCGTTCGCAACAGTAGTTGAGTTGACTCTCCATGTTGCTGTGGTGAAGGTGCGCGATGAAATGATGCTGCAGTCATTGAGAGTGCACCTTAAATAAACTCAGTGGAGGGGGAAAGGTCAAGGCCATCCAAACGGAGTTTTAAAAAAGATAACTAGTCGGCCTCCTCCTCCTCCTCATCCGTTGTACTTAGAGAGCTGTCAGACGAAGAGCCCCGTGCAGGTGCTCCCCAGATGAAAAACAAATCAATTTTAAAACGAAGACCAGGATCTTGCATCATCAATTCCTTTAATTTGTCACATACTAAGTCGACCTTGTGTAAGGTGTCAACAACAAGCTTCCAATTCGTTGGTTCAATATAACTTGTAGTAGAGTCTGCCTCGCTGATAACCACATCCTCCGGCCGTATTGGAGTGTAAAGATGTGTAAAGTTCTTTGGCTGTAGCTGAGGTTCAGGCTGGCTGGAAGTGGAAGGTTGAGTGTGGACCCCTGTCGCATCGAAATCCATAGTCATTCTACATTCAATGTTGGGGTTTTCGTTTAATACATACACCAATTTCTCATGCAACATATCCACTTCTGCCGAGTCTTGCAGATGAACATTCCAGGAAAATGGCCATTCTTCATCCGTAGTGGAGTCAACTCGAGAAAGAGTGCTGTCCGCCATGATAGCTAAGCAAGGAATGATGTGAGCTACAGACTGTGGTAACAGTATTGAAAAGTAGAGGGGGTAAACCAAAAGTACGTGGAGGGGGTATTTTCAAGGTCATTTAATTTGGGTTTTAAAAAAAAAGGAAATAGTGGAGGGGGAATTCTCAAGGTCATCCAATTTAGGTTTTAAAAAAAAGGAATGAAGCTTACTCCTCTTCAGCCTCGTTGTCCCCTGCATCTTCATCAGCCTCATCTTCATCGACGTCAGACTCGCCGTAAGGATAGATCGGGGACATGGGCGAATATTGTGGAGATTGTTGACCGTTGTTGTCGTCCCCTTGCATTCTAACTTGGGACCAATCATAATTTAAATTCATTTGTATTATGATCCCAGGGTTGTCCCGCAGTATTTCCTTCATACGTTCGCAAATTGACTCCAAATAGTGTACACTATCGACCGACAGTGTCCAACCCGTACTTGTACCGACATCAGTAGTGGAGTCAGCTTGGCTGATGGTGTTGTTGTCTGCCATGGTTGCTTGTCGGACAAGGAATGACGGTTGATGTGATGCTCATGCAGGAACATGGTGAAGTGGTGGGGGGTGTGGTGGAGTAGTGGGGGAATTTTCAAGGTCATCCAAACGAAGTTTTAAAAAAAGGAAAACTTACAAAGTAACATTGAAACTTTCCAATTGATGGTGGCGAGCGTTTTCTTCTGCAACCTTGCCGACACATGTGACTATGCCGTACAGTATGAAAAGTACAACCATAATAAGGCCGAACAATAAAAGATAGCCGTTGACTATCATGATATTTTCTGAGTGGATCTGTTTTCTTCTTATCGCCCTCTCCTGCATCCTCTTCTCCAACTCGTGGACGAAGTCACAACATGCGTGAGGACACCTTTCATCTGTTGGTAGGTTTGCCATTGTTGATGTTGTCGGTGTGGCTGTTGAAGATGGAATGAGGTTTCCAATTGCGATGTGCCATGTACACCAATAGTCAAGTGGTGGGGGTAACAAAGCAGTGGAGGGGGAAGTTTCAAGGTCATCCAAATTGTGTTTTAAAAAACCTATCTTGTTACTGAGCTTATATGTCAGTAACAAGATAGGTGTTTCTGCTCTTTTACTTCTTTAATATAATGAAAAAATATACATATTCTACAATGGTTAGGACAAGAAATACAACTGCTAGTCAGCTGAAGTAGTCCAAGTTGTCTGGCTCGGTCTTCATGGACGCTGGTGAGGAAGCCGTCGAGGAGTGTCCAGGCTCTTCCTTTGACTGCCGGGTGTTCCGTATATTGCAAGCGTAAACTTGCACATTTATACGGTAGCCTCGTGCCACCATCAGCTGCAACTCCTTGTATAAGTCGTTTAGCTCCTGCTGAGTCTTGATGCTCACCTCCTCGTAACTTGCGCAACTAACGTTCAGAGACATCTTGATGTTGCTAGGTTGGCTGCTGGAGTAGAAATGAAGCCGAGGCACAGCGCTTGGAGGTACATGAAAAAGTGGTGGGGGTAATAGTGGTGGGGGTATAGAAAATCCAATTAAACAGTTCTAAACTTTTTCCATCGATACAATGGAATGGAACAAATAGCGCAGGTGTCCTTGTAATTTTCAAATCGAAACAGTGGCGCTAGAAATCCGAATTGTTTTATACCACCATCCTGTACGAATCGCCGAAGGTCTCTGACGGCGGCCTCGCCACAAGGCCTACAAAACTTTTCCCCGTCGTGGAACTTATACCAGGAGTATTCCGAATACCCTGTATTTTCCCTCCTGTAGCGTTTGACATCTTCTTTTATTGTTAGTGGGATGTTGTCTTGTAAACATGTTGGGAACAAGTCCTTGTGAGTTATAACTCGTTGTATGCAAAGCTCGTACAAGGTGCTCATCGTTTGCTAGTTGGCAACAGACTGACCGTTTTTCGCATTCAAGCAGGTTTGAATCCTAGTGCGGTAGTGGGGGTAATTACAGTAGTGGGGGTAATTGTGAAATGCAAAGGTCAAAGGTCAAGGTCACCCGCGAAGTTTAAAAAAAATGCAACATATCAATACGTGAAGTCTGTCACATATTGATATGTTGCATTTTTTGTTTTTTTTATTTTTTTGTCTTTTATGATTTGTTTATTTATAAAACATTACAACAACAACATATGTACAACATTAAAACTTAAATCTAACACTGCTGCTTGTCAGCGATGTGGATGGTCAACTCTGTAGAATTGCTACCCGTGCAGCCGTGGGACACCATGTATAGACACCCGGGTTGAATAGAGCGAAGATCCTCGTTTTGTAGAAGATGGACGAATCTCTTGGGCAGGTACACCTGGAACTTTGGTTCATCCCCCGGAGTAAACGGTGCCTCGCTGAGACTGCAGCAGATGGCCTCCCCAACTGTAGTCTCCATCTTCTTCATAGCATGGATTATGTAGTGCTTCTCGTCTTTTAGTTCCGAGCACTTCTTTACAGGTAATATTGTTGACTTGGAGTGAGCATTGAACTGCTCGACCAAAGTCTGAAGGAACTGGTGAGATGCCATGGTCAGGTTACAGATCGTCTTCTTGCTCGGAGATGTTGTCGTCTCGGAATCTCGAGTAATACTCATGCCAGGTCCCTGTCTGCTCCCCACTTATATACTTCCCGTTACCCCCACCACTCCCCAATTCCCCACTTTGAAGGTAAGAGGCGAGTTTATAGGCATTTTTCAAAGCGCAATGTCTATCTTTATCATGTTCTGGGCTTTTTGTACAAATACATATGGTTTCCAGCATGTATTGATAATTCTTATCCAATTCCACATCATTAACCGGAACATGAGTAAATCCTTCGATCCATCTTTTCTTTTCCAGCCCCTTTGTGTAAATATTGGTAAACTTGTCTGAAAAGTGATGCATAATGTGATACAAGTCCGTGTAACTTGTAAATCCATCATACCAATCGATATGATGGAAGTGTTTTGAAATCCATCTGTTGGTAGTAGCGGCTTTACTAGTTAAAGACGAATAAGAACATGGTGGTTTAAATAAAAACGAATAAGGAACACTTGTATTCATGTCCAAAAACACAAGTTCTTTTATAATGAATCTATCATCATTACCACGAAACGCTTGAAACTCAATAATACCAGGCTTGGACTTTACTTGTTGTTCTTCTCCCTTGTCCATTTTGAAGGTCACACGTCTGCTCATTACGAAGTCAGGAGGTCAACTGATTTCCACACCACGGTAGGTACTACTTTTATACCAGGCCGTACAGTTGTTGGCGCGTTGGTGTATATTTAACGTGGGCACCGTCCCCAATAGGCCTAACCCCACAAAATGTTGGCTATTGTTTTAAAAACTAACCATTGTCATTTAAGTTTCCATCTTTATATTTTCCTTATTTTCATTTTCATCACTAACACTTGATTCTTCTCCTCCATCTTCCTCTTCTTCCTGTTTTACTGATTTCTTATGTAGTTGAGCGTACTTTTCCAATTGTCTCCACATCTGTACTTCATGAGGAACTCTATTAAATATAGAAGTATCCACAGGTCCGTATAATATAGGTGCGTCCGGTTGTTTGTCCAAAGTGTCTTCCAGATAATCTTTAATAATCGAACTTGAAAACACCAGTTGTCTCAAGTATCTTGTTATAGGTTCAGTAGCACAAGTTAAAATGAAAAACTCCTCTCGATTAAGTTGAATTTTGTTATCATGTCTTGTTGTGTCTCTAAACCGTAGCTGATGATCACCACGTTGTTTAATGATATCAATTTCCACATTTGAATCCAAAAGTCCTACTCTTGTCTTTCTTCCAAACATGTTACTACTTAAATAGCATTCTAGTAGATGCAAATGTTTCATAAACGATTCCCAAGCACTGTCCGTAAACAAAATCATTTTGGGTCCATGAGTTAAAATTACAGTAGGGGAATAATCTGTAGATTTCATAACACCGATTAAAACACTTTTATCCAAACTGGAAGAGATTGGGTAAAATATTCGCAAAAATACCTCACTCAATATGTTTGGAGAAATATTATCTTCAATATCCCTTTTTCTCTTTTGTATAGTCTTTCTTCTTTTACCTTTTTCTTCAACATTATTACTGGCGTGAAGTTGTCCGCAAACGTTTTGTTCACCTCCTTCCTGGTGACCTTGAGGATCTAAAAACTCAGATATCTCCTTCTCAATATCTACCACATTTTCAGGTGTACCACTAGGAGAAGCCATATTGAATACGATGCTACCCATACAACAGTAGGCAACAAACTGATGAGGAGCGGTCTGTACGCTCTGCTTTTATACTCGCGGAATGAAACAAAACCGGTTCTTACAATACATTTTTAACAATTCCAGTTAAAGGTGTGTATGTTACGATTTTATCATGTAGAATTAAACAGTATGCAGTTGTATTAGCCGGTATAGCATCGTTGAATTCCATTTCTATTTTTATATCCACACTTGAAGACTTTACTGATTCATTTTGTTTAGAACAATCGATTACAACTATTGGGTAGGCATCGAAATATTTGTCAGGTGGTAATAAAGGTGTATTTGTTTTACCGTAATATGAACTTTGGAATCTCGCGTACATATCGTACAATATACTGTATTTCTTCTTAGTGAATGACACATTTAAATTGTCGTATGGAAAGAATTGTGAATTTAAATAAACTTTAATATTTTTCAAGTCACAATGATCAAATTGTCCTGCATGTTTAGTAATGGCGTCTCTTCTACCTGTTTGTAAACCAAATATAATATACCTGGCTCGTTCTACATAATTCGATGTTTTAACAGTCCAAGTGTGTCGATCCGTAGTAGGTAAACTGGGATGCTCATGAAATTCCCAACTTCTAAATGGAATAACAATATCACGATCGGCTTTTAATTTTCTTAAAAGTAGCATTCTATGCTCGTCAGCCAATTTAACATGTGGAACTCTCCATACAATTTTGTCTAATTTTAATTTCCATTCTAAAGTCGCATCTGTAGTAGCATCTGCAGCTTTAATAATGTCTTTATCGTTAGAAGATCTCAACAAAACTAATTCTTGTTTAACGTTTAATATTATTTTCCTATAATCTTCAGCAAAACCAAGCAGCAAACGTAATGGAATATGAAAATCAAAATATCCATTTGGATTTGGAGTGATCGTGTCAATCGTAGGTAATACCCATCCGGCAGGTTTAAGTAAATTGGTTTCATTGGGTGTTATAGATGTTAATCCTTTTAAAGTTGTCGTAATACCTACTTTTTTAGTGGAATCAACTGTTACACCTGATATTTCATATCTAATTTCATCAAATAGGAAAGCCATAGGATTATTTATAAATGGAACTGTTGTACCAACAGTAGTACCGTCCTTTTTAGTAACTTGTCCTTCAATATACAAGTAACTTTCACATGGTAGTGTGTAAATGTCTTGATTTTGTATGGGAATACGGATTTCATCGTTATTGTTTAATTTCGATGAAGTGTAAGGGTTGTGGGTGTGATATTCTTTTTCCCATAGGGTTTCGTCGAATGTTGGACCCTGCGCTATATCCAGTATATCCATACTCGGTTAATTTTAATCCAATTCTCTCTAAGAAACGAATGTTCTCGCGTGTTAACTCCTCCACAGCTGAAGAGCTACTAATGCGGTTTCCCGTAGGTTGTTCGCTTTTAAATGTTAAACCCATGGTTTTGTATTAAAGTGTCGATTTTAAATGTAATCTAATCGTAATAGGCTCTTCTCTGAAGTCTACCAAGTTACCGTCTTGATCCAATACGCTCAACACGATGTCTGAAATGAAAGTGGTGTTCAACGGTAGATATACCAGGTTTTGTGGCTTTTCAACAATTTTAAATCCAGGTGGTACACTTGGGTAAAAAGTATGTATGATGTGGGTGTTAGCCCCATCCCTGTAAGCACCTTGTATAATGTTACAAGTTATGTCTATACTATTGACTTTTAATATTGTTACTGTTTTCTTACCGGAATGTGTTACATCTGGTTCTAAAACAGGCTCATCGTTGGAAAATCCTAATAAATCACCAATTGAGTTTGGTTGAGTGAAATCTACATAATATTTGGAAGTAATTTCAGCTTTCATCGTATTATTATTACCTTTTAATGTTATATTGTCTTTTCCCATTTTAGTTTGCAAAAATTCATTTATATGATCAATTTCATAAGAACCTGTGGGTAACCTGCACTCTTGTAAGTCTGTAAATTTTCCACTGGCATCCTTTCCCTTATAATAATGCAATACGTTATTTTTACCTTCCGTAACATTGGGGATAGAGTTGTAGGTTGTAAAATCCAATAGTGCCGCCTCCCAAAACCTTCCTTTTTGCAAGCGTAACGCTGGAAAAAGGATACTTCGTAAAGTGGACGATTTTCCTGTTAATGATACCGTATAGGAAGACATCTCAATAGTGACTGATACTTTTAGCTAGAAATTCCAAACATAAATGGCCGCATATTGAAGTATTATCAGGTTGTTCTCTTTTATAGTTATAATATATGTTTTTAGCAGATTTAAAGTAATTTTGAAGTTCTTTTGGTGGTGGCAAATTACCGAAACTATCAAAATAATATACATTGTTATTTAGTTTCTTATAACAAACCCAATGGGTGCCAGGCCCTTCAGTATTATCCAAATTTACAATTCCAGTCTCATTTTGCCACATTTTCTTTGGTAAACTGTCTTTCATAAACACACCGCGGAAAAATGGTATTTTTAAACAGGAAATATATTTAAATAATTCAATATTGGTTAATGCTTTATGTGGTATGACCAATTGATTTCTTTCATTTAATATGCACGATAAGGTCTTAGGTAAAGACCTGCCCCGTTTTTTACCATTGACCACACGGTGGGCTTCTTCCTGCCTTTTCTTGTAGATCGTCGTCTTCTTTTTATATTTCCTCCATGTTTTCTTGTGGTTGACCTCCTTTTTACTCTCCTTCTCCTCCTTCTTCCACCTCCTACTGCTGTTTTAGCCTTCATACCTGCTGTTACTGCTAAAGCTGCTGCTTTTTCTGCTATGCTAGCGTCACTTGATTTTACTCGTTGCCAAGCTATGTCCGCAAGCTTTTTGTCAGCTATTGATCTATTTTTTGAATCGGCAAACGTGGAATATGCGATATCGTGTTCTTTACAAGCCTGATCTAACTTATTTATGCCAGGATCGCCTCTTTCCAGTCGTTTTTTCAATTTAGTTCCTGGTCCGCAATACTGATAACCTCCCGGTATATGAAATTCGTATGGTAATGCGTCTATTGCTCTATTTACTATGGATCCTACTGGAATTCGTTTTAAAGCTTTACTTAACAGAGAAACCGCTGTGGACGTGATCCCACCTCCTCTCCTTACAGTGTCTCTATATGGACTGATGTACTGGAACGTCATTATTGTCCTTTTATAATCGCAATGTACAACTTATGTGTTACCTCTATGACAAGTTGGACATAAATGAAGTCGTTTATTGTGTTCTTTTATTAAATATCAAAATCACCCCAATCCGATGATCTAAACTTTTTTGTACGAGGGTTGATAAAATAGTTTTGAACAATTTCCCGTTTAATCCAAGTACCTCTCTCAGATTCCAACAAAGGAGTACGACCTGAACCAATACCAATATGATTGTATACATCAAATAATGCATTTCCTAAAACTTTTACAAGAAAATTAACAGTGACAGCATTATCCACATGTTCAGGGTCTTTAAGGTCTGTTATACGTTTATTATTACAAGTATACACTTTGCTATCCATTTGTGATAATGTGATAGCCTGTCCTACAGTTGCAGCATCATTTGCTTCTCTTCCTTGCGCCATGTTTGTTAATTTTTTATTACTACATATAAAAAACGCATAGTAATTATTTGGATCTAGATGTACTGTTTGTCCTAAGGCAGCCGCGTCTCTATCTGCATGACCCCATGACACATTTGATAACCTTCCATGCCTGCAATCCCAATAAGCGTTTTTGTATGTCAATAAACGAAATTTTTCATTACCTTGAATAAAGTCATCCCCTTGCTTTGATAATACTTCATCTCGTTTTGCAAATCCAGTTGTTTCTTGTTTTAAAGTCTCTTTCATTTGACCCACTGTTGCACCATCAGATGGTGCTGAACCATCTTTTACATTCGCCAAACAATTGCCAAGACAATCGATAACTCCCACATCACGTATGACACAATGATCTTTTATATATTTGAGATTTACAGCATCATTTTCATTTTTTGGATAACCTATATCGTTAATAACAAATTTATAAAAAGAAAATCCATCTTTTGTCTTTTCAGGTATCAAAGAATGTAAATAGCGTCTATTTACGCTGTCTTTTGCATCTTTAGGGTCATCTACGTTGGATATACGTTTATTGTTGGCACTATACGTTTTCCCATTGAATTTTAACGTATTTTTTAATTCAGATGACAAATAACCTTTGTTTATCGCATCACCGTTTTGATTTGGTTTACCAACGTTGATAATTCTATGATCTTCTGCGTCATATGTGTTATTTTGTAGTTTTAATGTTGGCGATATCTTTTCCTTTAATATTTTTAGATTTATTGCATCGTTTTCATCCGTAGGATCTTTTATGTTTTTTAACCTTTTATTACTCATATCATAATCTCCATCAGGTGTTTGTGGTAAACCAGCACTTCTTTTTAAACTATTGGCATAATATAACCCATCCGAGGAGTAACGTCCGAACTTGTCGACACTCATGGTGCAACTGAATAGTATTCTAGGGAGTAACGCATTTTTATGAGATTACCCCACGGTTTCGGAGTTCATCCACTAAAGCCACCCATTCGTTTTCCAATCCAGTATGACCCGCTTCTTTAGCTTCATGTATTAGTTTCATTCTATCCACCAATTTATTGATATTATTGTAATAAATCACATTTGTGTTATATAGTTTCTTCATTAAACCTGTACCCGTAACGGACTTACTTCTTTTTCTTCGTTCCTGAGCACTTACATCCAAAGTGGATGCCATAAATCTTCGTTTTACAGGTTTTCTTTGTGTTAACGGCATTGTTTGTCTTCTAGTTGGTATTAACTTGGATACAAATTCTTTATATTTTAAAGACTTAGATCTAAAAGGAGGCTGGTCAGGTAAATACTTTCTCCTATATGCATTTGTCTGTTCCAAAATATTTTTATATGCTTCCATGTCTTTTTCTTTCACTACCGATACTGAAGGCTTATTTTCAAATAATAATTCAAATAATCCTTTTGTGCCCTTATACCTTTGATCACCAATGACAATATTATCATGTTCGTCAACGTTTAACGGGCTATTACCTATCATTAAACCGTCTTCTGTTAATCTCGCTCCATAACTATGGTAATTCTTATTAGGAATTGTTCCGAGTAACATTTTTACCATGTATTTCCTTCCTAAAGGTCCTTTGTTATGAATGTTTTCACCCAATAAGCTTATGTTTGACGGACCTTCCCTTGTCTCTTCTTCTTTTTCCTCTTCACTAGCAGTTGATACAACTTCATGTCCTCTTTTGGCTTTTACTTCATATAAATCTTTTATTCCACTATAGCCCGGTGATTCTAGCTCTCTTTCGGGTTCTCCACCGGTAAAACCACTATACGTAGAGGATTCCAGGTCTTCATCACTAAAATCTTCTGACTTTACATTTTCTCTTTCAAACTTCGTAATAGGTGCAATCGCATCTCCTTCCAATACAGGTTTAGCAAATTTTTTGTTTAATTGTTTCAAGGGTTCAGTAATAGGTTTAAAAAGTAGATTCAAGGAATTTCTCCCTCTCGCTAATACCTAGTTTCAATGCTCTGTTTTTAGCCCGAATAGAATCACTAAGTGATTTTATTTCTTTTACTAATTTTTCTTGGTTAACCATGTTTGTAGCAAGACGTGTTGTACAACAATGAATGTGTTATACCACGTTTAATGTATTAATATAAATTTATCAAATCCTATCCTGTATCGACCATTGTTTAGCGGTTGTTCCTTCATAATTGTTAGGAACCCATACTTTTCAGCCCAAGCCTTTCCACACAACTCTTTAAATCGTTCAAATGTCATATCCGCATTTACATGATCAAAATATATATGTTTTAGGTTGGTTTCGTCCTGTTTAAATACAATTAACATGTTTGCATTGTCTCTAATGAGTTGTTTAGGTATTTTGCTGTAAGTTTGGCCAATATAAATGCTATCTATGTTGTTATGTCGACCCATAGCGAAGTAATTCCTTATTGTGTTTTGGTTTTCACAAGATACATCGTCGAATATAAACACGGAGAATGGTTTAGCTTCTTGTGGCTGCATGACACTCTCGCTTGCATTAAACTTTAAATATTTAACTTCAGGCACATTAGTCAGTATTTTTTCCAATAATTGATACTTTGGTTGTTGTAGTGATTTTGAAAATACATATAGATTGTTAAATCGTAATCCTTTAGGGTTTGTAATCAAATTGAATACTACATTAGTTTTTCCACAGTTGGAAGGTCCGGTAACCAGACAACGAACGGTGTTTGGTAACAAATTGCCATGCTTCCCACTATTGAATTCTGAATTATCCACTGTGAGTTCATCTATATTATTAATAGTAAAACTCTCTTTTTGTGGTACTATCTCCATCCTTTGTAATGGTTCAACCTAAAATGATTCTCTATGGTTATATCAAATCCTTTTTAGCTATCCAAGAATCTTCCGTCTTATTAAATCCTAACCATCGTACTTTGACCTTATCTTTTTTCCGTTGCAACACCTTTTCAACTAAATATACATCGCCTACTGTTGATTTTAACATTTCATGTCCATAAAACCCTCCTTCAAGCAATTGTCCTTTATTATCTTTTAAAATATCCCAGGCAGGAAAAAAAACTTGTGGCAAGTTTTCCTCATGTTTTTCTGTTAAAACTTACAAACTTGCCTTAAGCCTTATACGGCAAACAACAAGGCTTTAAAAAAGCTTGAGGAAAACCTTCTAGTTGCCCTTGGAAAAACTTGTCAAAAGCCTTCCAGACAAATTTGACAAAGGCCTTCCAGACAAATTTGACAAAGGCCTTCCAGACAAATTTGACAAAGGCCTTCCAGACAAATTTGTGACAAGCCTTTCCAGACAAACTTGCCATAAACCTTCCCGACTAATTTGACACAGGCCTTCCGGACAAATTTGTGACACAAGCCATCATGTTGCAAAAATCATTCATTGTACAGGGTTTAAATTTTGAGGTACGATGATGTTGCATAGCAGCTATGAGCAGTCCTGTACACTGAAGTAACTGAAAGCGTGAGCGCACCAACTTCACCACTTTTGTTCTGGCCACACTAATTTTCCGTCTGCTGGACTACCGACACCAGTTCATGAGATTGAAATAAAAAACAAATTATAAGTTCATAAGATTATAAGATATGTAAAAAAACATTATAACTTACCTAATTACATGGATTTATCGTAGAACAAGTTATAAAACCTTTTTTATTTTTTATTGTTCTCATTTCGCTATTGAAACAAAGACTTAATGAACTAAACAGTCTCAGAGACTGACACCACAAAAATAAGGACTTTGCATATTAACTAAAATAATTTTTTGGAACCCATTTCCCAAAAAACAATTGAATATATTTTGCCAATTTAATTTCAAGTTTGGACCTTTATAATTAGAAGAACTGCAGAAGTATCCTTCAGTTTTAAGTTTTAGTTTAAACATTACTAAATTTAACCAAATTTTAAGTTTTGGAAAAAACATGTACTGAAATTAATTCCACTTCAAAATACGTTTTCACCTTAATACCTTGTATTTAGTATTTACCTTCCTAATAAGCTAACATTGTTACACAACAATACTCCAAGAAAAACTTTTAATATTTAGTAAGGTATACATAAATTTAATATGTATAAGTTTGTCTCCCAGACCAGCGTCACCGGTTAATGCCACAAAATCCCTTCACTACAGCAGGGCAAAGAATTAAATAACTAAAATTTCTGTATCTGTTTACATTCAATAGTTGCCTTATAAATACAGTATTCTTTAAAAACAGCTGATATACAAGTCAAATGAATGAAATTTCAAAATCTTCCATTTAAAATGTAGTATGAATCAAAGTTGCTTTTGTTCAAGACAAACACAATTTTTGAGGTTAGCACACAGAAAATATTGACAGATGTATTTTCGGTGCACTTTTAAAAGGCTACTTAAACGCCAACTTTGTTAACTAATTGTATACAGATCAGAAAACAACTGTTTTGCAAGCAGTATGATGAACATGTTTTAAAGAATTTATAGTAATTAAAAGGAAATATCCACATTAAATTTTAAAAAGAAGTAATGAAATACTTGTTGTAATAGTAGTTTTGATACAATTTAAACTTGATGTTTATGAAATAAAGATACAGAATTCTGATTCTGGATAAATTAACTGTCATATATTTTTATAATAAATAATAACTACCACAGGAAAACCGTCTGAAATATAATCAAGCTTACTTTAAACTGGTTACTAAATAAATACTTTGCAGAGGTAATAAAAAGTTTGAATTATAAAATTTATAATAATTTAATAAAAAGTTGATAATTTAAACATAAACAAATCAGCTACGCCTCTTGCTCCTCGCCAAGAGTGTTGGTGGTGAGTTTTTCTTGCCTCTTCTCCCTGAAATCCCAATAGGAAACGTTAAATAGGAAGTAAGGTAAGCCTACAATTTCCTTTCTATAACAATAATAAATTCATGTAAGGATGGAATTGAAATGTTGTTACGATTAATAATGTTGTTAAAATTGAATGATACACAGTTAATTCATGTTTTTTTAATGGTTTTATTCTTATTTGCATGGATTAAGTCATAAGATCTTCATTTGCCAACAGAAATGAATATATTTACATGGATCTTAAACAGGTTCATTATTGTCATTACAATCTTGTTGCCAACAAAATTACTAAGGGCTGATTCTGATTTTTTATACCACCAGATTTGAGCAGTTGTCAATTTTCGATTCTTTGCGCTACCAGTTTCAATACAGGTTCCGTTAGATTTGAAGGGAAAAAATAGAGATAACTTTCATAATCCAAAATTGGGTAGAGTTAAATTATTAGTTACCTCTTTTGGATCCGGGGGGTGGCTTGCTGAAGCCAATGCTTGATGGCATTTTTCATCATTACATTTGAGGCATCCTTTTCACGTCTTCTAACTGCATCTGTTAAAACATAAAAAGGAAAAAAATATCTACAGATGATATATTGTATTCAAAGGCACCAGAGGCCATGCTGAAAATACATCTGTGGGGTGGAAGGAATAACAGTATGTGGCAACGCATAGCTCCCCTCCCTGTGATTATTTTTTTAATGGTAGGTCATGTATAATTTAGGAGAGAGAAATTCAAAATCTCTATGAAATAAATGTTATGCACTATTTCATTTGTTAGCAACAAAGTTCACATTCCGTATCCAACATTCATTGTCTATCGTTATTTTTTATTTAATCTCAATTATTGGGCATTTCCCACTACCAGGTTTATAGCGACCGTCAGAAGAGTGAAGGTAGCCTATATCCGGATATCCTCTTTGTCATGGTGCGGACCCGGCCTACGATAACTAACGGGCCTGCAAACATTTTTGGTCAAGTGACCAGATGCGGCTGAATTTCAGCTGTCATCTCCATATAAAAACATTGCAATAGCATGACTTTGCATCATGTGTTGCAGATCTTCCCATTTAGTCACGTGACTTTGGTGGTGGGGGGAAGAATACAGGCCTGTTATCATAGGACCCATCCGGAGTCGTGGTCCGGCGCTCGGCAAGGTTACGTAATAATCATGAGAATTTTCAATCTCAAGTTCGCCCTAGATAACGGGAAACATTGTGCGGTTTTTAAAAATGTCGGGTAACAATTTTGTGGGGTCAATGTTCATGTGTTTGTGTTTTTGTGTCTTGTGTAAAATTTAAACAATAGTATTTTTCTGGCAATTTGGATATACTTTCACTCTTCTGACGGTTCGCCATAAACCTGGAGGTAGGTAGTGCCCAATAATTGAGATTAAATATTAATACCCCACCATAAATGTCCTTCAGAGCAAGTAACATTATTTTGTTGAGCAGTTCAATTAACAAAACAATTTCGGTTGTATTTTATCCTAATGAAAATAATAAACAAATGAAATATTGAATACAACGGTACGGTAATCATAATAATACGATAAAAATTTTATTCAATTGATACGTAAAAAATATACAGTAGGCGAAGTATTTTAAGAGAATGTCAAAAATCCTTTTTTACAACGGTTCATTAGGCCTATGTATTTTTTTGATTTATATTTTTCCATCACACCGTATCGAAAGTAGCTTTTTTCGATGACAGCTGATATCTATGAAAATAACTCTTTCCAAACCCCTAACGTAGAGGAAGGGAAAACAATAAGCTGATTTTCCCTCTCTCTAAAATTACTTTCGATGCCCAACTAGTTCTCCACTTGCCCAGAAATAACTGAAATCGTTTATTTTTATAAATAACTTATCAGCTGTTGTTACTGTTTTATGATTTAAATGTAAACAGAAGTAGGAATAATTAGTTTTCGCTTGAATGTTAATTGAGAAATAAAAGTTTTTAATTTTATCGAGGTTTGTTTTCTATATTTGTATTTGTTTTTGTCATGATAAAAGTTCATAACTTGTATATAAAAGAACAAAATTGAAAGAAAAATTTCTGTTTTGAAAAAAAACTTTTTAAGGTACAAATAGAGATAAGTGTTTGATTTAATTTATTTCAATGACAAAACATTAAAAAATAATCATTTAACATTTCAACTAGGTCTATATTATTTCTTTAACACTGATTTACACAGATTTAGAACTGTATTTTTTTTTATTTCTAACAAACTACCAAAAATTAGAGAGCACATTCTTGTGCCTACAAACTTCCTCTTCTGTGGAAAATTGACCATTTTTTCCTGTGAGGGAAAAGATCTCCGCAGCTAGCTTCATCCTTGAGTGAATGCCTCAATATATTTAAAGTGAGGGCATTTGAATCCCGGCCACCAACTGCAGACATCACTTTAATCTGGAAGTAATGCATATCGATAGAGAGTAATATAGGATCACACTCGGTTGAATTCTATCAACCAACAGATTTTTTGGACAAACTCATTTCAACAAGGAACAATTAAACATGAAAGTAAAAGTGACATTTCTAAGGGATCAAGACATTGTGCTATTTGGTCAAGATGAAGCACCAATCACAAGCGAGCAAATTCCTACAGATTGGTCAATCCAAACCAACTAGGCCTACAGGTGGTATCAAACAAGGACATGAAATTAGAATACTGCCTTCAACAGTACTGTTCATAACCGCGTTTCTGACGTTTACTATAAAGGTTATGTCACATTTTTCAAAGTGTTGAAAAATCGACTAAAACATGTTTAGAGGGTTAACACTTGGAGGAATAAACCCCATGGGGAGATTATGAGGTGTGCCGCCTTATGGGTGTTGAAAGCAAATAGGCCTATAAGTTAAACCCTACCAAGTGAGTGTTTATACCAGTGGTTCCCAAACTTTTTTAACCCATGGCTCCCCTTTCAGTACAAACATGGCTTGGCGGCGCACTTAAAATAATTGACCCATTTTGCATTGTATTACATTACAATTACATTTTAAATTTATCTTTTAAACAGTTAACGGATATATTCTTACATAGCACTTTAAATAGATTGTTACTATAATACAGAATTCAGGATCTTAAACATTTCTCACAGATTGGTCAGTTAGTTAAAGCAGGAAACCAACTCTAGCCCGGCGGCCTCCGTCACCGACCGGCACCGGCGAGTCCCGGCAACATTGCTTTGCATTGATTTAAATGGCGGTATCCCACTATACCCGTCCGGCACGGCTCCGTACCGTCACCGTCCGTCACCAGCGGCGACCATTGCTCTTGGGGGCATTTTCCGCCGGCCAGCGAACCGTCAAATTTTGCAGTTGACTTCCAACTGCCAACCTTCATTGTGGTTACATCGACAGTGCCGTAAAAGCTGCGTACAATAAGTACGGATGAAATGTTTATGGAAAAACATACTACTCCTACTTTCATAAAACTTCTTATGTGACATAAGAAAGTAGGAAAAGATTTCACGTCGTCTTTCTTCAAATCTTCAAACAAATTGTGAAATACGCCATATTCTTTTCTTCTCTTGAAAATTTCATAAATCCAGAACTTATGCTTCCTTCTCTTTTCCTCTTCAGGACCACTCGCCGCGGTTATCATAAATAACTCATCGTCCAACGAACTCTCCATTGCAACTGCTGTATTTAGCACCGTTTCTGACGGAGCTTACCGGGCCGGCGACGGACAAGTGGGTTTGTGCGGGAAAAATCGACGGCCATCGCAAAGTTTAGAAGTAGGCCTTTTGGTAGATGACGGCGGCGCACCTGGCACTAGCTCGCGGCGCACCGGGGCGCCGCGGCGCACAGTTTGGGAACCGCTGGTTAATACCAAATCTGATCAAGTTAGGACTAGGCCTATGTCAATAAATAAGCGAGAGACCGTACAGGGCTTTAATTATTTCTCATAACACACCTATTTATGGATTTTTTTCTTTTTTAAATGTTAAGCCAAGTTGAAAATTCAATATAGTGTTTTAGTTAAATTTTTTTTAACTCTTTAAAGTGTTTTAGTTAAAATTTATAAGTAATTTCCAAACATTAAGGTCCAAAAACGCCAAAAACCCTTTTTTTGCAGGGGTACAGAATATGTCCGATCCGGGGATCTAGGACCAAGGAAATTTCAAGGTGTCCGGAGAAATTTGGGAAAATATTATTAGCCTATTTGATGTTGTTTGATGTTCTCCTCTTCTTCATAATTGAAGTTAATACTGAGCATATAATCAATATTTTATTTTAGTTAACTTACTTAGCCTATATGAGAGATAACTTATAAGTACCTATGACGAAGTACTGGTAAGTAGTTTTGATTTTAATTAGCCTACTTATGTTTTAATATAAGTTTAATTAAAATAAATAAAAAAATTTGTAATCATTTCTCTGCCGGCAAAATTTTGTCATCCGACTCCACCGTTATTATCGATGTGGAAATTTCGATAATGCGATTGAAATTGTGGGGATGAAAACAATTGAATAAACAATACTGAGATAAGAAATGTATCATAACAGTAATATAACTTAACAGTGTAAACCGTAATAGATCACTTTTATTGACAGCGATGTTTATATCAACAAAATCAATGGTGTTGGAAACATTTAAAACGCAAATTCCCTTAATACAATAGCAAAAATAAAAAATTCTACTCACAATTTAGATACAGCTACACAATAAACTTGGTTATTTTATTTTGTGTTGTTCTTTGTTACGGGTTAACATTAGCTAAGTTTTACTTTTTTGTTGTTATAATCAGTTACTTGTTTCATAGGCTATATTAGAAAGAAACTAAATCTGGTGATAAAATCGTAATCGTATCGTGTAATTGTAACTTACATCGATATACCGTAATAGCAATATTATCGCAATATCAAAATTTCCACATCGATAATAACGGTGGAGTCGGGATAACGAAGTTACGCCACAGCCCCATTGCAAGCTGTTGAGTTTTAAGGCAAAGTCACATAACTTATGTCGCAAATCTTGGGCGAAATATTTGGTCCGTAACAGTAGGTAGGCCTACAATTGAGGGAAAATTTAGGAGTCAACACATTTTCTGCACTTTTTTTACTGTTTAGAAACCCTATAAAACCTTGTTCCCATAATCAATTATGCTGGTCTGCGATCTCATGAAAATAGACCTGATTCTAAACCTTCATTAGCAAATATCATAAAAATCGGAGGTCTCTTTCAAAATTTAACAGTACCACGGACACATAATTAGCCTATGACTAAGATGTAGAAAAATGTCTGTTAACTTTTACTTAGTCTCAATATTTATAACAAACCTCAGTGTAATGAAATGGGCCATCTAGGTCTAGGCTTATAACAAATTTTAGGTTAGATCTCCTAAGATTCATAAGGTTAAGCTAGAGTTATATCAAGGTTTGACTGGAGGTCTCTTTCAAAATTAACAGTACCACGGACACATAATTAGCCTATGACTAAATGTAGAAAAATGTCTGTTAACTTTTACTTAGTCTCAATATTTATAACAAACCTCAGTGTAATGAAATGGGCCATCTAGGTCTAGGCTTTATAACAAATTTTAGGTTAGATCTCCTAAGATTCATAAGGTTAAGCTAAGTTATATCAAGGTTTGACTAATCTATATTTCATTATTCACTAGGTTTATCTTGTATATGCCTTAGTTTTAACATTCTAAA
The DNA here is from genome assembly GCA_030545055.2 of Neoaliturus tenellus. NCBI lineage: Eukaryota > Metazoa > Arthropoda > Insecta > Hemiptera > Cicadellidae > Neoaliturus > Neoaliturus tenellus. The sequence continues at coordinate 41,007,063 of CM061532.1, read as the reverse complement.
TAGGCTATGTATGTATGCTATATTAATTAAATAGGGCCTCAGTGGTACTTGTACCAAATTAATGGAATAATACAAACCCAGTCTTAGGCTATCCATTAACAGAGTGAATTTGGTTGAGTAGGCCTATGTCCCTAACCCTTCAATTTATAAACGCTACATTAATGTTTTTAGTCTTTTAAAGTAACTAATTAAAAAATTGTTTTGAAACCCCGGCGAACCCGAATCATACCGTAGCCTACATGTTTTTCCAACTAAACTTCCTGAGAAGACAAGCTAACTTAGGCCCAAGTTATATTAATAAGTTATTGGAAAAAAACCAAATTTACTTACCTGATGCAGTGTAGAAAACCTGATACTATTAATCAACTAACAATATTAAAACCTATTTAAAACTTAAAACGAAAGATCAACAAAACGAATTAACAAAGGCAAATTATGGCAGCTAGCAGACGGAATAACAAAATGGCGCGTCGAACGGCGTATTCGTAAACGCCGCTAGCGCTGCCAGCGGTCAATCGGAGAGACTTAACGTTCTTCAACCAAAACTTGCCGGCCAGTTTGTTAAAGATGTATGATCAGCAAGTGTGCCGCGGCAAGCTGTGTATAAATTTGCGGCATATCTGTGAAGGCAAGTTTTTTTGGGAAACACTTGACTCAAATTTTCGGTAAATTATTATTGGAAAAGTTTTTCTTAGGAAAACGAAAGGCAAGTCTTGCGTAAGCTTACTTGTTACCTGGGATATGTCTCAGGTACTGTAGGTTGTACTTTGAATACAGTAAAAACCTCATTGGTCCAATTTGGCAGGTATCTTTTACTGAATACACCTTTATATTTACTTATTCGCACTTTATCACCCACATTAAATTTTTTAGGCTTTAGTTTTTCAACTTTTGGTTTAGTATTCGTTTTTATACGTTTTAATACAAGGTTTTCATTTTTACTAGTTACTTGGTTTGGTTTCATCCCGATAGTCCTATGAAATTTGTTATTGTAATCGTTTATAAGTTTCTGGTAACATATCAATCCATATGTGCGATCCTCTGTTGGAAAACATTTTATACATTGCACTTTTTTAAAGTTCTGTTAAATCTTTCGATTATTGAGGCTTTTACTTCTGAATTGGTTGAATAATGGTTTATATTGTGTTTTTTCATTAAATTTGCAAATTCCTTATTAAAATATTCTTTTCCATCATCTGTTTGTAAATGTTTAATAGTATGTTTGTCTCTTTGTATAGCTGTTTCCATTGCTTTTGTAACACTTTTAACCACTTTTATCTTTTAGTTGGTAAAGCAATCTACCATTTTTGAAAAACAGTTAATAACAGTCAATATGTATTTATATCCTTTATTTTGTTTGCTAATAAGGAATCATTTCGATTAAATCCGCTTGATATAAATCATTAATTCCTTTTATCACCGTATTTCTTCGTGGAAACTTTCTTCTTGCAGTTTATGAAGTTCGTTGACAATTTGTTGCTTTAAGTCCTTCATATTGCAGGTTTCAATGTTTGTTGTATCACATGTATAATCACAATGAATGTTGTTTTAAATATTCACATCATTTATATGGGTCAAGGTCATCCAAACTTGTGTAAAAAAATGGGGAACACGGCGTTGGACTTGCCGTGTTCCCCATTTTTTTACGGAAGGAGAAAGGAATAAGGTCGTAGTTGTAGAAGGACGAAGAATAGGTTACTAGTTGATAGGGTTTAGAGAGTAGTGGCCAAAAGGAAGAGTGTGGATTTTGTCGGGCATAATGTATCTTTATCATCCCGAGCTGACAACGCTTTTTTAATTTCGGTGACACTGTAGACTTGATGCTTAAAGCTTCGGATATTGTTGAATGTTGCTGATATCGTAGTATCTTCAAACAACAAGTCTTGTAGTGGTCAAATGTCACGTGTTTTTTTCAAATAAGATGTCTTCACTCCTTTTGCTTTCTTCACTGTCGGTGTGTTGTTCTCGTGGTACATCTTAAATGAATACAATTTCGCCATCAGCGCCACTATTTCTTCTAAAAGCATTCCAATTTGCTTCATCTTTGAATTTTCCAATTACTTTTTTATATTTTTCATTAAAATTTGGATGGTTTTTCGGATAGTCAGAAAAATCGAAATCTTCTTTGTATGGAAAAGTCCTTAGGTCTTCATACATGTCCAAAGTCTTTATCCAGTAGATAAACGCGTCCGTATCCATGTATGCGACTCAATGTTTTCCCTTCCGTAATGTTTAACCATTTTGTTATAATGGAAATCATACATCAGGGTTTTACTTATATCCAAAATCGACATACCTATGTATAACGGACGGTCCATGACTATTGTTGTTTTCTTCATACTGACAGCGACTAGATTTTCGTTTATAATCATGGATGTTCCGAAATTTGGTTTTTGCACTAATTTTTCCAATTTCCTAGGATCACTCACTAATTTTACATTTTTGTGTTTTCTTTTGTTCTCCAAGTCTTCCCAAAGATGGCATTGTTCATTAATTTATAGAAGTCCTTTTCAAATGCTGTTGTCGCTGCAAGCTCTTCTTGCAGTGTTGGAATCAATATATGGTTTCAACCAACAAGACTGGGTGAATTCAATTGCTCTATGAATTCTCACTATACGTAGACCCAATTCAAGAGCCTGTTGAACTACCCAGTAGTGAGCCACATAGCGATCCTTATTCTCCAAGGTCATCATCAATTTTGGCCATCTTCCTGTCGGTGAAACTTCAGTCTTGGCTAGGAGAGGCAAGTCGTAGTGATGGTCATGAAGGTGCTCCGGGTATTTCAAAATCACAGTCCAAAATATAGCCTTTTGGACCATCCTTTGGAATCTGTGAGATGTCTCCGATGGTGGCCGGGTCGATCCACTTGAAGTCAGCGTAGGGAAGCGGATTTGACATTGCCCAACCATAAAGGTTGTTTGCATCAAAATAGCCAAGGTAGACCGATGGTTGTTGCTCGTCGAAGCCGGGGATGTACTTGTTGTTGGCTTTGACATGACGTGTTACAGCTTGTGTCAAACCGCCCCGTACACCAGATTCCATCATGAGCACCATATCAATATCCGTTAGAAGTTCCAGTCGACAGTTGGTTGACTTTAGCATAGCTTGCCATGCTAATCCTGGAGATGTGTTTACGAGTGTAGAGGGTCCAGTCCCATAGGCGGAGAAGCAGGTGTTTCTGAATTCTTCCATCACATCGCACAGCAGAGTTACGTCCAATTTTATATAAAAGTCAGAATATTCCCCTAAGGTTTGAATGTTAGTTGGTTCCAAACATTACATGCATGATTGTAGTCTTCAACGGAGATTTCACTTTCGTTTAATTTGCTGTTGAAGGCTTCAATCGGCGGTAGACTGGTTTCTTCAAATTTTTCTGTAGAAGTTATGTAATCGTAGGGGAACACTCCTTTCCGTAATACTAGGTCTAATTTTATCTTCAGGTACAATTTTTCTGGTTTCTTTTAGGTCTTCTCTTCTTAGGTTCTCTGACAATTTGGCTAAACTAGATGCCATAAATCTGTAAGAGTCTACGAAGCGAAGTTAATTTTACCTACTGTTTTTGAAAAGCTGATGTACTTTTCCAATGTTGTAGCAAGAACATCAATTTTACCGTCATCTCTTCCTAACTCCGGGATAATAAAGTGGGAGTCGTAGCCGCTAAGAATTGTGTAAAACGACAGGAATAAAGTTTGGCAGTTTGTAATTTATATTGCATGAATTACAAGCAGCTCCTCTGTATAACCCTGTCAGGTGATCGTGATCTCTTACTTTTGGATTTTCATTCACTGAACATCTTCTTGCATAAATAGCATCTTGTCGCTAAGTTGTATTCTTCTTGTTGATTTTGGTTTAAAGGTTCCATAGGTACAATATTACCGAACAAGCGTTGAACCTTTCCAGCAATATCGTACAGTTGGTCTACAAAATACTTAGCGGCTTCTTCACCACGGTAGAGTATTGGAGTGGATGTTAAACCATAGTCTTGCAATTGGTTTTTAGACAAGGTTGATTTAACTAGTAAACAAAAACTTTTGGGCTGATGCAACTGATATTTTGTTCTTCTAGTCACTTCGCCGTCCGCAGCTCCTGTGGTACTAACGTTGATTCAAAATCTGCATAGACCACTATTGGAATTCGGTATTGGTGAACTGTCTTGTTAAATTGGATACACGCTCGAGATGGTGTGGCAGACTAATCTTCACTTCATAGTTCTCGTTGCAAAGTCTTTTATGTTCCAATAACCAGTCCAATCCTCCACGTCTTGAATCTTTCCAAGAAAAGCAGAAACATCTCTTGCAAACTGTAATCCTATTTACTCTTTTGGTCAATTGTTTTACAACTAAGGCTTCAAGTCCTTTATCCATACATAATGGGAAATTTCACCCTTAGTTATCAATAGCAAGTCCGTGTGGTTTCTTTGCTCAACCTTTACTACCCGCAAAGGATAAACGTTGTTTGAATCATCCAGACCAAAAACATTCACTGAAACGCCAGGATTTTTCTTTTCAAATTTGTCTATGTCTTTCAATGTAACTGGGTAGGTGAGGCCTTGAAAGTTGTAGCGGTGTTCATTTTCGTAATATTCTCTACCAACTTCTTTCAGGATGATCTTTAACATACTTGGTTAACATTGCATACTTAAAACATTCATTACCTTCATTTTGCACATTCCTACACGATTTAGTGTTTTGGATTTTCTTTGGTAAAGGGATAAAACTACTACCCCTTAAACCATATCCATGCTTGTGAAACCCTTACATCCATACCTTCGATTGATGACAAAGTCCATCCAGATCCCTCTTCCTTCATGTTCTTGAAGTTTTGTTATAAGTTCTACCAAGCATTCTTCAATAATATCATCGATGTTGGAGGTGAAGGTAAGGGTTCGGTTTTTGGTAATGAACGCTCTCAATGCTGTTTCACCATCAGTATTGTTAAACATAGCTCTAACACCATTCCAATTTAATAAAATTTAGCCTTTGTAATTCTTCCCTCAACGTTTGACCAACAAGTTCCTTAGCCTGGGTTATGAATGTTTCCAATATTCCAATTGAACGTTATTAATTTTGAAATGTGTTACAACTCGTCCTGGCAAGGCTGTGGTGCGCAGTTGTCTTACATCTTCCAGTTCTTCTTCTTCCATATCCTCTTCTTCGGTGTCCTCTTCTTCGGTGTCCTCTTCTTCAATAGGTCTTGTAGCAGTAGATGGTCCAGCACCAGCAAATTGAATCACACTAGGTCTTCTTCTTTGCATTTGCTGTAGATAGCTGTCGTAGTAGTCCATCTGCTTCTGGTGCTCTTCCAAAAACCGGTCAATTGAGTCTAAGTCTATTTCATCCATGGTAATATCTTCTTTTCTATCTTCGTCTTCATGTAATTCTCTGTGTATGGTGAAAAGATCTTCGTCTTGAAAGATTTCCCCACAAATGTCGCAAAGAGCCATTTCAAACAGTTTGGCTTTGAATGCACACTCTGTGAATGTCCACGCAATAATGAGCAGCGCACTCCACCGGGACCCTTTATATCCGAGGCAGATAGGTGGGGAAAGTGACGTCATATGGAAACAGGTTATCACTTATGTGCTAAATTTAGCCTTTACACAACCGTTTGTAATACATTTATCAGTAGGCTTGATAAATTGATGATATTTGGTCTAGATTCAATAATTTGTACAAGTTTTTTCAAAGATGTCTGTTTGAGCAAGTTTATGTAGGTCAAGGTCATTTGGAATTATTATTTTAAGCGGGGGATAGAGCACTAAGCAGCATCATTTACTACAAAGTGCTCTATCCCCCGCTCACATTCTTTTTTAACTTTTTGTTTAAACTTTTTACAAGGGTGAAACATCACCATCAGAGTCGGAATCATCCTCATCACGGAATAGGTAGCGATGACAATACATAATTCTTCTGGCAACTAACATCCTATCCATTGGACGATGGGGAGTGTCTTGTTCTTGTTCTTCTTCTTCTTCGATTTCCAATTGGAATTCCATTTCCGACTCAGATGACGACTCTAATGTTTCGTAGGCATGCAAGTCCACCTCATTGTCCGTTGAACCAGCTTCGTCAGAGTCCGTTTCAATATCCATTATCTCTTCCTCCTCCTCTTCTTGATCAACCGCAGGTAGTTGGTCCTCTACTTCTATAATTTCTAGAGGTATAACCTCCAGAATAGAGACAATTCTGTTGCGATGGAACACGGTGTTGTCAAGTGGAGCCATGGTATGAAAGTGGTGTATCTATCCAATTGGTTTGCCCTTTTTATACCCCCACCAACTATACATTTTATGTGGGTCAAGGTCACGTAAAGATACCCTTTGAGCGGGGGATAGACCACTAAGCAGCATGCTAGTCCATTGCCGCAAAGTGATCTATCCCCCGCTCTATTCCGCAGACCACACTCAAGTCCAAGTCCACATCCAAGTCCACATCCATATGTTACACTTTATTATTACTGCCACCAAGTAATTGTCACTCGCACATTTACTTGGTTTTGATAAAGGTACTGCACAAACTCCATATTGGTTGTTTGTTCGTTATACAAATGCATCATGAAATATGCAATCTTATCGATTGCGGCATTGTCCAACGGTTCGCAATTCACAAGTTCCAATGTGCCCTGGCTGGTCTTCTCCTCTATAAGTTCCACCACTTCGTTGATGTCTTCTTCCAAGAGGATGAACTCAACACTGAAGCTCTCCATTGTTGTTGATAGTGTCTAGACAAATGCTTGACTAAATGCTTTATTCATCAGTCCTACATATATACCAATTTCCCCCTCCTATTACCCATTCCCCCTCTACCTTTATATGGGTCAAGGCCATCCAATAATACCCTTTGAGCGGGGGATAGACCACTAAGCAGCATGCTAGTCCATTGCCGCAAAGTGATCTATCCCCCGCTCTGTATTCCACACAAGTCCTAGTCTTTACACACACACATAAGCCCCCAGTCTTTTACACTTACTCATATACTCTGTCCTCCCTGCCAATTAAGAGTTCCCCATGTTTGCCACTATTTTCAATTAACCTTTCCAAGTCCCAAAACACAATGTCCAAATTAACCAAGTTCGCTCGTCCAATTTGAAACACACTATTCCCCCCAAAGTCACTTGCTCTCACTTGTTGTCCTGTATACTGCTTCTTCTTCCACGCTACAATCACTACCCTACCTTCTTCAACAACCATTCTTTTAACGTTATCATACACCTTCTTCAACATCCCTTTACAGTTTAAATAGTTTATGGTTACATACTCCCACTCCTTACCAATGATCAGTGATCCACTCATTTTCTAGCGTTCCACTGGAAGGTTCAAAGCAGAATGAAGTCGGGATGTACAGACCCCCCTCTTTTATACCAGTTAACCGGTTGTCCTTGCTGTAAAGTGGGTCAAGGTCATCCAATGCTACCCTTTGAGCGGGGGATAGACCACTAAGCAGCATGCTAGTCCATTGCCGCAAAGTAGTCTATCCCCCGCTCTGTATTCTACACACACACACACACACACACACACACACATGTCCCTGTCCAAGTCTTTCATTACATACCCAATATATATTCAGTTCCTTCATCATCACTATCACTCATCACTGCTTCCACAAACTCCACAGGATTAAAGTTAAATTGTTTCAATTGTTCTTTTAAGTTTTCAATTTGTTGGTCCTTTACTTCTAAAACACTGTGAAGGTGTGATATGTAGTCCGCTGCCTCGTTGATGCTTGCTACTCTCGGATCGCCTAACTTCAAGCTGGGAACTACACCCTGCAGCCTGTAGTAAGCCATACGCCTTTCTTGCTCCTGCCGTTGACCAGGACTGAGCAAGCCTTGCCCGTCTTGGCTCACCTCCAGCAAGGTCCGTAGCATTGGAGCTTTGCAGGCGTTTGCCCGAGCAACAGTTATGCTGTGGAATGGTCGAGCAGGTCCACGAGTAGCAGGCAGGACGTTGGCAGCACGCCTTCTTGAAGAAGAAGAGGAAGCCTGAGAAGTTTTGCAGTTGGAAGCCATGTTGAAGTGAGGTATTCAGCTAAGCGATACAAAGCAGAATAACCAAACTGCACATCAATACCCGTATATATACACTTATCAGTGGTGGGGGTACTAGCTAGCCTTGGTAAAGTGGGTCAAGGCCATCCAAAAACATTACCAGAACGGGGGATAGATCACTAAGTGGCATGTTAGTCCATTGCCACAGAGTGATCTATCCCCCGCTCTGTATTTCACATTCACGCACACATTCATACATACACACAAGTCCCAGTCCAAGTCTTTACCCACACACCTATCCACTCTCATCCTCACTATCATCACTGTCCAACAGGCTTTCACACTTCTTAATCAGTTTTTCCCATTTACTCCTAACATAAAGTAGCTCCCTGCGAGTATTCTCTAGCATTCTGTCCCTTTGCTCTATCACTTCGTCGTACCACTCGATGATGTTTGGTGGAGTCTGAGTTGCTGCATCCGTCGTGGTTGGTTGAGACGCCCCGCTGCTCCGCAACTCCTTCCTCACAGGACCAAAGCCGGAGAATCGGACACGACTTCTTGACGAAGGCCCCGATCGGATTGGTCCAATGCTCGGGCTGGAGTTGGAGGCGACCGGGCCAGAGGTAGAGGCTGGGACGTTCATAGCAGACATGGTGGTGTTCAGCTTAACGGTGTAAAGCAGAATGAGAGGACGGTTGATCACCACTCCTATATATACCCATTTTTAGTGGTGGGGATAACACTGGGGGGGGGGGGGGTTAAAAGAAATTTTGCTTAGTCTTCCCGGTCATCAGTTTTACATACCTTTAGCACACCCATTATTTTGGTTTCTTCAATAACTTTACACACCTCAAACACCCAAGCAAACAGCTCATCTATGTTGTTATAATTAATTTTTGTCCAGTGTTCATACTTATGAGTTTGGTTGTTTATAATACATAGATAAAATGTAGACCCGTCTTGTCTTATACAATACTCAACTTCCATTCTATGCTGGTTTAGCACTTCCCAAGCATTGTGTTGATCTATCAAGAAGTCACCACCTTTGTAATTGTACCGTGACATGTTTACCACGGAGCACAGAAACAGACTGAAGCAAATGAACGGCTCATACAAGCTTAGTAAGAGCGTTAGAGTGGGGGTATCACGTGATACACAACATTAGTTGTAAGTAATTTATATGGGTCAAGGTCATTCAAACTTTGAAAAATTTTTACCTCCAAACACTTGTAGCAAGCTACAAGTGTTTGGAGGTAAGTTTTTATTTGTTAATGATTTATTTGTAACTTAGTCTTCACCCTCAAGGACACGGTTTGAGATTGTCCCAGTGACTTTACATCACCGCCAGGTTAAAGTATTATACAAGTCAAGTATTTTTTTTTTTTATTAGTTGACTTGTATAATACCCCTCTCCCTTACTTTAAGAGGGTTAAGACTAAATTTGGAAAAATAATTTGGAAAAGACTTTTAAATATTGTCCAACACAACCTAACAATTTTGGCTTTTTCTTTTTAGTGAGCCCATGTCCTAATCCATTTCCCAAACAGATCGGCATCCTTTTCTTCGAATTAAATAAGCCCCGGGGACAAAAAATTCTCTTTGTACCATCGCAGGTGGTACTTTCATTCTATGAAGGCGGCCATCACCTTTTAGAATGATTTGCACATTTATGTTAAATGCTCCATAAGCTTGAACAATGAAATAATATTTTTTGTCCCTCTTGAGCCTATTAATTTTCAGCTTCTGCGGACTGTTGGGGTGTTTGAACTTGGACTTTTCAGGCATAATATTAAGGCTATAGGGCTTTGGTGTCGGAATTTTGATTTTCTTATTCAAGTGTCGTTGGCAACGATCTTTTTCTGGAAGAGCAAAACTCGGACAACAAAGAACCACAGCCTCTCTGCTAAACCAAACATAATCGCATTTATCACGCTTGCCAGCAGGGCATTTAACACGATTACGTTTCTTTTGTGTTGGACTCTTAGTGTTTTGGAGCTTCTCCGAATTAGGCTGGCTAGAAGAAATAGGGGTGGAAGGGGGTGGAAGAGGCAAAGATTGGTCAAAAGGAATGGAGCAAACAATTTTGGGTGGGGTAGGAGAGCGTGTTAGGTCTATGGAGGGAAGTTCAGGGGAAAAGATGGATTTACGGGATGCTTTGGTTGGTGTGGATGGCATGGGGGATATGGGTGAGGGACATTGTGATTTGGTATAGGATAGGATTTTTTGGGTTCTGCTGTAGGGGGTTATCCTCGACCTGGACGTCTCTTCGAAGACTGCAGACTCCGATCCTGAGTCCGATAGCAGCGAGAGTGCTGGAGAGGCTACCGGGACTCGACCGCTGAGTTTTCCTGACGATGGTGGAGGTGCACCGGCCTCTTCCACTGTCGGCGGCAGTGGCGACAGGCTGGGCATGGAGGCGGGCTGTGGTGGCGGCGGCGGCGGTGGTGGCATCGTCAGGCAGCTCAAGATGTTTGCAGTCATCAGATATTCCAGGATCGAGGCGGAGGATGATGGAGGTTGAGTCGTGTCGGTTGAGGTTGAAGCTGGCGGGTAGTTTTTGAGTTTAAGGCCCATTTTACCCATTGTAATAAATGGACTTAATGAGAAGAATAGATGAGAATGAAAAAGTGAAGTTATTATAAATAATCTCAAGAACAAGAGAGAACCTGTCCGTACGGGAGCTTGGACGGGAATGAGAAGTGCATGCAGCCGGGCCGCCTTATATCCCCACCGGGGCTGCCACGCCCAGGATATCAGGGGTGGGGGAGGGGGTGGGGGTGGGGGGGGGGGGTGTCGCACTTTTTGTCGGGGGGGGGGGGGGGGTCGCACTTTTTGTCGGGGGGGGGGGGGGGGGGGGGCTCGCACTTTTTGAAAAAATAAACCCCACTTGGGACATTTATGTTGCCATCGCTAAAGCCTCCCAAGAGACCCAATTCCAAACTTGTGCGTTACTAATACCTAACTGTTAACTTTTAAAAGACCTCTATATATATAAACTGTGTTAGTAAGATCTGACTGTTAAAGATTTTGAAAACTTTTATATTTAGGTCAAGGTCACGAAAAAACTTTAAAAAAAATAAGCCCCACACCCCCCTATGGGGGTGTGGGGCACTTGGGTTGTCATCGCTGTAGCCTCCGAAGAGACCCAACTATGACAACAAGGCAACATCCAATGTCGTGTACCCTTCGCCACGCGAGACTTGTAAACATTTACTGCATTTCCAACTAATAACTTTTCCAATAGCTAACGAAATGTCATTTACATATTTTGGAAAAAAACTGAGGACGCCCTAGTGGCTTACGTCCTCGGTCCGAGTGCAGAGGCCATCGGCTCATTACCCCCGTATAAGCGTACAAACGGACCACCTCCTATTTCTCAGCCGCATTGAAGCATGCATGAGAGGAGCCTAACAATTATAAAACAAGTGGCTTTACACGGGGGGGCCTACTCCCGTAACCCTATCTTTAATATTTTTAATTTAGCAATGCAGTAAATTTTTACAAGTCCTATGTGGGTCAAGGCCACACGGACATTAAAAAATTTCGGCCCCCGTACATCCATGGCGAACCACGAATGTTCGGGGGCCTTGGGGACAAAAAAAACACAAATAGCTAACAAAGTTTCATTTACATAATTTTGAGTTTCCAGAAGGGAAACTAACTGAGGACACCCTAGTGGCTTACGTCCTCGGTCCGAGTGCAGAGGCCATCGGCTTATTACCCCCATATAGGCGTACAAACGGACGCTCCTATTTCTCAGCCGCATTAAAGCATGCATGAGAGGAGCCTAACAATTATACAAAAGTAACTTTACACGGGGGCCTACTCCCGTTCCCTGTCTTTACGATTTACTTTGAGCATTGCAAAAGCTCAAGGGGGGATTGCTAAAACAAGCGTATACACTTTAGAAAAATATAACACACTTACAACACACAATTGAGCTCAACGTAGTCAATGCTGGAACAAGCACATACATGTTAAACACATATAACAAACAAGACACAAAGGATAAAAAACACACAGGAGACATAAGGTACAAGTAAAACACTCTCATATAAAACAATTCGCAATACCCAAACGCAAGCGCAATATCTTACAACTAATACAAGTCTTAAAGTTAGAGTAGACTTCGCTAAACACTGAAGGCGCCATTCAATGTTTAGTGATGCCTATGGCGGTCCGTCCCGATCGTTCACGTTCAACGCGCGGGAGCGGACTGCGAGCCGGCTCTGGCTGGGCCCCCTTATATCCCCACCGGGGCTGCCACGCCCAGGATATCAGGGGTGGGGGTGGGGGTGGGGGTGGGGGTGGGGGTGGGGGTGGGGGTGGGGGGGGGGGCACTTTTTGTCGGGGGGGGGGGGGGGTTCGCACTTTTTGCGGGGGGGGGGGGGGGGGTCAGGTAAGTTAAGTGGGTCAAGGTCACCCACAACACTTGTACTCTAAGTGTTGGCTATACCCCCACCACAACTGGGTCCCTAGGCTGCACAACACCGCTTCGCCAGTATGTCTCCGGCTTCCATGTGGTGCGTCTCGCTGTTCTCTAGCTCTCTATATGTAAGTAATTTTACAAGTTCTGAATGTAGGTCACTACACTTTAACTCTGGGACGATATCGACTTGTAGTATTTCAGTGTTTTGACTCAAGGTCATCACACTTTAACTCTAGCACATCAGTTATCGTACCAGAGGTGCTCAATAACCTAACTTGTAATGTTTAGGGTGGCGTTTGCACGCCACGTGGTATCGCCATGAGTGTCCAGTCCAGGTTTTAAGTTAAATTAATTTTACTGTAATCTTTTCCATTTCCGCTTCGTTTTGCCAAAGTTTAAGGTGTCGCTTAATAAAGTGGTATTTCTCTAAAGTTATAGGAGATTGCAAGGATACAATTAGTTTATTTAGGAGACTCTTCATCTTGGAGTTTAACACAATTTCCACTTTGACTTTGCTTCCACGGCTCTCACAGCCTAAGCTGTACAGGAATGTTTCTTCTAGTGCCAACTCCGGCCAAGAGAACAGTGTGTTCACTGTAGGACAGCTCATGGTGAAGTGATGCGATACTCCAGCGTACCACCTCACCTTCCCCCGCCACTGTGACCTTCCCCCACTCCTGCTGTTTCCCCCACCTCTTTTCCCTTGACTCATGCGCTACAAGCAGTCTCTCAGTATTGTGCGGACTTTTGTGAGGTGAAGCCATGTCGCAGGACACTTTAGGTAAGAAACTTAGCCGTGTTAAGACTTTATTAGTTGCTCACTGTCCACCACTCAAAGTTAGGAGAGTTTCAACTTTAGCTAAGTGGCGCAAACTGTTGCGCGGACACCCTAAGTTTTATACAAAACAGACTAATGTCAGTTTTACTGATGAGGATTTGTTTAAAATATTGGATGAAATGACTTTTCCTTGCAAAATTCAGTTAGTTACTCCCATTCCTGACAGTTTAGAGTCTTAGTCTCTCAAGCCGATATACCTAGCATACACAGAGCCTGACAGTCAGTCACTCGGTGGCTGTCGTGGGGTGCGCATCGGTGTCGGCGCTCCATTGTTAGGTTTTCAAGGTCACAGTAATATCAAATTGTTGGTGTTGTGCTGGTTCAAGGTCACCTGAGGAATAACCGATTGCCCATTTAGGCAGAGTCATGTCAGAAACTCGAGTTTAACTTGGCACTTTTGCCGTTTCTCGTCGAAAATTCGCTCCAAGTGGTCAAGGTCACGGGGACTCTGACTGAAACTCGGAGCGTAGTGCGAGAAACGGCAAAAGTGCCAAAAAATTTTAAGTTTCGGCGTGACCTTGACCTCAGTGGCGTCGGTGACGTCATTTTGATGACGTAAGGGGTGATGACGTCATCAGCACGTCATTTCTGTGACGTCATGGGTGTGACGTCATAGAAATGACGTCATTGGTGATGACGTCATCGATGACGCAATCGATGACGTCATCGATGACGTCATCGGTGAGGTCATTGACCTCGATGACGTCATCCCTCAGGTGACCTTGAACTGGGCCAGCACCAACAATTTCACACTACTTATAGAGAAGGTGTCCAGGTACATCCTCAGAGTGTGATTGATCATGATTAACGCAATCTGCTCTTATAGTTTCTTGACCCGGAGCTATGATGTTTTTTATAAGTTGTGCCACAACTTTTTTGCCAGACTTATTAATATGAAGTCCATGGGTGGTGTGATGTTGTCGTCCAAGATACAGATGCAGATCCAGAAGTTGTAAGTGATCGTAACTTTTAATCAATCCCCTGATGGAATGATTTATGTCATCAATGATGAGATTTTCTCTTGATTGTTTCTCTAGGTCATACCGCTGGGGAATAGTCGCAATGATGAGGTTTGTATGGGTGTAGCTACAAATTTCTTTCTCCAGGAGTGTTAGAATTTTATCTGGACATGTTTTGGATGATATATTATTGGTACCACCAATCCATATCAAGTAGTCCTCTTTAGTATATGATTTATAATCAGTATTCACAGCTGTCGCCTTTATTATAGCCTCAAGTGGAGCCCCATTCTGCACATGGCAATAAAAATTTGCTCTTGAGTTATCCCTTGTCAAGTAGAACACTAGGTCTTTCGCTTGGCTGTCAGCCTCAATAGAAACTTTAGGACCAGCTTTAGAACAGGAATTCAAGTTCTTCCTGCTGTTGCAACCATTTGGAGCTTTGGCTTTGTCCTGTGATTTCTTCTTGGTGTTTTCAATACTATTTACTTCTTCATGAGTTTTATTAATGGAGTTTGTTGGGCCTTGGAGTGGGTGGAAGGAGTTTCTGGTTGGTACTCTTACTGACGAGACAGTTTGTTGTATTGCTCCTGGCTGGTAAAAGTTGTTAAGTTCAAAAAGCTCAGTTTCTTTCAATTTTATTAAACCTTTTAGTTCTTCAATTTCTAATCTGTCACACTTCCATGCACTTTCCATTACTTCAATCGAAATGATCTGTTCACTTATGAGATTGTTTTTTTCTTCTATCTCCCGATCTTTCTCGGTAAGACATTCTTGGTAAAATTGAACAAGGTTTTGTAAGTGGTCGAGTCTTTCATCAAATAATTCTTCTGACAAAGAAATGCAAAAATTTTTCGTCTCTGGATGACTCTCTTCTATAGATGAAGTACCTTTTATAGGCTCAAGGTTATTATTTTCAAATGTCAATTCCATAATTTTGTGATGAGAGCTTTCCAACTCTAGGTTTAGCTTTTCATTTTCTGTTATTAGTTTAGCAATTTTATTTTTAGAACTCTCCAAATCTTTTTCTAACAGGAGATTACAATCCAATTTTTTTGTGTGTAGGGCTTTCTCTTCAAGTAGAAGATTTTCAGTTTTTGTTAATTTTTTTTTCCACTTCTACTACTTCCGCTGCATACTGTGTGGATAAAATTTCGGATGTAGCTAGCTTCTTCTTTAGCCTCATTATTTCTTCCTTTAATATGTTTTCTTCTTTTGTAAACCTGACTTGATCCGCTTTTAGTTGTATTTCTAGTTCTTTAATATTGTCTTCTAATTTTAATAAATTTTCAGTTTTTTTAAAATTAATGTCATGCAGCTCTTGCTTCAAAGCTTCATTTTCTTTAAGTAGAGCATTTCCTGCTTCTGCTGCAATCGTCAGTGATACTTCAAGGTCTGGTTCATTTTCAAGATCAGAAATTTTGTCTTCTAAATTTGCAATACTTAACTCAATCTTACTTTCAGTACCCATTGGTGAAACCTCAGTGAGCCCTTTAGAACAGACCTCACAGGTCCAAGATGTTAATCCTTTGGATAGATCAGAAAACTGCTGCTTAGTAAGTTTTGTACAGGTTAAATGATACCAGTTATTACAACTAGTCCTACAGGCAACTGAAGCTCTACTCTTGATAATTCGTTTTTTACAAGATGGACACCAATATTCTTCTTTGTTCTTTACCATACTGCCAAAAGCCTAAATATACATTTTGTTTTGTAAAAGACTGTTATGTAGACTAAGCTTCATGAATAAAAAAGTTCTCTGCCTTGCTTTGCTTACTGTCTGGAAAAAAGGTGAGAGGAAGAAGAACTGTGCCCAGATCAGATCTGTCAACTAGAAATTGACTACGACTAGGCCTGCTGTTTTGCTGTTTAGTTTATTTGCCGCTTAATTGTTCATTTGATATTGTTACTTTTTTTCTGTGAAATAGGCGCCAAAAACTATTTCAAGACATGAAATAATTTGCTCTGAACCTAGCTTGTCAAAAAACTGGCAGTAATTGAAGCTAAATTCATTAAAATTGTAGCATTTATAACGGTAACCTATGTATGACTCACAGAGTTTGCTAACCCTCAAATGTCCACCACAAACAACTTTCTAAGCTTCGAAACACGGTAAGTTCACAGATTTAGCACTTTAAAAACTCACTTAAGAAATGCACGTCCTACCAAACTGAATCCATCTTTTTTTTTTTTTTTATCTAATCTAACAATCGACATCATGGCAATCAGTAGGCCTAAAAGCGAGATTGGCGACAAAATTGAAGAATTTGGCACCTCTTGTGTGCATAAGCCAGCATTAACCCTACCGTGGCCGATCTAAGAAAAATGTTATAAGCTGAAGATAACTTAATAAATATTGTTGTTTACGTCTTTGATGTAAGTCTTTTATTCGACAATTTATATTTTCATACCACTATTCTGTTTACTTTATCTAGGCTCCATAAGACTCACAAATTATTATATAAAATGAAAATATGTCTAAAAACAATACAAAAAATATAGGCCTATATTAAAAAAATTAATTTTACTTTTAAGTGGGAAAATTTTAAGTGGGTTATACGTCACAAGAGAAATCCAGGACCAGATTGTGAAAGTAGCAAAGTAGCTTTAATTGTAGCGAGCTACTTTTTAATTGTGGCTGTAGCTGTAGCTAGCTACTTTTTTGAAAATGTAGCTGTAGCTGTAGCTAAGCTACTTTTTTGAAAAAGTAGCTGTAGCTGTAGCTAGCTACTTTTAAAAAGGAGCTTCCCCAACACTGCCTAAACCCATCAAAGAACAATTGTAGCTTTCACATTATGCAATATTTACTGACAATTAATTATTTTATTTAATGTAGCCTACTAACATGTATGTTTTATTTTCTTTTTTAATATCCTTTTTTTATTTTATTTTCAATCAATTATAAAAAAAACCAGAATACTCTTAAATACCCAAAAATATTAACAGTGCAGTTCCAAACTAACTATATACAATTATACATCTATGCAAACTTATAACAGCCCTAAAAATATCCTAGTCTATACTTATTTAATACGCTAAGGGTTTTTTTGTCTTGAGAACTCCTCCTACAATTTTCAACCGATTTTCAAGTTTTTTGTGTCGTTGGATAGGGCTTGATCTTTAGTTTTTTCCGCCAAAAACTGGTGAGAATCGGACTGAAAATAAAGGTGCTATCCACCATTGAAATCTCAAAATTTCCCATTAAAATAACATTGGAATTGAATAAAGCATTTTACATCTGTTAATAATCAGCTGTAAATATGTTTAGTTATTTGTGATTACAGATATTCACATTATTGGATTGGTCGGGTGTCATTGATTTAGATCTAAAAGTAACATTTGTATTGTATTAAAATAAATTGCTCAATTTCGAGCACCACGTATACTAGCATAAATATAATATAACAACACTTATTTCTTAAAAAGGAATACATCAGCTACAGATGCTAAAAAACGTTTTATATTCTTAAGCTTTTTTAATGAGTTTAAAAAATATTTCATTATCCTGTATTATTTAATAAAGGCTTCAAATGAAAATAAAGAGCCTCAATAGGAAAACCTGTTTTGAGGCTTTTCGTATGCCTGGGTGAGCAACACTTTCATGAACATTACACTGAATCTTACATACTGTATCAGACAAATATTTTCCATCAATTACCTATAAATGCCTATGAAGAATAAAAATTGACTCTGCTCGAAGTTTTAACAACATCAATTGACCTAAAAATACATACTTTAACCATACATTTCATACGCAAATGCAAAGATTGGGTAGCTGCGTGGATAGAAGTAAAAACATCAAAAGTAAAAATTTGGTGGTCTGACTAATTTAACTTGCAAAACATGTCTACTTCATGAGATCTTCTATATCGTCTATTTGAGCAATGCGCTCCTTGATGAATTTACAAAAGTTATAATCAAGGAGAATTGTGGAGTCTTAAAACGTTGAAAATTTTTGTTGCAAGGTAGTTGAATGATTTTTTTGTATGGTTCTTTAAATGGTCTAGAAACGGTAATGAAAGTGTTTCTTAACCTAACTGTATATTCATTTGTATTGACTCTAGTGCTCCCACTTCTATTGTAAAAAATTCTGAGACATTTATAAATAATTAAAGATCTTAGTGGTAGAATTCCAAGGTGTTTCAAAAGTGGAGATGAGGGGTTCATTCTGTTATTTCGAAGTATCACTCTTACTATGTTCTTTTGCAAAACAATTATTGGTTTTAATGAGCTCTGATACATTCCTCCCCAATAAGTTGTTTGTGTTGTACCATATTGAAGTCTTGATTGCACTAGAGAGAAATATAAAGTCCGCAAGACCTCTTCTGGGCACAGATACTACAAAATAATAATAATAATAATAATACTTTATTGCACAACAATAAATTGCATTGCAAATATACATAATTTATAATTATATTAACTTATAATAAATAATCTATTTTATTTAATCTTCATCATAATTTTTTTCTTTTTCTATCTTTATACATAGTCAATTTGTTTTTTCTTCATAAAGTCTTCAATGCTATAAAGTGCTTCTTCCAACAAAATCAGTTTAATTTGTTTCTTAAAAATCCTTATATCTTTTTGATTTTCAAGTTTTCTGGCAATTTATTATAAAATTTAATTCTTTGGTATTGTAAATGACTTTGGAATATTTTTGTATTGCGTTGAGAAATTTTTAGATGAGATTTATTATGTAATTTTGTATTTTTATTTACTTCAAAATATTTCAAATTATTTTTCACAAACAGTAATGATTCATATATGTTATAATGAGGGAAAATTCATAATTTTATTTATATTGAAGAGATCTTTACATGGATAGTATTTTGATTTTTTAGAGATGGTCCTCAAAAAATCAAAATTTCTTTATTTAACCATGTACAAGATATACACAAAATAGCGTCACATTTGAGTTTTCCAATGAAGGAAACATATAAGTACTTATTTTTTATTAAAACATACAACATATGGTACAAAATATACATACAGTAGGTAGTGTTACATTTGAGGTTTTTTCTGAAATAACATAGTGTAAACACGATAAAAAAAAGAAACATGACATTCTTTTTTAATGGCGGCTGCACATCAATTTATGATCAATTACCTATAAAACTAAAACAACTTTCCAAGATTAATATTCCAAGTAGCTACTTCTAAAATTTGCTAATTTGTTTTCAATTCCAAAATTCTTCCAATGAGTATAATGATGATTCCTAATTGCTAATTTTTGTAAAATAAATACTTGGTTTAAATATCCCCATATATTTATTCCATATTTCATTTGTGAGTAAAAACGTCTAATATGCAGACAACATTAATTGGGTATCACAAAATTTAGATAATCGTCTTAGAAGAAAAATTGATGTGCTTAGCTTTTTGCAGAGGTTGTTAATATGTATATTAAAATTAAGATTTGCGTCAATTGTTAAACCAAAAAATTTGACATGTTTTTCTCCTTCAATTATGTTTCCATCCATTTCTAATGTAATACTGTGATCTTTTCGATTTCTTATATGTTTAAAATCTATAAATTGTGTTTTTTTCGAATTTATCTTCAACCCATTCATATTGAACCATTGTATAAGAGAGTTAGCTTCAATGAATGCATCAACTTCTAAATTTTCTTTTTTTAAATTGGACATAAATAAAGTAGTGTCGTCAGCGAAGAGAACAATATCTGAATTTCATGGACATTCGTTAATGTTATTTATATACAGTAAAAAAAGAATTGGGCCTAAAACCAATCCTTGTGGCACTCCTGTCATACATTCTAACTCCTCCGAGCTTTCATATCGCAAACATTTGTTGTTATCAATATGTGGAATCTGTACAGCTTGAGTTCGTTTTTCTAAATAAGATTTAAGCCATTTATGACTAATACCACATATCCCTATAG
This sequence comes from Neoaliturus tenellus, assembly GCA_030545055.2. Lineage (NCBI taxonomy): Eukaryota > Metazoa > Arthropoda > Insecta > Hemiptera > Cicadellidae > Neoaliturus > Neoaliturus tenellus. The sequence continues at coordinate 40,986,949 of CM061532.1, read as the reverse complement.
CTTGCAATTTATCTAATAGCAATTTTAATGTGATACCATATCAAATGCTTTTTGTAAATCTATAAATATGGCTAAAGCATTTTCATTTTTATCAATGGCTTTTATTGCAGACGATATTAATTTATAGATTGCATTAATTGTATTTATGTTTTTTTGAAATCCAAATTGATTATCAGATAGTAAATTGTATTTTTCCAGGAAAGAATTTAAACGATCTAAAATGATTTTTTCAAAGATTTTGCTGAAGGTTGAAAGGATAGATATTGGGCGGTAATTATTACATTCAAGTGGACTTTCTTTTTTATATATAGGTTTTACAAGAGATTTTTTAGGTTAGAAGGGAATTCACCAGTTTGCATAGATTCATTTATAATATAAGTAAGTGGTGTGCATATCTCCTCAAAGCATTCCTTGACAATGATTGAAGAAACTCCATCTATCCCAGCAGAATTAGATGATTTTAATGATCTTATTATTTCTTTAATTTCTTCCCTTGTAGATGGGTATAAGTACATTGAATTATTACAACTTTGTTTACAATTATTATTCAATTTGTTACACGTATTAGTTTGATCCCTATATGTATTTCCCATATTTATGAAATAATTGTTAAATAAATTTGCTATTTTGGTTTTGTTACTAATAATATTTCCAAGATTATCTTTCAGAGAGAATTCAGGTATGGGTTTCATATTTTTTGTCAATTTATTTTCGTTGATAATTTGCCAGCAAGCTTTTGATTTATTCTTTGAATTTTCTATTCTTTTTCTAATATTTAAAGCCTTTTCACTTTTGATTTGATTTATGAATTGTAGTTTAATTCTTTGATAGTTAATTTTTTGGGGATCAGAAGAAGCCATGTCTTTGGTTAAAATATATTGTTCTTTTACTTGTCTACGTAATTCATTTGTTTCTTCTGTAAGTTTGATTTTGTTAGAGGTTTCCCGGTTTAATTTAACTTTTTTCATTGGTAGACATTCCTCAAAAATTTTGTGAAAATTGATATAAGTATATCATATTTTTCAGTCACAGACAGAGAGGTGTTATACATTGACGTCCATAAATCATTTTTTAGCAAATATCTTAATTTTGAAATTTGCATTGTAGATAGCTTTCTGACAAATTTGAATTTTGGAATATTTAAGTCAGTATTCATTGATTTCAATTCTGCTACTTGAGCGTGGTGATCGGATAGAGAAGTTATTAAAACATATCCAGTCATGTCTTCAGATCGTAAATTCGAAAATATGTTGTCCACCCTTGTTTTTGAATTTTTGAATTCTCTAGTTAACGTAAATATAGACTGATTAAGATTGAAAGTTTTCATCATGTAGATCAATTTTCTTGTAATAGTTTTATCTTTGGCACAGTCAATATTAAAGTCTCCTGTCACTATAGTATCATACTTATGTTTGCTAAATTGTTCTAAACAAGTTGAAAGTCTATCAAGAAAGATCTCATAATTTCCAGAAGGTGGTCTGTATATACCTAATATTAATAATTCACCTTTAAATTGTTTTATTGTAATTCCTGCAATTTCAGAATGTCCTTCTATACAAAATTTAGCAACGTCAATCACTTCAAAGTTTATATTTTTGTTAACAAATGCAACGCCACCTTTTCTCATATTTTTCTGACAGTAGTAAGAACTAATAATTAAATTATGCATTTGAATGGTATTTAACTGATTTTCTTTTAAATGGTGCTCTGATAAACATAAAACCATTGGTGCCTCGTTTTGAATTAAATCTTCAAGCATTTCAAATTTATTAGACATCCCGTCAATATTTTGATGAATTATTTTAAATTTTGATCCAATGCCATTTTTTGATTTGCTGTTGCCTCATTAGTTAGGCCTACATTTTTTTATGTCAAAATTGTTTGTATTTTTTGTATCCCGTGCCTAAAAAATGTTGCTCTGATAGATATGTACTGTTCCTTTTATTGTTAGTTTTATGATATTTTTTTCCCTTCGTTCACTTACTATCACAGGAATATAATTTTTCATGCCATTCAATCGCGTACTAATAGTATTCATTATTATTTGTGATAGTTTGCGTTTTCCTAGAAAGTTAAGATGGAGTCCATGAATTGTATAATCATTTCTTTTAAGAAAGTTAAGAGGCAAAAAAGTCATATGCATGTATTTGTTAGTCATATTTTTCAATTGTTGGTTTACTTTCCTTATTAATATATAGGGTTGGTCATGTCGAAATGGAATAGATAATATGATTATTGTGATATAAATATAACTAAATACTAAATTAATCATGTGTAAGATAATAACAGCTGTTTACTACTAGTTTCTACAACAGTCGAACATTCACCAAGAACAGGTAGTTTATTGTTACTATAAGATATCAGATACTTGATTCTAGAACTTACAATTTGTAAAATACTGTTTGTGGCTATTTGTTTACTAATGACATTACATTGGGCACCTGTATCAAGTTTGAATGTAACAGTTTGACCTTTAGGAAGTAAAAGGACTTCAGTCCAGTCTTTAGTGTTTTGTTGTTTATCATTACATATAGAGCTAATAAACAGTACCTGGTCAGAAACAGATTGAAGCGAAGATACTTCCCTATTTTCATTTACATCCTCAACCGTTAGTTTTTATGACCTTCCGCAGTTTGGAGCGGCAAACCTTAGGCAAATGTCCCACTCTCCCACAGTTGGTACATTTCTTCTGAAAGGCAGGACAGGCTTTTGGACCATGATTAGAACCGCAACGACTGCAGTCAAAGGTGTTTTCCAGGCGATTATTTTCAGCTGTTACGTTGGATTTTTTGTTTTACAACATTAACAGCGCAGCTTTTCTTGTCGGACATTGTGGACAGTTGGTATTCAACCATTTCTGAAGATCTACAAATGTTAATTGTCTTCTCCAGAGTTAAACCTTCCTCGTGGAAAAGTTTTTGACGAGTTGGCCTGACATGACTAAGGACATTAGGGATTATGTTTTGAAATGCAAAATATGTTGCAAGTTCCAAAAAGATAATGTCCAAGAAGAACTTTTACATCAAGATGTGCCATCAAGACCATGGATGGAATTAGGAACAGATATATGTCATATATCTGGCAAAGATTATCTGTTAGTGGCGGATTCATACTCGGGATACTTTGACTTTGTTGAACTGAAATCAACCACATCATCCAATGTAATCACCGAAATGAAAAAATGGTTCTCTGTACATGGAATTCCTGACACTTTATTATCAGATGGAGGAACTCAATTCAACTCTTTTGAGTTTAAGAAGTTTGAAAAAGAATGGCAGTTCAACAAACGCGTTTCCAGTCCTTTATTTTCAAGATCAAATGGGCTTGCAGAACGTTATGTCCAAGAAGCTAAACTGCTATTAAAGAAGTGTTTGGAAGATAAATCAGACTTGTACCTAGCCCTGCTTCACCAACGGAATATTCCTCGTGACGGCCTTGGATCTCCAGTTCAACGATTGATGGGTCGTCGTACTCGATCACTCTTACCCTGTACAGACGATCTACTTAAACCGAAACTTCCTGAAAATGTTGGTGAACAATTACAAACTCTAAGAAACAAAACAAGGATGTACAGCAACAGATCAAAAAAGAAGAGTTTGGAGTTTCAGGTTGGCGAAAAGGTGTTATACAGGAAAGAACCTAGGAATTGGCAACCCGCTGTTATTCTAAAATAAGGCCCAGAACCCAGATCTTATATCATAGAAACTCTTGATGGAGCAGTATACAGAAGAAACTCTTGGTTTTTAAGAAAATTGCCGCCAGTAAATAATGAAGATGATACAATAAAAGAGACCGATTCACATGAAGATCCTGTCCGTGGGGATAGTGTCAAGCGGTCTTCCAGAAAGTAAAACCCGCAGAAAAACTTAATTTATAAAGTAGTCTACTACTTCTCTGAAGAAAGGGAAATGTGATATAAATATAACTAAATACTAAATTAATCATGTGTAAGATAATAACAGCTGTTCATAAGTTTATATCATTTGTTTACATTTTAAGAAAAACATTACTATTATTGTTAATAAAATAAATGCAAGTTTTTAAAACTCAAATTTAGTTTTAATAATTTGACAATTATGTTAGTATGTGACAATGTTTTTAATTTGGTTTCTATTTTGGCCACAAGTTTATCAATTTCAACTGTAGACTGATCATCAATATCATTCGTACCACCGATTATTATAGTGTAGTCATTTTTATCTAAGTTTTTCGTCTCAGATTCTACAGTTGCCAAGATATTATCAATCTTACCATTAGGGTAAATAGTACCACAAACATTGGAGTTATTTTTAAGAGAGTTATTGAGTAACGTTACAATTTTTTGTCTGTGACTATCACTAAAAATTTTAATTTTAGAATTTGGTATTTTCTTATTTCTCTCTTTAAGGCTGTCATGTAAATGGTTTTTGCTAAAACTATTATTTTGTTTAGACATTCCTCTGCATTGACCTTGACTATCAGAGGGAAATAAAAGGTGTGCCACTGTCTTATTTGATTTACCTTCATTATTATTTATTTTATTCCCAAGTCTTTCTCATCTAGTTTTTTTACTTTCTAAGTCTTTTGTTATTATTGGAGTTTGGTTTTTCTGAAAGCTTTGTTTAGATCCATTGTGACTTTCCGCTTGAAATATTCTGCAGCAGCAGTGTTTTTGCCCAGGGCCGATTTTGTAAATGGGCCCAGGGGCGCAAGGGCCAAGGGGCGCAAGAGCCCAAGGGCTTTCTTAGGTTTGTTGGGAGCGCGACAAAGAAAATATTATACAATTTATCAAGCAGATTTTGACGTTGACGCCATAACCAAGGGGCCTCATACTCCTAACAGTAATAATGATAAATGTTTTGCGATCAGTAGAGGTCGCGGTATAAAGCGCGTACTGTACTGTGTAGCACACAAGTGCGGAAAGGCGACGTGGCAGGAACATCCGCCCTCCAGAACGGCGCGCCAACTACTAATCCCCACCACGGGACCATCTACCCCTGCCACGCCACCCCGCCATCTTCCCCCAACCACCCCACAGCCTCCACGTGCGCGAGCACAGTTTACTTTTACAATGCGCAACCGCATTATTAGCTGTCAAAAATGAACACAATAAAATAGTTCTGTCAGTGTTTCGTTTTGTTGTTATGTTGCGAATGCGCGTCTCAAATCGTCAAATGCCTATGGCATTGGGTTTATTTATTTGGTGATTCATATCCTCGGGAGAGGAGTGGGGAGGGGTGGAAGGGGGGGGCGCAAACGTCTCTCGGGAACATAGCGCTTCACATACAAACCGCGGGCCTGTTTTTGCCTTATTATGTCTAATTGTTTTGCTTTTTACGGTCACCCAGGGAATTTATTCTGTTCTTCTTACTATATCATTTTCATTTTGTCCAATGTCATCTATTTTTCTTTATGGCATCAAATCTATCTGATAATTCCTCAAACAAATTTTCATTTCTTATGATAGATACAATGTCTGAATGATCTGTTGGTACATATTTTGGAATGTCTCCTGCTTCAAAAGTATTAAGTTTATTAGTGTTATTTGTAAATTGACTTTTATAATATTCTTTTTCCTTCATTACCTTTTCTAATTCAATCTCTAAACTAAATACTTTACTCATCAAGCTTTCATTTTTATTGAGTAATAGTTCAATGTCATTTGGGAAATGTTTTTCTGATTGATAATTGTCCTCAGTTTGAGTGCTCATATTAATGAAAATATATTTATTTTTCGGAATTTCACTCGGGTCATTGGTGTTCATGGTTCTAACATTCTTTGTAGATTCCATTACTATACATTTTTGAGATAATTTATTTTTAGAATTTTTTGGAAGTGTCTTCGAAATTTCTGTCCTTGTAGAACATATTTCTTCTTTCTTATTCTTTTGCGACCGAGTTTTTATAATTGGTGAAAAAGGTTTGATCATAACTTGTTTGTTTATTTACTAATATAACAGGTTACTAACCTTGATTAACCGTCACAATTCAGATCGACCAGTGTTCTTGGTGACCCGGGTTTCGACCTTAAAAGGGCATTTTCAAACCAATGTACAGTAGATGTCAAACAATCACTTCATTGAAGGTCGTCATAAATTAAAATACAGTCCACAAACACACGTAACATTGAATATTTACACACGTACAAACACATATAGACGGTTCCGGCCGGCCGCTCATTATCGAACTCAGTTCGATATGAGTTCGATAATGAGCGGCCGGAAGACAACTAAGAGATTGGTCGATAGTTGTTTGTGAGTTTCCTATCACCTTTCTTAAATATTGGAAATATTTGTCCTGAACCCTACTTGCTATCAATTCATTAATAGTTTTCCATTGCTTTGAGGTATTCTTTGAACTCTCATTAAATAAATTTAGATAGGGCCTAGTAGTTTTCTTTTTTTAAGCTTTATTTTATTGGATGGGGAATTTCTGAACTGCTTATATTCATTTTCAAAACACACATTATTTGGAAATTTCCTACACTTACTCAAGAGTTTGTTTCTTGTCCTAATTTTATATATTAACTTCTGACTTATCCATGGCTTTAACAATTGTATTTTAATGCTATTTATAAAATTCACATAAGCCAAATCCACATCTTCAGTTTTATATATATCTGACCAGTCGATTTCTTCTGCCAGCTTATTTAGTTTCATAAAATCTATCCTTTTAATATGCTTGGCGTCCTGTTGTTCTTTTTTTTATTTTACTGGATGTACAAAATAGTTTGCATTGAATCATTCTGTGGTCAGTTACACCTAAATCTTATCTGCAACACAACCAATTCTATCTCTACTTCTGAAAAAGACATGGATAGAAACAGGTGCTGCTCGATACTGTTACTCTGGTGGGTATATTAACCCGGGAGAACTGACATACCGGTCGAGAGGACCGGGTTGGAAGTTTTTTTAATCAAAACAATATTTTCCAGCTGTCGGCAGTCTTCGCCGGCACTGTACCTCATGCGCCACTTTCCAGGAACAGAATGACGCATTTCCCGTCATTTCCCAACTTGTACAGCCAGTGACCATGAGTCAGCTCCGGCAATACAGAATAAACGGTGCATTTCACCGTGTGTCAGTTCTCGTGTAATAAAGTTGTGACAGTTTTAATGGATGACGTGTTTGTAATTAAATCATTTTTCCTGTATAAATATTTTTTTCTTGAAATCATGGACTCAGAGGAACGTAATCGAATCGATAGACCTCTTTCCATACAATTCTCATCATCGATAAAATAGAATTGTGTAGTTCATTGCCTAGCTAAAAACTATTTATTTTTTTAACAATAAATACATAAATTAAAACTTTTAAATTGAAATGAATTTAATTTTGAGTGACAAATAGATTGTTAATAAATGTTTAAAGTTCAATCAGTTTTTTCCTCTTCCACTAAGTAGGCCAAATTAAATTTTTTCATAAAAGTAAAAACCCATATATTTTTTTAACATACATTACATAAATTATGTAAACACTTGTTTACAGTGTAAAATGTTAAAACAACTAATAAGAAAGACATGTGAATGGGTTTTAAAAAATAAAATACCGATTTATTCAATATATGTGGTATTTTATTAAAACTTTGGTCTAAAAGAAGTTTTCACGTTTTCAAATCAATGTAAGTTCTGCCAGGTTAATCTAGTCATTTTTACCAAGATGACCCTGGTATTTCGCGTACAGACCAAAGCCCCCCTAGCCAGCTGCCAAATTATTTAATTTGACACAAAATTTGACTATAGAGTGCCCTTGTTTCACCCAATAATTCCATGTAATAATTTTAATTTGAACTTAACATTTTGTGCTATTATTAGCTTCAACCTCTTACCTCCGGAACCTCGAAGTGAAAACATAAGTTTAAAAAAATAAAAATCATCGTATTATAATTTGAGTGAGAATAATTCATTAATATAGCCATTATAATGGCAATGATATACATAACGTGTCCAGAAACCAGCACTAATGTCACAATTTACCTTCTTTCAATACAGTTCAGCACCGTTTACACTATGGATTATACAACTATTCAATTTTCTTGATTAGCGAATCATAAATATAATGAATCAGTAATTGAACATAAAGTGTTCTAGCAGGTTTTCTTGTAAATAGCAACAACAAAATTTAATATAGTACGCTATAATTAATTAAAAGATCGTCTTCACTCATTGGGGTCATCTAATGATTGTTTTAAAATCAAAACAGACATTGTGATGATATTAATGTGATGTTGTACCTCCATGCTTTTCTTCGGAAGGACTTTTTACGTTATTTATCATTTCCTCATTTTTTGACTTGTCGTTATTTTTCCCCCAGTCCCTTTGACCAAAACCATTAATTTGAGACCACTCAGTTAATTCTACAGTTTGTGAAACGTTCAAAATTTTGTTCAAAATATTTTTCACGTCCATTCTTAGTGCAGTTCATTAACCAGGTACACTCTGAGGTTTAACATAACTAAACCTCTTTCATGTGAATGAACAGATAGATAGTACTTTTGCTGATGTCTGGTGTTGACACTTAACAGCGGTTAACTTGAAAATCCAATGTTAATCAAATGGGAAAATTAGAACTTTAACGGCTAGTAGGGCCCTTCCTTTTAAAGGGTTATTTACCAAATTACTTTAGAAACAACTTCACGCCGAACTCTATCCAATGACACAAAAATCATTAAAATCGGTTGAAAACTGTGAGAGGAGTTCCTTGTACAAAAAAACCATGTTGCGTATTCAATATGTATAGAAGATGACGCCATCCCTATACAATGTACTTTTTTTAATAAAGAATGTATCGACTGGAGGGTAAAAATTATAAGTTCTCATATGCAAAATAAAAATATATATTCTGTACAATTAATTAATAACATTATTTAGGTTTTTTTACAACTCATTTAGCAAGAGCAGATCTAGCAAACTGCACAACCATGGGTTTGTCCTTGAGTATATACCCGTTGGTCTCCTTCAGTGCAAGTTGGGCTTGTTCGACACTCTGAAGGGTGATGAAGGCTTGGCCTTTCATCCTGCCTTCCTGCATCAACCTGATGTCAAACCTAGAAAAACAAATCAATCTTTATTCAGGTATATTTTTAGCACATCACGGCGGACGAGCAGAAGTTTACAGCAGTCAAGGTCATTACTAAGCCATTCACCCAAGCACCCTCATAAATCCTTCCACGGTTTACACAATCCATTTTTGTACAATATTTGTTTGTGTGAATGAGTTTGATCTGTATTTTAAAGAAAATTAATGATGATATTTGTTGCAAAAGTTAGGTCGTTATGGGGATATTGGGTATAGATCTCTTGCAAGCTTATTATACATTGTATAATTTAAGTGAAGATATAGATTACTATAATTGAAATAAAACATGTATGCACTATGTCGACAGTGGCATAACTGAATTTCGGACCTCCCTGCACACTCATTTTTTGGCCCTTCACACCACTTAAAATCTTACTGTGTTAATTTATTGCAGTAAAACTCTACAAAGAAGACTCGTCAAGTTTGGTGCATGTAGGTTTTGCGGAGCCAACACAGTGGAACATAGGTTCAAAATGAAGATCAAACTGCAGGAATGCATTTGCTACCAATTCAGAAGCATTAAATAGCCTAAAATACAGACCAAAACATGTTAATATTACTTTTTGGCAATGTAGAAAAGCGGCCGCAGTAGCACGTAATTTTGTCTAATGGCCTCAACCCAGGGTAATATCGACGATCTGGCCACTAAAAACAACCTAAAATAATAAAATAAAATGGCTTAATCTTAATAATAACAATTTAATAACTGTTCTTCTTTTTGTATTTGTAATAACCATACTTGGGAATAACGAATAAAAATTCTAACGATTAGCGATATTCGTTTGTTTTTCGGCTAACCTCTATTTTATTCGTTAGTTTTTAAAAAGTAATGGAAATAACTTCTAATCAGTTAGATTCGAGCTAATGAATAGATAATATATTTGTTAGTACTTTTGGAGTTTAAATCATTAGATTTTTGGACGGAGGAAAATATCTCAAATACGCAACCGGGGAGGGTTGCGTGTGGCCTTGAGCTCTGGTCGCTTGGGGTCAGCGCCCTTGATGACAAACAATGCGGTGGGGGTGGGGGCGGAGAAGTCTAGTTGCTTTGGTATGCCGGTATGCGACAACAAGCATCAAAGGTTGGAAAAGGAAGGGGTTGGGGGAATGTTTGGTAATTTGTCATCTCAAATTATTTTGTCTTCAGTTGGTTAATGTTCATTGTCTGACAAGTGTGAAGCCATTTTTTCTGTGGTAGCAACTTGTTGTTTATATTCCGTTGTTATATTTCAGTGATAGTTAAGTAATAGTTATGATTATTAATAGTATTAAGATTAGAGGTGTGCGGATAGTGAAATTTTTTTTCGGATCGGATTCGGTTCGGATAGTTAAGATTCGGATCGGTTCGGATCGGATAGTAACAGGATCGGATCGGATAGTTTTCGGATTCGGATTTTTGCGCAGTAAACAGAAAGGCAAACAAGTAACCAATTTAAAGCCACAATTTTTTAATTTGGTCTAGGCCCTGATTATAAAACAGTTTAGGAATATCAAAATCAATCAAATTAACAACAATTCAACTATTTTTAAACTTTAAAACAAAGTCAATTTATAATTTGTTATGATCAACGTAAACATCAATTGGCCCTAGGCCTAATACCTAAATGAACATGTCAACATTATTTTGAACTGCGCCTAACCTAAGCTGTAATTAAAGAGAGTTGCCATAGGCCTAGGTCAAAACTACTCACCAGGCAAACATCCCAGTGTACAATATGATAAAGTAGGACTTTCAACAAAATATCATTTTATTTGAAAACAAAATGATGGTAGGAAACATAACCTAGCTCCAGCTTGCATACAAAGCATTCTGTAAACAGTCATTTTCAGTTTTAGCAAAAGACTTCCATATAACACTTATTTACTCTTTCTTTTCCTTGTAGATAAGAATAATTAAGAGACAATAAAAATATTCAAATCAGTTTAAAACACGATCAGAGGTATAAAGACATAACCTATCAACATCAAAGAGCAAATAATTACAGACGACAACAGAACGAGAACGTACGGTTGAATCGCGATCGCGATCCAATGGTCGGGTTCACGTTACATCCACCGTAAAGCGGTTTGTTTACGTTTTGCTAATCACGTGACTAATTTCAGACATTTTATTTGTGGGATTGGTCACGTGATAGGCAAAAACGTAAACAAACCGCTTTGCGGTGGATGTAACGTAAACCTGACCAATGCCTTCCCAAGTTCATAGTCAAACGCGATCGTAATCTTCATTAGATTAAATCTTATATAGAGTCACGAAACGACGAAACTACGAATGATGAATTGTTCCCAACAACTAGCGCTCAAAATACCACGACACTAGCGATTCAGGCGGGTGGAATAAAAACTAGAGCTTCTCGAGCTGCCGTGATTGGCTGAGACTTGTATCTTTACTGCTAGCGCTCCAAGCGGGAGGGTTCAGAATTGGCACTTTGTCAATTGTGCAGTTGAATGTTAAACACTTAACCTTGGTCGCTGGGTGTCGTGATTATTTCGCGTTATTCTATTATCTGACTTCTTATTATTAGTCTGCTTCAGTACTTTGGACGCCATTTTAGACGTTTTGTCGCATCGTCACCATTTTATGCAGAATGGCCATCGCGCAAAACACAATATTTGTACATTGATCTTGTCTTTAACACCAGATTTACACTCTATCCGGGAAAGTCGGATATCCGACCCGAATATACGGATATTAATAAAATCTTCGGATCGGATTCGGATATCCGATCCGATCCGAAACCGAACCGAATTTTCGGATATCCGCACACCTCTAATTAAGATGAATAGTTTTAATTAAGTAGATTATTAGCGATGGCGGGCGAGCGCGATTTTCAGTGACGAAACATATATACGGCATATGGTATTTCAACAGCTTGAAAAAATTAAAAGGGTGGAATTTCGTTAAAATGTTAATTGTGTTTACCCAAAACACAATTAGTTACCAAGATGTGTCATTATTTCATTTCATACGAAATCCTTTAAAACAACTGCCAAAAAACAAACAGCAAACTCCTCCAAAAATTAACTTACTTTTCTATCAGTTAGTTTTAAACTAACTAATAACTTCTATCAGTTAGTTTTTTAACTAACTAGTAACTTCTATCAGTTAGTTTTTTAACCAACTAACTAATAACTTCTATCAGTTACTTTTTATGGGTCTAACTAATAACTTCTAACTAGTTAGAATTATTGACTAACTTTCCCAACTATGGAATAACTAAAAAAAACTGAGCCTACACATTTCAAACAAAAAAGTTTTGACATCAATTTTGATAAATTTAATCTTTATTCAATTCATTTCTTTATTGTTAAAACCTAACCACAATATTAATGGTAAAAAAGCACGACAAACAAAAACAAAGAGAATCTAAACAATGAACGTTGACATCTGATTTGAAACAACTGGCTGATGACGTAGCACAAATATGATGCACACGCGACAGAGACAAACTCCCCATATTCTATTATAAGAGCACAAAGCAGACGTTTTGCTTATCCTTGATGCTATTGTTATAGAGGACATTTTACGTTATTCCTCGTCTACTGGTAACTTTATGTACCCACCGATATTTTTCCTTTGCGCCTGAGACCGAGATCCGACAGTTCTTCACAATTGTGCTAAAATAACTTTGCTTACACAATTATATATATATATATATATATATATATATATATATATATATATATATATATATATCATTTTGTTTTCAATAATTTGTGTTAAAGAAAGTAAGGGGCAAAAAACAAATTAATCTAATTTGTATTTTTTCCGATCAAGCAATTTTGAACCTTTGGGCTTAAATCAACAAAACTATTAAGCAAGAGAGCATAAAATGTCTGATCCATAGATCTTAGGCCTTTGGTGGAAAATTAAGCAGGTTAAAAAATAAGCTACACAGGGGGTTCCTAGAAATAAGTACACAAAACATTGGAAATAGGTTACATGGGTCAAAATAAGATTAACATTTTTTGTAGGGCTCACTCCCAGGACACCCTTTCAGGATGGGATATTTATGGGTACATTCTAAGAGCATCTGCTACAATAGAAATTTTAGTATGCAAAAATCCCCCCCCCCCCCCCCACAGTGCATATTAGCAGCAAAATACTCACATTGAGCCCTGCACTTGATCTAATTCAGGTCGGTAATATCTTCTGTATATGAAGTGAAGGTCTTTACTTTGCACTTGTTTTCCTAGGTTCTTGATGTATAGCCGACAAGACGGTGCTCCTGGTTGGTAGTTCTTGAATACAGGAAGAACCTTTTGATCTGTAAAAACACTCATCTTCATTTTTTACAACAATAAGTTCAGTATTATTTAACAGTTTAAGAGTAACCTGATAACAGATGTGTTAAAACTCAAACCCCTAAATGAAACTCAAATCCCTTCTGTCTTGTATAAATGAAATTAATACAATCAAATACTTATACACACAAATTGTAGCTCATGGCAGAATTTTATGATTACTTGTGTTACGCCAACCATCAACCATGGGAAATATTGGTTAAGAAAAATAACCAAACAATCAATTTTATTTTCATTCATTTTGGACTATGTGTGAAGCATCAAAAGTTCACTTTAGCTGGAAGAGAGACACTGTTGTCGGTTATTGCAAGAAAAACTAACATGTTACTGCAAGTAAAAAAAAAAATCTCTTATCTGGTGAAAGAACTCCTTATTGACAAAGAAATTCGGGACAGAGGCAGAATTTGGAGGAACAGAAAGAGATTTGATGCATTGAATTGGCTTAAGCTATCAGAGCGAAAATAAAACTGCTCTTTACAACTAAACTAATCTGATGAACAATCACAGTGCACAATTCATAATAAAACTAAGAATTAAGAAAATTGTTTTTCATCATACTGCACGCACACCAGCTGTTTTCTGGCCTGTAAGTAGCCCCCAAAGTCAGTGTTTTCTATAGCTTTTTAAAAGTGCACAAAACAATCTGTTCATTTTTTCATGGGCTAATCTCAAAGTTGTTTTTTTCTTACTTAAAAATTTAAACGTGAAACTATTTATTATTTGAAGAAGGCAATTAATTAAGTATATTGCCATTTTTCAGTTCTTATATGTATTTTGAAGTTTTAATTCATGTGTTATAGATAAAATAAAATTGTATTTACAATACTATATAGGTGTTTTTCTACCAAGGAAACGCGTTTCATTTGCTCCTCCCGGTATCCAACTTTTTGGCCGTTCCGACATGTCCCGGTATGGTCAGATATGGGAGGTTCTACTGTATTCAAACATGTTCAATCCTTAAAGAGGTGACTTTTTTTGCAACTGTCTTAAGGAATTTTTTCCACCAAGGCATACTAGGTATGTGAGAGAATAGAAATAATTAAAATTACATTCATATTAATAAGTTACAACAATTTGGATATTTTTATGTTATTATACCTTTAGTAGATACTCTGTTTGCAGCCAGTTGTTCAGCTGAAATAAATGAAGCTGTAGAATCATCTGCAGAATTTTCATCTTTATTTTCAGATTCAACTGGATTTTCTGTCTGTTTTTGCGGCACTGCTTTAATCACTTGAAACCCTTCTTGAGCCAGCTCAGTACTTTGTTTTTCTAAAGCCTCTTGAATAGAACTCAAATTGGATGTAATTTTCAATTCAATCTTTTGGAACCCTGATCTTTTGGGATAGTGTTTTCAAACACATCATCTGGTTTTAAGCCTGTTTTGCTTGGTTGAGTAACTGGGGCAGAAGTTTAATAAACTTTGGCCTTTTAATAACGTTTTTGTCTTTTGGTCTTTTTCTCTTCAGTGGGATTATCTCACTGGTCTGCTCAGAACCGCTTCCGACTTCTGATTCCTCTTCAGATGTGGTAACTTCCTTGTTTATATCCTCCATCTCAGATTCTCTTAATTCTTTGGTAAGAGGAGGAGGATTTTCCCTTTCTTTGAAAATATCTGACTCCAAAGGGTATTTATCAGTGAAAGGACATGGCAGATTCATTTTATTCATCAGATGTAACACTTGGTTGTACAGTTTGGGGACACAAGCCATCGCCTTGCATATGTTCTCCAGCACCTCCCTTGTAGGGGGTGGATATTGATAGCAAATATTGATGGGAGGAGGCTTGCTGAAATCATAGTTTTTTTATGGAGAGTCCTAGTTTCTTCAAGAATGCTTCTCTTGCTTTCGCAATACGGTCTTCTTTCTCATCAGTAATTGGCCTACAAAAACAAAATTTTTAAAAATCACATACTCCAATGACAAATTTAAATGAAACTGGGACTATCCTAATATCTCTGATTTTAATTTCAATCAAAACCAAAAACTTTCAATCGATATTTTTGACTAAGAGTTATTGTTTAAATAAGAAGCACTGTACAACCAGTTGAATATGTACATTGATTGCAGCGCCTCTGGCACAGTGTACCAAATCCAATCCAAATCCAAATTTCGGTATGAAACATTGGATAGACGGAGGATACATTGAATGATAAGTCTATTCACGTTAGAGCATATATAGTCAGTTGTCCATAAGAATTGCAATAACATTAATTTTTATAAGACATTAACATAATCATATTAGCAAAGAAATAGAGCTTACAAATTGAGTTAAAGATGGTAAATGTCAGCTGTAGCGTCACAAACCACCCAGCAATTAATTTAAAAATAAATTTAACTGTGTTCGGTGAAATTATGAGGCAAACTTGAAATGGTCACAAAGTAACCAAAATAAAGATTTTTAAAATTTAAAAATCCCCAACAAAATTTGAAGGGTTTGGACCGCTTTCCAAAAAAGCGTTTAAGTGTAATTACAAATCTCCTTAACTAAAATGCCTCTGGCGTATATATGAGGAAAAAATAAACTAAAGGAAATTGTAACCTGGTATTGACAGGGT
The DNA here is from genome assembly GCA_030545055.2 of Neoaliturus tenellus. Classification (NCBI taxonomy): domain Eukaryota; kingdom Metazoa; phylum Arthropoda; class Insecta; order Hemiptera; family Cicadellidae; genus Neoaliturus; species Neoaliturus tenellus. Next base: position 40,971,031 of record CM061532.1, on the reverse strand, counting down.
CCACAGCCTGTGAGTTAGGCCCCCGAGCAAACTCGGCTGATATCCTCTGCCCCAACACATTCAACAGATGTAATTTTCTGACTGCTACCTCCGCAGCTCCATTGCTTTCAAACCTGAAAACATTGAACACTAAATGACATTCATGTAAAAACCCCACAAACTTGCCGAAATGTGGACTTGGGCACAGTTGAGTTTGGTTATAGTTGACTTCCTGGAGCAGCTACTACTCCCGTCTTTTACTGTAATTTTTTTATTTTTACCAGTTGCAATTGCACTCTGGATTGATACGATTTAAGAATAAATCTGTCATTCTTGTCCTCTTACAAATCTTACAAATCCTTAAATGGTTTACCTTTTCTTAAGAATAAGTTACATGATTTAGGCCTACACACAATATAGTATTTTGGAGCTTTGCACTATCTCCATTGGTTACCGAGATATTAAAAAGTCTAAAGACAGTACATTGTATTTTGAGGCTCCAATGTTAATTTTATGGAGAATAAAGATGTGTTAATATTTCACTTATTAATCAATATTGTTGTATGAAATTTGGTATTTACCTTCATTTGGTTGAAATTCATCCATTTATGGTAAGAAATCTTGATTTTTGTACTTATCATGGCAGCACACCTGCATACTCTTTTCCCGTGTTAATCATATGGAGGATAAGCAAACTCCTTTAATTATGGATAGATATTGATGAAACTTAGTGTATGGCTTCATATGGTCGAAATAAATTTTTTTAAGTTAAAAACCTACTATCAGTGTTCCCCATGGCAGCATACCTGCATACTCTTCCCCTATATTTATCATAAGGAGAATCTATATATATAACATGCGGCTGTATAGATTCCGTAAGTAAATCGGTCCCCACGAAATATCTCGAGTTAGAAGAAAGATAGGGTAATGTATGATGGCTCATTTTAAAGCTTGAGGGCCAAGGACGCAAGGAAAAATACCAGAATCATCAAAAGTTACCTGGGCTTCGCCCCATTGGACCTTGAAGTACAATGGGGCGAAATTTGTTTTGTAAATTCCCATACATTGTGAAACTTTGTCAGAGGAATAAATTTATTATTATTATTATTATTATTAAGTTCTAATGTTAATCTAATAGGAAGAAGATTTTTCGATCTACAAGTGTGATTAAGCTGATGATCAAGTGAATAATTTTTATCATAAACTCAGCTGGTTATTGAACAGATATTTTGAGTTAAGATAACCATATTTAATTATAACTTTTAAAATTTGCGATGTACGGTACTATAAAAAATTAGAAAAACACCAATAGTGATGAAAAAATTACGGATCCACGGTAGATTTCTTTCTCAAAATCTATGTTATTATGATTTTGTGTGCTGAATATACCGCTGTGAAAAGTAACTTAGCACTGGTATGATTGATATAATAATTAATAAATTGTCTTTGTTCAGTGCATGTCGTTTAGTTATTATGTTACTGTTTTATATATTTGCTTATTAGTTATGGTTGAATCGTTTTTAAGTAATTGTTTACTTTTGACTAAATCATATTATGTAAACTACTAACATTGGATAACCTCCGTATGATGAATATATTAATTTATTAATTCTCTCTTCTTTCCTTATATAGGTCGTACGGAATCAACAATTGCCCATTATTTAATACATAAATACGGGGAGCTTTTCATGTATGCAGTGTGCAAAACGAACAATATCAATGTTCATCAATACATCAATGTTCTACTTCATTGAACGAATAGACAAAATAGACTACAATCATAGCACAAGGAACGTTGTTAGACTCAAGTGACTGGTGGGGGTTGGGGGGCACGAGAGGTGTCAGTGGCACAGGGGTAGGGGGCCATGTGGGCCTCGGTGGAGGCATGGGTGGACATGCTAAACACGGAGGGGAACGGCAGGTAAGGGGACATGGGGATATGGCGAACACGGGGGGCATGGGGCCACGGGGGGCATGGGGCCACGGGGGGCATGGGGCCACAAGGGGCACTAAAGACGTCGGTGGCACAGGGGGTAGTTGGGCAAGGGGTTACGGGAGAGGAATGAGGGACATTGAGAGCACGCTGCCTCGAGGAAGAACGGCGGGCATGTGAGCTTGGGAGAAAGGGGGCTCAGAGGGAGGCACGGGGGTACAGGGCATAGGGGGTACAGGAAGCACGGGTCATGAGATGAGGGCATGGGGGAGATTTGGGGGGGGACGTAGGGGCACGGGAGAGGGATGGGGGACATAGAGAGTACGGGGGCATCAAGGAAGAACGGCGGACATGTGAGCACAGGAGAATGGTATAGTACAGCACAGAGGTATAAGGAGTATGGGGGCATGGGGGGTTTTCCGGCCGCGAGGCATAGGGGGTACAGGAAGCATGGTTCACGAGAGAGGGCAGGGGGGCATAGGGGAACGCCACGGGGAGGAACAGCAGGCATAGGGGAACGGGGATATCAAAGGCACGGGGAGGAATGCCGGGCATCATAGGAGGTACAGGAAGCATTGGTCACGAGAG
>CM061532.1:40877664-40968431 GCA_030545055.2 Neoaliturus tenellus | reverse complement strand
ACTCCGTTCTCTAGGTCCGTGTTATCTAGGTGAATGAGTTGTGTAGCAGCTATGCTAGTAGTGGGGAATGGCTACAGTTGGGCCAGTTCAAGGTCATTGGTTGGAAGAGGCAGGTGTGGGGTTGGAAGTGTGGGGTGAGAGTGATGGATGGGTTTGGGAAGTGGGTCAAGGTCATTTGGAGGGGGTTTTAAAAAAGTGGGAGCCTCAGGGGCTCGGTGGGGTTTGGGAGGGGCGGCGCCGGGCCGCGGGAGGTTTTAGTTTATTTTTAAAATTAAATCAAAGTCGTGTTCTTGTGCAGAGAGGCGTTGGAGTGTCGTCCACCGGTGAGGGAGTGGTAGACGCCGAAGGTGGTGGCGAAGAGAAGGTAGACGCACAACATGCAGAGTACGAATTTGAACAGTTGCAGCAGGCGAACCATTCCTTGTTGATTTTCCGTTTCCAATTGCAGCCTGTTGATCTCTAGTTTGAGTCTGTCCTCTTCCAATCGTGTTTTAAGTGAAACATCATCCATCATGTTTGTGTGCTTGTTTTAATTTGTGTTGGTGAAACGGGAGCGGTGTTGACGGTCGGAAAGTTGGCGATGAAATGAAAAACGAAGATGAGGACAGGGCATATTTACTGGAAAGTGGTGGGGGGTTAAGAAAAACAGTTGTGTGTCCAATCAAACGTCATCGTCAGCTGTTGGTGTAGGTTTGGAGGATGCAGGAGTGAGTCCTAGCAAACCATCTTCATCTCCACTCTCAACTCTATCGCATGTTGGACAACCGTAAACAAGTTCCAAATTCATAGTGATGCAGTGGAATTTGTCTATAATATCTTCTAAAGTTTCCATTAAATCTTTTAAATCATGTCTTGTTCTAATTATAAAAGTAGATTTCATATGTGGTAGCGGATCGTTGTTCATCGTACGGGAGTCGGGAAACAAATGGCGAGCGTCAGTCAGCGGCTCGCTTATATGCTGGCAAGGGCGGTGGAGGGGGAAGTGGAGGGGTGGTGGCGTGGTGGGGGAAGTGGAGGGGTAGTGGTGTGGTGGGGGAAAGGCGATATACCCCCATGCGAACCGTTGGCCAGCGCATTTCGCTGCGAAACGCCGTTCGGGTAGGTAGTAGGAGGTGTACTATAAATATTAAATTTATATTTAACCAGAGCTTGCATTTCTTGTTCCTCGTTGTTTAATTCAATAATTTTAACACCATTAGTTGTCTGTTCCTCTTCCTCTTCACTTTGCGACGATGAAGACATGGAGGTGCTTGAAGAAGATGATGACGATGAAAATATTTTGGTAGGATTGACATATTGCACTGTGATGTTGATCCATCTTAAAGGATGGTTATCCATAAGTGTGAGTAAGTTTTGGAATAGGGTTTCCATCTCTTCTCTGTCGGTAATTAAATGTTGAAAGGAAATGAATTTATCATCCATGTTGTTGTCAGTGCAAGTAATGAAATAAGAATGAGAAGCGTATCGAATGATCCGTAGAATATATGTTGTAAAAAATAAGTGGTGGGGGTAATCTCAAGGTCAATCAAATGGAGTTTTAAAAAAGGGCTGCAGTCAGTGACTACAGCTATACATTCGAAGCTTCAACAGGTTCAGAAGACCAATCTGATCTATACTTGCACGCACTTATGATGCATGTACAAAAGTCGTCTTTATAATATGCATTGCACTCTCGACAAATGACAAGTTTTTCCGGATGAAACTTGATACACCTCTGGGGACAGCAAGTGTGGAAGTATCGTGATTTATAAATCTTGAAGGTTCGCAATTTTGGTGGTGGTAGTTGCTTTGTTTCGCATCTGCAGTAACAGGATCCAAAGAATTCGCACTTTGTACAGGCTAATCCGTCTACCATCCATCTTCCTAAATCGGTGCATTTCTGTTCACAACAGTAGCGCGGTGAGTCCTCGTTTTTCTTCTCTTCCATGTTGGCGCTTCTAAGTTTAGGCAAGAAATGAAGTTGTATAGTGTAGGATAGAGTGTTTTATAGATTAAGAAAAGTGGTGGGGGTAATCTCAAGGTCATCCAAATGGAGTTTTAAAAAAGATCATCTTACAAGTGTAAGATGTATTTATTTAAGATACTGAGTTTTCATCTTCTTTTTCTTTCTTTACATCTTGTTTGTATTTTTCTTTTTCTTCTTTAGCCATGGCGATGAGATCTTCAGTGGAGAGTGGATGTACTTCAGGAAATTTTAGAATTAATTTTGGTTGGAATCCCTCTTTAGTCAATACTTGAAGATCGGACGTCATTTGTTCTACACTTTGATAGTCTTTTCCGTAGATTTTTCCATTAAATTCAATCATCATTCTGTACAACATGGTATTAGTAGTTGTTTTCGCTGCGTCAGTTGGAGAGCAAATGATGATTCTGTTAGGTTACACGGTCCTTTTATAGATGCTACAGCGACCACTTGATATTATTTAACATTAGTAATATTTCTGGAACTTAACATTACTTTGAGTAGATGGTGTTGTAGTTGAAGGTTGTGTGGAAACGAATACTTCTTCGTTGCAGAACTTCTGTTTAGGAAACATCCTCATGTTGTTAGAGTAAACATCAATATTTAAACGATAACCACCGGCAAGTAACACTCGCAGTTCATTAGTAAAATCGTCGAGTTCTTCAAAAGTTGTAATGGTGGTGGTATCATATGATGCACACTTAACCTTAAGAGACATGTTGTTATTCGTAATAACTGGAGAGCCAACAGAGATGTGTACAGCACGAAAGGTAGTCGTAGACTGATGAGATCCTCAAGAAAATTACGGCCTTTATATACCCTCGAAACTAGGTCAAGGTCATCCAAACGTGTTTTTAAAAAAAGCAACATATCGATAGTGCAGAAACACTATCAATATGTTGCCTTTTCTTATTTTTTTTTTTCATTTTTATTTTTTATTTATTTAAAATCAGTTACACATATGTACAACAGTATATATAAACTACAGACTAGTTGCTAGTAGGCATAACATGAAGTGTAAGTTCAGTAGAGTTGGTTCCACTAGGACCGTGGGATGCCAAATAGAGTGCGCCGGGGTGAATCAGTCGTAAATCTTCATTCTGCAGCAGTTGAACGAAGCGTTTGGGAAGAAATACTTGAAATTTCGGTTCATCACCAGGTGTGTAGGGTGCTTCACTCAATGTGCAATTGATGGCGTCTCCAACTGATGTTTCCATCTTCTTAATAGTGTGAATAATGTAATGTTTTTCTTCTTTCAATTCTGAACATTTCTTAGTCGGTAGTATTGTAGATTTAGAATGTTTGTTGAATTGATCAACAAGCGACTGTAGAAAAGTTTGCGATGCCATTATGTTTTCTTACTATTGTTCGTCTTCTTCTTCTTCTTGTGCTTGCGCGTCAGAGGTGTTGACTCCTCGGAGGTTAGAGTAATACTCATGCATTGTCATAGTGCCGCTCTCGCTTTTATACCCATCGCTTCCCCCACCACTTTGCTGGAGATAGACATTCAAACGATATGCGTTCTTTAAAGCACATTGAGACTGCCGATGTTTAAAGTTTTTAGATGCAATACAGATGTTAGCAAAGTAGCAATAAAAATCTTTCTCCATTTGCACATTTATCACTTCATGGTTTGTATATGCTTGTATCCAATTTGCTTTTTCCGATCCTCTTGTAAAAATAGTTTTGAACTCTTTGCAGAAATGATTCATAATGTGTGGCATCATATTGTAGGTTATAAAACCTTCATCCCATCTTAGATTATGAAAATGTTTCATCAACCATTTGTTTGTTACTTTAGCTTTGGTTGTTAATCTGTTGAACGGCAAAGGAGGCATGAATAAAAAATGATAAACAACAGATGTTATCATATCTAGTACCACTAACTCTTTGATTATAAAATTTCCATCATTACCACGGAATGCCTGAAACTCTATGATACCTCGCTTTACTTCCATTATTTCCGTCTTCTTAGAGAATGAAACTCGTTTATCCATGATGACGTTCAGTAGACAACTGGTATGTCAATGCAGATTGGCAGCCTTTTATACTCCAACATTCTTCTTCTTCTTCTTACTTACAATATTCTTTGTTTGTTTAATTTGTTGTTGATTGTTGATTGTTGAAACGTGATTCGTTTTCCTTGGTTTCTTGCTTTTCTTCTTCATCTAAATTAAAGTTGGTTTGATTGTGGTGTAACTGTCTCCACATCTCTACTTCATGCGGTATCCTATTGAAGATTGAAGTATCTACTGGACCGTATAGGATTGGAACATATGGTTGTCTATCCAATGCATCAATTAAATAGTCTTTAATAATTGTACTTGAGAATATTAGCTGTTTTAAATATCTTGTTATAGGGCCAGTAGCACAAGTTAAAGCGTAAAACTCTTCTTTTGTCAAATGTATTTTTATATTATATTTAGTTAAATCTCTAAATCGAACTAGTTGTTGACCACGTTGTTTAACAATATCAATTTCAATATTTGATTCAAACAAACCTAGTTTTGTTTTTCTTCCAAAGGTATTGTTACTCAAATAGCATTCCAAAAGATGTATATGTTTCATAAAAGATTCCCAAGAAGATTCAGTGAAGGTTACCATTTTAGATCCGTGATTCAAAATAATAGTTGGAGAGTAATCCAATGATTTCATTACTCCAGCAGACACAGTCTTTGTCATACAAGAAGAAATAGGATAAAATATTCGAAGAAATACCTCCATTAAGATGTTGGTAGAAATGTTATCTTCAATTTTCCTTTTCTTTGTTTCTTTTTGAACTTCCTCTTCGTCTGTCTTCTTATGTTTAAACTTGAGGAACTCTTCCATTTCCTGTTCAACTTGTCTTTCTATATCCAAACTATTGTCAGCCATAAGAGGTGTAGTTTCTTCATTAGCACTTGATGTAGTAGAACTCATCTTGCGGACGATGTTACCCATACGACAATCAAAGATGAAATGAATTTCCAGCTCTTCTTTCTCGCTTTTATACTCGCAGATGACCTAGATATTGTTGATCTTTTGTAAAAACCTTACAAATCGTGCAGATGTTGTATTAATCCTTTTTAAAGTACATTCTTCACAATTCCTGTCAGCGGTGTGTAAGTAACTATTTTGTCATGTAGAATTAAACAGTATGCTGAAGTTCCATCTGGTATTTTATCTTCAAATTCCATTTCAATTTTTATATCTACACTTGAAGATTTCACAGATTCATTTTGTTTTGAACAATCGATTACAACAATTGGAGCTTTTGAATAAAATTGTTCTGGTGATAGTAGTGGTGTATTTGTCTTACCATAATATGACGATTGAAATCTTGCATACATGTCATATAGAATGGAATAACGTTTCTTGTCAAATGAAACATTTAAACTGTCATATGGAAAGAACTGAGAGTTTAGAAAAACTTTGCAATTCTTTATCTTGCAATGGTCAAATTGACCAGCGTGCGCAGTTATAACATCTTTTCGTTTAGTCTGAAAACCGACTATTATGTACCTTGCTCGTTCTAAATAAGTAGAGGTTTTAACAGTCCATGTTTGTCTTTCTGTTTGAGGCAATATGGGGTATTCATGAAATTCCCAACTTCTAAATGGTATTACGATATCACGGTCAGATTTTAATTTTTTCAATAATAATACTCGATGTTCATCCGCCAATCTGACATGTGGTACTCTCCATACAACTTTATCCAATTGAAGTTGCCATTCCAAATCGGCATCTTTTGTTCCACTTGGCGCTTGTATTACATCCTTATTCGTTGAAGATCTGAGCAGTACCAGTTCTTGCTTTACATTTATTATTATTCTCTTGTAATCTTCTGCGAATCCCAAAAGCAATCGTAAAGGCACATTAAAATCAAAGTAACCTTTTGAATTAGGAGTAATAGTGTCTTTATCAGGAGTCACCCATCCAGCTGAGATTAAAGAATTCTTTTCATGGGGTGTTATTGAAGTCAATCCTTTCAAAGTTGTTGATATACCAACTTTTTTTGTTGAATCAACTGTTACTCCAGATATCTCATATCTAATTTCATCAAACAGATATGCCATAGGGTTATTTATAAAAGGAACAGTTGAACCAGATTTTCCATCCAATGTTGTTACTCTTCCTTCGATATATAAATAACTTTCACATGGTAATGTGTAGATATCTTGTTGTTGAATGGGAATCCTTATTTCATCATTATTATTTAATTTTGATGAAGTGTAAGGGTTGTGAGTGTGATATTCCTTCTCCCATAGGGTTTCGTCGAATGTCGGTCCTTGCGCTATATCCAGTATATCCATGGTTGGCAAGTTTTAGTCCGATCTTTTGTAGGAAGCGTATGTTGTCCGGTGTTAACTCGTCGAATGTTGAGGAGCTACTGAGCTCCCGACTCTTCCGTTGTGGTTTAAATGATAATCCCATGTTGACTTTATGTTGCTGCTCTGATATGTAACCGTATAGTTATTGTTTCTCCTCTAAAGTCAACACTAATGCCGTCTTGATCCAATATGTTCAGTACGATGTCTGAAATGAAACTGGTGTTTAACGGTAGGTATATCAGGTTTTGTGGCTTCTCAACTATTTTAAAACCAGGAGCTACTGTGGGGTAAAATGTATGTAATATGTGTTGATTTACTCCATCTCTATATGATCCGTGTATAATATTACACGTTACATCAATACTGTTCACCTTTAATATTGTTACTGTTGTATCGCCAGTATAATCATTTCCAGGAGCTAAAATTCCTTTCTTCTTTGAAAATCCGAGCAAATTGCCGATTGAGTGGTCTAAGGTAAAATCTATATAATACTTTGAAGTTATTTCTGCTTTTAATGTATTATTATTACCTTTTATAGAAATATTTTCTTCTCCAAGCTTTTTTTGTAATACTTGGTTTATATCGTCTATTTCATATGCTCCTGTAGATAATGGAATTATTTTTAATTGTGAATAATTTCCTTTTTCATCTTTACTCTCATAATAATGTAGTAAATTATTTTTTCCTTCTGTAACATTGGGAATTGAATTGTATGTAGTCAAATCCAATAATGCTGCTTCCCATAGTTTGTCCGTAGATAAACGTAACGCTGGGAAAAGTGTACTTTTCAATGTTGACGAATTTCCGCTCAGCGACACTGTATACGATGACATCTTAAAGCTGACTGACGCTCTTCGCTAGGAACTCTAAACATAAATGTCCGCATATTTCTGTATTGCTAGGTTGCTCTCTTTTGTAGTTGTAGAATATATTCTTGGAGTCCCGAAAATAATGTTGAAGTTCTTTTGGTGGCGGTAAATTTCCAAAACTATCAAAGTAGTAAACATTTTCTCCAAGTTTTTTATAACATACCCAATGAGTACCTGGTCCATAATTAGAGTCTAAGTTTACTATTCCAGTTTCATTTTTCCACACTCTATTTGGTAATGTATCTTTCATAAAAACTCCTCTGAAGAATGGTATTCTTAAACATTTCACATATTTTGACAGTTGATAGTTTGTTAATGCTTCATTTGGAATTATCAATTTATTCTTCTCATTTAATACACACGGTACGGTCTTAAGTAAAGACCCGATCCGTTTTTTACCATTGACCATATGGATGTTTTCTTGACTTTCCTTTTAGGGTTAGTGCGACGTCTTCTTTTGATGTTCCCGCCTCTTTTTGCAGCTTCTTTTTTACTAGGTTTTCTCCCGCGTCGTCTTCCACCACCAAACTTAGCTTTCGTCTTCATGGCTGTTGTCACTGCCCAAGCTGCTGCTTTTTCCGCAATACTGGCGTCACTTGATTTAACCCTTTGCCAAGCTTTTTCCGCTAGCGCTCTATCCGCTATTGATCTATTTGTTGAATCTGCAAACTTGGAATACGCTATATCGTGTTCTTTGCAAGCTTGATCTAATTTATTAATTCCAGGATCTCCTCTTGCTAAACGTTTTGCCAACTTAGTTCCGGGTCCACAATATTGATAGCCTCCGGGCAGATGAAATTCGTATGGTAAAGCGTCTATTGCTCGATTTAGAACAGCACCAACAGGAATCCGTCTTAGCAGGGATAACGCAGCTGATGTTATACCACGTCCTTTCTTGCCGCTGTCTTGACGACGACTGAGCGTTGCGGTCTTCATTATGTCGTCTTATATAACCAGCGTGTTTACTCCACGAGCTGCTTTACATAAATGAATAGCACATGCACAATTTTTATATTTAAATACTTAATTATTCAAATTAATTATATACTGATTTATGATTCTATTTTTAATCCAAGCTTCTCGTTCATCGGGTTGAATCATCACATGACTCGTTGTACTAGCTATATGATTGTGGGTATCGATAAGTAAATTGCCCACTATTCTTATTAAACAGTCTAAAGTTACAGCATCTTTTGGATGTTGGGGATCGTGTAACTGCATAATACGTTTATCATTACACGTGTAAGCAGTCGAATCACTTTTCGACGTTGTTATGACTTGTCCAATAGTAGCAGCATCATTTAAATCTTCTCCTGGTAAAATATTAATTATTTTCTTCATCTTTGCATCATATTTGGTCCCAAAGTGTTTATCCCAAGTTATTGTTTGTTTCATTGTAACACAATCATTTGCTTCGTAACCAGGATAAATATCTTTTATTCTTCTATTACGACCATTGTATGTACCTAATGTACCACCAGTAGCAATTAATGTTTGCACCATTAGAGGTACATCTGTATCTTTTATACCAAATCTTCCATTTGTTATTGTTTTACGTCCTGCATCCCATTCATCATTATTTCCTTGCATTAAATTAAACTTTTCATTTCCATGTATAAATTTATCTCCCCGCTTTAACACGGCATCTTCATGTTTTACAAAATTGGATGTTTCCTTTTTTAATTCTTTAGATAATTGTTCTATAGTAACAGCATCTTTTGGTTGAGAACCGAACTTTACATTTGACAACACTTTCCCATGACAATCGATTTCATCACCATCTTGTAAAATACAGTTGTCCTTGATGTATTTCAGGTTTACAGCATCCCCATCTTCCTTTGGGTATCCAATGTCATTTATTATAAATTTATAAAAAGAAAATCCGCGTTGAGTCTTTTCCGGTATTATAGAATGTAAATATTCTTTATTAACTGAATCTTTATCATTTTTCGGATTTGCCACGTTGGTTATTCTATGATTTCCAGCATCATATGTCTGTCCATCTTTTAAATTATTACCCCATTGTAATTTTAAAGTATTTGAAAGTTCAGATGATAAATACTCTTTAGTAATTGCATCAGAACTGTCAGTTGGTTTACCAACATTAATTATTCTATGTGATTTAACATCGTAAGTATTCTTGTCTAATTTCAATGATGTTGAAGTAGCCTCTTTTACTGTCTTTAAATTCGCTCCATCAGTATCTTCTTCTGGGTCTTTAACAAATTTTAAACGTTTGTTACTCATATCATAGTCACCTTCAGGTGTTTGCGGCAATCCACTTCTTTTTCTGTTTTCTCCTCCTTGTACTCCTAGCCCGGAGTACCGTCCGAACTTGTCGACGCTCATGATTGAACTGATCCACTGTATGCTCACAGCTCTCTTATATATATCCGTGATGATTTATACAACTATTCCACGATTTCGAAGTTCGTCAACTAAAGCCACCCATTCATTATTTAAGCCTGTATGACCAGCTTCCATGGCTTCATGTAATAGTCTCATTCTATCAACCAATTTATTTATATCATTATAGTAAATCACATTTGTATTATATAGGTTTTTCATTAAACCTTTACCAGACGTCGAAGTTTCTCCTTTTTTCTTTTTACCATATTCATCCATAAGTGATAAGTCCATAAGTGATAAAGACTTCCTCTTTAGCGGTTTCTTCAAAGCGGGCGCAGTTCGTAATGTTGGTAGTTTTCTCAGCGGAAACAATCTTTTTATTACAACTGTATATTTAGTTGCGCGTGTTCTATTTATCATTGAATCTTTGGAGTAATTCTTCTTATGAGCATTAGTATTTTGCAAAATTTCTTTAAAAGTATTTAAATCTTGTACCGTATATTTTATAGGTATATTTTTAAAAATCAGTTCAAATAATCCTTTTGTTCCTTTATATTTATGCTCACCAATAACAATGTCATCATCTTCAGTCAAATGTACTTTTGAATCTCCTATTTTTAATTCATTTCCATCAATTCTCGCTCCATATACATGTGACTTGTGTAGTTTTGGGTTTGCTTTTATTTCATGTAACATCTTCATGATATACTTTCTTCCAAGAGGTCCTTGTTGCAATATATCACTACTTAATTTTGTTAGATTTGGAATTGATTGTTCTGCTTCAGGTATATGTTGTTCTTGTTCTTCGTCTTTTTGAACATTTATTTCTGGTTCTTCTTGTCTTGTTTCTTTTTCTTTTTGAGAAACTTCACTATCACTTGTGTAAGAATCATCATCTTCTTCCTTTTTGAAAGTCTTTACTTCAAATTTAGAAACAGGTAGTAAGACATCTCCTTCATAATGAGGTTTACCAATTGTTTCTGTTATCTGTTTTAAAGGTTCTGTAATAGGTTTAAATGTAGTCTCCAGAAATTCTTCTCTTTCATTCAAACCCATTCTTAATGCTCGATTTTTAAGTCTAATCGAGTCACTCAGTGATTTTATTTCTTTTAATAGTTTTTCTTGGTTCACCATGTTTACGCTGCGAGGTCCAATCTATTACTAAACGTATCATCAATCGTTCAATGGATTAATACAAATTTATCCAATCCTATACGATATCTTCCATTTTTTATAGCTTCTTCTTTCATAATAACAAGAAATCCATATTTTTCAACCCATGCTTTGCCACACATTTCTTTAAATTTATCAAATGACATGTCTGCATTCACATGATCATTATATATGTGCTTTAAATTTGTTTCATCTTGCTTAAAGATAATTAGTAGATTTGCATTATCTCTTATAAGTTGTTTTGGAATTTTACTGTAAGTTTGACCAATATAAATGCTATCAATATTGTAATGTCTTCCCATGGCAAAATAGCTTCTGATAGTGTCATGATTTTCACAAGATACATCATCAAATACAAATATAGAAAATGGTTTTGCCTCGTTTGGCTCCATTATAGTTTCACTAGCATTAAACTTATAAAAATTAACTTCAGGTACACTTGCAAGTACCTTATCCAGTAATTGGTATTTGGGTTGTTGCAAAGATTTGGAAAAGATATAAATGTTGTTGAAACGTAATCCTTTAGGATTTGTTATTAAGTTAAAAACCACATTTGTCTTGCCACAATTTGATGGTCCAGTTATTAAACATCTTATTGTGTTTGGCAGTAGTTCACCATGTTTTCCATGATTTAACTTGTCGTTGTCAACTGTTAATTCATCAATATTATTAATAAAAAATCGATCCTTTTGTTGCACAATCTCCATCTTGTGTAAAGGTTAAACATGTAATGAGTTCATAAATTGCTACACCAAGTCTTTTGTAGGGATCCAAGAGTCTTCACTTTTATCAAATCCCAACCAACGTACTTTAACCTTATCCTTTTTTCTTTGTAAAATCTTTTCAACAAGATATACATCGCCAACTGATGATTTTAACAACTCATGTCCGTAGAATCCACCTTCGAGTAATTCACCCTTGTTGTCCTTTAAGATGTAAGTTTCAGGTATTGTTGGTTGCACTTTATAGATTGTAAATACTTCATTAGTCCAGTTTGGCAGATACCTTTTACTAAATACTCCTTTGTACTTACTTATACGAACTTTATCATCAACTTTAAATGTTTTAGGCTGCATTTTTTCACGTTTAGGAGTTGTATTATTCCTAATACGTTTTAATACCATCTTAGCATTACCGCTATTTACTTGGTTAGGCTTCATACCAATGGTTCGATGATACTTGTTGTTATATTCTTTTATAAGTTGCGGTAAGATATCATACCAAACATATGATCCTCGTTTGGAAAATGTTTTATACATTGCTCCTTTTAATGTTCTATTGAATCTTTCTATTATTGAAGCTTTAACTTCAGAATTTGTAGAATAATGATTTATTTTATACTTCTTCATTAAAGCTGCAAAGTCTTTGTTAAAATATTCTTTCCCATCATCAGTTTGTAGATGTTTGATGTTGAATTTATTTCTTTGTATAGCCGTTTCCATAGCTTTTGTAACACTTTTACCAGTCTTGTCCTTCAGCGGTAAGGCATCAGCCACTTTAGTAAAACAGTCTATAATCGCTAAAATGTATTTGAATCCTTTATTCAACTTACTATGTGGTATCATTTCAATAAGATCGGCTTGGAAAAGATCATTCATTCCTTTTATAATTGTATTTCTTCTAGGAAATTTTCTTCTTGCCGGCTTATGAAGTTCATTTACAATCTTGTTCCTTAAATCTTCCATTTTCAGTTGTGTCTTCCACACCGCTTGTAAGAGTACTGATCTCTAAAATGGTTTATCCTCTTTTATATGGTTAGATTATAGGTCAAGGCCATATTACATTGGTGTAAAAAAGAGGGAACATGACATTGGGCTTGTCATGTCCCCTCTTCTTTACGGAAAGGAAAAAGGAAGAAGGTAAAGGATGAAGAATAGGTTTACTGGTCGATGGGGTATAAGGAGTAATGTCCGAATGGTAGAGTTTTTATATTATCTTCCAGGATGTACCTCTTATCATCCTTACAACTCAAAGCCCATTTGGTTTGCTTTACACTGAAGAGACGATGGTTGAAGCTTCTTATGGTGTTAAATGTTGCTGTTGTCTCAACATTTTCAAATAAGCATCTCTTGTATTCTTCAAACTGTACATTCTTCTTCAGGTATGAGGTTTTTATACCCTTGGCCTTCTTTACGATTTCATGTTCTCTTCTTTCATTTTTGTACAGTTTAAATGAATATAGTTTAGACATTAAAGCTACAACCTCTTCCATTGGCACGCCATTTGTCTCGTCTTTGAACTTTCCTAATACCTTTTTATTTCTACCGTTGTCGTAGTTGGGATGGTTTTGTGGATAATCAGAAAAGTCAAAGTCAGTAGTATATATAAAAGTACGTAGGTCTTCATACATGTCTTCTGTTTTTATCCAATAAATAAAAGCATCTGTATCCATATATGCAATCCCGATGTTTTCTCTTCCATAAAACTTCACCATCTTGTTGTAGTGAAAGTCATACATGTGGGTTTTAGAAATATCCAAAATAGACATTCCCACATATAGAGGACGATCCATTGTTATTGAGATTTTGTTCATGGAAACAGCTACAAGATTTTTGTTGATTATTATGGACGATCCGAAGTTAGGTTTTTGTACCAGCTTTTGTAGTTTCACCGGATCACTAACTAATTTCACATTCTTATGCTTTCTTTTGTTTTCCAGTGTCTTGCCAAATATCGCATTATTCATCAATTTAAAAAAGTCCTTTTGAAAATTAGATGTAGCCGCAGTTCTTCTTTTTGTGTTATTGTCAATGTATGACTTTAACCAACAGGATTGAGAAAATTGTAAAGCTCTATTAATTTTTGTTATTCTCAATCCTAATTCTAGGGCTTGTTGTATTACCCAATAATGAGCAACATATCTTGATTTGTTGGTTAAAGTCATCATCAATTTAGGCCATCTACCAGTTGGTGATATTTCCGTCTTGGCCAGTAGAGGTAAATCATAATGGTGGTCATGCAAATGTTCAGGGTACTCGATGTCTACATCCAAAATATAACCAGTATCTCCATGTTTTGCCATGTCCATGATGTTTCCAATAGAATCAGGGTCTACCCATTTAAAGTCGCCATATGGGAGAGGATTCGACATGGCCCATCCATAAAGGTTATTTGCATCAAAATAACCTAAATATGTACTTGGTTTTGATGCATCAAAATTGGGCAGATATTTGTTATTTGCCTTTACATGTCGTGTTACACTTTGAGTTAATCCTCCTCGAACACCTGATTCCAACATCAGTATCATGTCTATATCTGTAAGAAGTTGGAGTTTACAGTTAGTTTCCTTCAACATTGCTTGCCAAGCTAGTCCAGGTGATGTACAAGAATGCAGAGGGTCCAGTCCATACGCCTTAAAACATGTATTTCTAAACTCTTCCATTATATCACAAAGTAAAGTTACATCTAGTTTAACATAAAAGTCCGAATATTCTCCAAGTGTTTTGAATCCTAATTCATTCCAAACTCTACACGCATGTTCATAATCTTCATGGGATATATCCGTATCGTATAGTTTACTTTTGAATTCTTCTTTTGGTGGAAGGGATGTTTCATTAAATCGTTCTAAGCTATCTATATAATCATATGGGAAAACACCTTTGCGAAGAACTAAATTAACCTTGTCATTACTTACAATCTTCTTGGTTTCTATTAAATCTTCTGTTCTCAGGTTTTCAGAAAGTTTCATTAAACTAGATGGCATAAAACGGTAAGAGTCTAAAAACCGAAGTTTGATATTTCCAACTTTTTTAGTAAAACTTATAAACTTCTCCATGGTTTCTGCTATGACATCAATTTCTCCATTATCTCTTCCTAATTCCGGAATGATAAAATGCGCATCATAACCACTAAGGTTATGTAATATTACAGGTATATTTGTGGGGATCTTGTAGTTGATATTGCAGCTGTTACATGCAGCACCTCTATAATACCCTGTCAGATGGTCATGATCATGAACCTTGTGATTTTCCACAGTAAATTCATTTGTACATAAATAACAATGAGTCGCATTTTCATGTTGAATCTCTTCTTCTTCATCCAAAGGTATCATCGGTATAATATCACTATACAATCTTTCAACACTTTCTGCTATTGTATACAACTGATCAAGGAATATTTTAGAAGCATTAACACCACGATAGACAATAGGTTTTGAAGTTAAATTAAATCTATTTAGATGTTCTTCAGAAAGAGTAGATTTAACCATTAAACAAAAACTGTTTGGATCATGTATCTGATACTTAACACTTTTCTTTACTACATCGCCATCATTATCTTCAATAGGAACTAGTGTAGATTCAAAATCAGCATAGATAACAATGGGAATCCGGTATTGATGGGAGATTTTTTCAAATTTTAACTCTGCCTTACTTGGACACGGTAAGATAATTTTTGCTTCATAGTTGTTGTTACATAGTTTTTTATGCTCTTGTAACCATTCGTTTCCTTGTCTTCTTTCTTCACAAAAATTAAAGCATCTTTTGCAAATTATCTTCTTATTTCTATTTTTAGATAATTGATTGCTAACAAGAGTTTCAAATTTTTTAATCCATACGTAGTGGGAAACATCACCTCTTGTAAGCAGTAATAAGTCTGTATGATCTGGGAGTTCATTCTTCACCACACGCAATGGGTACACTTTATTCGAACTGTCCAAACCAAAAACATTGACAGATGTTCCAGGGTTTTGTTTTTCAAACTTTGAGATGTCCTTTAAAGCCACTGGGTAAGTCAATCCTTGGAAATTATATCGATATCTTTGTATTTCATATTCTTCATTGGGTCTTACTGCATGGTCAGGTGGTACAAATTTTGCCGTCATTGCATATCTAAAACATTCCATATCTTCATTTTGAATATTTATGCACGATTTGGTGTTTGAAATTTTCTTTGGGAGCGGAATATAACTGCTACCCCTTAATCCATACCCATGTTTATGAACTCTGATATCCATACCCTCAATACTAACCAAACTCCAACCAGATCCTCTTCCTTCATGTTCTTGAATTTTTGTTAAAATTTCTTCCAAACAATCTTCAACTATTGAATTAATATCTGAACTTGCCATTATGGTCTGGTTTTTTGTCATGAATCCTCTTGGTGACATTTCTCCTTCTACATTAGTAAACATAGCATTTAACAATATGCCAAATTTAATAAAATTTAGCCTTTTTAATTCTTCTGCGAGTGTTTTACTTACAATTCTTCTTACTTCTTTAAAAAACTGCTCCAATTCCAATTTTTCATTTTGAATTTTGTGATGCATTACTACTCTACCTTCTAAAGCATATACTCTTAAACTCGGTATTTCATTAGATGGTCCTGCTAATGGTTCTTCATGTTCTTCTTGTTGTTCTTCTTGTTGTTCTTCTTGCTGTTCTTCTTGTTGTTCTTCTTGTTGTTCTTCTTGTTGTTCTTCTCCATATAGTTTTAAATCTTCATATTCGGTTTCTGTTACATCTTTATTATTATTATGGAATAACTCTTTGTGTATTTCTAGTAGAATATTATCATGAAAAGTTTCTAAGCAAATTTCACATTGATACATCTTGTTGATGTTTACTCTTTGAAATTTAGCAGCAAAATGAAATGCTTCTCTACTGCTCCCTTTTTATAGCCTCCCAGTTGTAGTGGGGGGACGGTAAGATTTTTAGTAAGATGTTAAAAATAGTAGGTTAAGACTAAAGCTGAAAAGTAATGATTAAAGCCTATATTTTCTTCCAATTGCAAATACTCCACATATGCCTCTGCCCATAGCCATAACAGATCACTGTTACGCCAATATACACCAAAGGTGGGTCTATCATCAACTAAAATTGGAGATGCTATGTTTACTAATCTTTCATTTTCTATCCATGTCATAACTTCAATTACAAACCTTCCTATAATATCCATTGGAGAATTCGGATCCACAAATATTCTTGTTACAACATTTTCGCTTAACAAAGGCTCTTCAATTTCTTCATCGTTTTCTTCATCGTTTTCTTCATCGTTTTCTACATCGTTTTCTTCATTGATTTCTTCATCCACCTCCAATACTTCTTCAACTTTTGTACATTTGTTATAAAATATTGGAGCATCTCGGGGAGACATGTTCACTCTAGCTATTATTGTCAATGAATGTCCCAACGCAAACCACGACACTCTTATATAGGCAAGTCAATGAGTGGGGGGTTTCTTTTAATAATAAATTTTTATTAAAAGAAAATAGTTTAATTCTGTCTTTACCACAATATTACTCCTAATTAGAGCTTTCCAATGATGTATCACTTGCCCTATTCTGGCAAACCGTTCTCAAGTTATAAGTAAATTTGTTAGTTGGGGGGGGGGGGGGGGGGCTCGCCGGGTTCAAGGTCAAGGTCAAGACGATAAACTTAAGACATTTTACTTAAGACATTATACTTAAGACGGTACACCTAAGACGTTGTGACGTCGGGGGGGGGGGGGGGGGGGGGGCTCGCCGGGTTCAAGGTCAAGGTCAAGACGATACACTTAAGACATTTTACTTAAGACATTATACTTAAGACGGTACACCTAAGACGTTGAGACGTCGGGGGGGGGGGGGGGGCTCGTCAAGTTCAAGGTCAAGGTCAAGACGTTACACTTAAGACGTTACACTTAAGACGTTACACTTAAGACGTTACACTTAAGACGTTACACTCAAGACATTTTACTTAAGACATTATACTTAAGACGGTACACCTAAGACGTTGTGACGTCGGGGGGGGGGGGGGTTATGCATGAGTGGATTTAGGTCAAGGTCACCAAAAATAATAATGATCCAAGATGATGGAGGCGGCTGTAACCGTCTCCACCACCCTGTGTTCCTCAAACACTCCCAATCCCAACCCAAAAAGTTACGACTTGCGAGGGATCCCAATTTTTGGCCCGCACGCACGTGGCGATCCAGTTTGGTAGTCTGTGATACGGGCGGCCAGCCTCGGGCCTGGGCACTGGACTTGACCATTCCAATTTTACAATGGGGACTCTGGAACAGCTAATGCAAGACGCAACTCTAACCTCCCACCCTTAATCTAAACCCACCCAATCATATTTTTGCCTGACCAAAACTAAAAAAAAAAAAAATCAAAAACAATAAAAATATGCGCTACCTACGGCACAACGCGCATGTCCCACCCATATTTAATGAAGTTCAATCGAACTTCTTAAATTTACATTTATATTTTAATTTAATCTACCCAACCTAACAGCTAGCTGTGGAATGTAAAAAATTATTAGTACACAGATAAACAAACAGACATAGACACACACACACACACATACACACAAATACCATAAACCAATACTTAAGATTAAAAACACATTTCTTAAACATAAATAATACCATAACACACCTTAATGCTAACATCGCAATGCGCAAGTTAAACCTTAAAAAACTAACACATCTTAAGACTGAAACCAAACAACATTTTGCATAAAACCATAGACACACACACACACACACACACACACAACAAATATTAAATAGTAATAGCCTAACAACAAGAGTAACTCAAATATATATCGGCCGCTTATACATTTGAGTTGCCCTCTGAGTCGGGTCGGAGCGTCGCGTCCGAAATTCCGAGCCCGACTGTGGCGGCAATAGTCGTCGGGGTAGTTCTCGGCTCCCAGAGTGGTGGGGGGCCGGGAGGGGTTTCAGGGGCGCGGAACTTTCCAGAAATGTCAGTGGAAAATTCCAAACGGATGTGCTTTGTTACATGTGGGTCGCCTAAAACGCAGGTGGAGCCTTGTACCTCTCAATTTGCATTAGATAGCATCAAATTACATCCGCTGACAAGTACATCCGCAGCTTTCCCCATCGCGTGGCAGCATAATTATCGTCGATTGTTATCCACCCTCTTCCGCCGCTTAATTATACTTCCAACAGAAATAGGCCGCCAAAACACGCAACTTGTTTTTAACATACAATAGACTATTGTTTGGAAATGCATTACTTATGCTCATAATCCTTGGCCTGGTCGGTACTTCTTACACGCTACACCCAAGACGTTGTGACGTCGGGGGGGGGGGGGGGGGGGCTTCCGGTTTCCGGTCCGGTCGGGAAGGGGGGGGGAGGGGGGGGGGGGGTCATGCATGAGTAACCATCCGCATGTATATAAACGATGGGAAGCTCGCGCGCCTCCCATATAGGGAGCTGACACCCCAACGGTAAACAACCAATCCGTGAGTTCATACCACATAGTACTTTAACACACTATTTATTTTAACATTTTTATTATTTTTACACTATTTCTTAACACTACATCAGTTATTTTATATATCTTAATTTTATTTTCGTGTCGAGTTTCCATTTTTTTTTTTTTTTTTTTTTTTTTTTTTTTTTTTTTTAATTAAAATATGCTAATTAACATCGTGTGCAGGAAACTCACACTGATTAATTGCAGGTTCCATTCTTACACACCTGTTTCCTCCTTAATATGCAAATTACTCTCTTACTTTAACAACACTTAAACTCTAACCGCTACTTCTCGGTCATACTAATATAATTAGTGCTACACTACGGGATTTACCTGTGCAATAGTGCACGCTATGTTTTCTGCACGTCTGCAGGTAATACACCTTACAATCATATACTTATTGCTACATTACACAAGACATTTCTTCCACACCTGCAGGTAATACACTTACTGACCGTCTACTATTATAATTATTGCTACAGTACGAGAGACATTTCTTGCACACCTGCAGCTTATACACTTTACAACCGTTTAATATTAAAATTATTGCTATACTACAATGGTTACCTGTTCAATCACAGTTTTGGTCCCCCCACTTGATTATCCACAAAGCAATACTTGCAATCCTACAACTGAATAATTAATTAACTTCCGCGATCACCAGTACTTTTTTAAACTATCCGTCTCTTCCTCTGACTCTTGTGACCGTAGCCGCAGCCGACTGACAAATAACCGAGCTCTCCCGAACCTCGCTCTTTTATGCGGTTTTCTCGGGGAGGGGGTTGGAGGGGCGTCGCACGTGACTCATCGATCGCATAAAAAGGGGGGTTGCTGCCGCGCGCGCGCCATTTCGGTGGCGGAATCGGTCGGGTGAGGAACTATCCGTAAGTCTCTGGCGCTTTTACAACTAACGCTTGTTACTCTAAAATGTGTTTGCACTTAATATGCTAATTAGTCTCTATATTTATGCACGGGACATTTCCTGCACACCTGCAGGTGATACACCTTACAACGGTCTACTATTATACTTGTTGCTACAATACAAGATTTACCTGTCCAATTGGCAATTGTGATCCCACTTAGTCGTGCACGGGATATTTCTTGCACATTAGCAGGTCATACACTTTACAACCGTCTAATTTTATAGTTATTGCTACAGTACAAGATTTACCTGTACAATTGATAATTGTATTCCTACTTATTCGTGCACGGAACATTACTTGCAATCCTGCACCTGAATAATTAATTAACTTCTGCGGCTACCGATACTTTTCTTCGCCTATATGTTTCCCCCTGCTACAACCTTTCGCGGCGCCGCCCGACAAATAACTGAGCTCTCCGAAGTTCTGTTCTTTTATGTCATCCTCTCAGGGGGAGGGGTTGGGGAAGGGAGGGGGGGGGGGCACACAACCCCCATAAAACGGGCAACGGTACCGCGCGCGCGTCATTATAGTGGCGATAGGGCAACAGTAAACAACTATCCGCAAGTCTCTAACACCTAGTCTAACACTTTTTTACTTACGCTTTTTTACTCTAACATATGTTTGCACTTATTATGCTAATTAGTCTCTATATATTCAGACACACTCGCGGGCGCCGGTCATATACTCGCCAATTGTCGGAGAGTACACATCTCCCCTTCGTATATTATCATGGCTTCGCACTCTTTACAACTAAAGCTTTTACGCACAAAACATATTTTACAGAAACAATCTAACTCCAAAGTTTGTAAACCGCGTACTACATTGGCTAAGCTTAAGAAATACTACAGTTTTCACCCGTTGTACTTTGCAAAACCTAGCCTGTGCAACACTGCATACTCTACTGATACTGTTTTGCACGCTGTCTTAACTGACATGCTGCAGTATCAAAATTTCAATCTTGTTACACCTATTGACGATGCTATCCAATTATTCTTATTCACTATATTACCGGGTTTATATGATCGTTCTTCCTTGGGCACATGTCTCATTCTACTGTATCAACTCGCACTGTAAACACCTAGGAGCTCTCCTATCATGCAACTATTATTTTAATTTAATTTTAAAAATAAACTAAAACCTCCCGCGGCCCGGCGCCGCCCCACCCCTCCCCATTCCCACCGAGCCCCTGAGGCTCCCACTTTTTTAAAACCCCCTCCAAATGACCTTGACCCACTTCCCAAACCCATCCATCACTCTCACCCCACACTTCCAACCCCACACCTGCCTCTTCCAACCAATGACCTTGAACTGGCCCAACTGTAGCCATTCCCCACTACTCCTCAAAACTAGGTCAAGGTCACCCAAACGTGTTTTTAAAAAAACAACATATCGATAGTGCAGAAACACTATCGATATGTTGCCTTTTTTATTTTTTTTTTTCATTTTTATTTTTTATTTATTTATAATCAGTTACATACATGTACAACAGTATATATAAACTACAGATTAGTTGCTAGTAGGCATAACATGAAGTGTAAGTTCAGTAGAGTTGCTTCCGCTAGGACCGTGAGCTGCTAAGTAGAGTGCGCCGGGGTGAATCAGTCGTAAATCTTCATTCTGCAGCAGTTGAACGAAGCGTTTGGGAAGAAATACTTGAAATTTTGGTTCATCACCAGGTGTGTAGGGTGCTTCACTTAATGTACAATTGATAGCGTCTCCAATTGATGTTTCCATTTTCTTAATAGTGTGAATAATATAATGTTTCTCTTCCTTCAATTCTGAACATTTTTTGTCGGTAGTATAGTAGATTTAGAATGTTTGTTGAATTGATCAACAAGCGATTGTAGAAAATTTTGTGACGCCATTATCTTCTTCTTGCTATTGTTCGTCTTCTTCTTCTTGTGTTTGCGTGTCAGAGGTGTTGACTCCCCGGAGGTTCGAGTAATACTGATGCATTGTCATAGTGCCGCTCTCGCTTTTATACCCTTCGTTTCCCCCACCATTTTGCTGTAGATAGACATTTAAACGATATGCGTTTTTTAAAGCACATTGAGACTGTTGATGTTTAAAGTTTTTAGATGAAATACAGATGTTATCAAAGTAGCAATAAAAATCTTTCTCCATTTGCACATTTATTACTTCATGGTTTGTATATGTTTGTATCCAATTTGCTTTTTCCAATCCTCTTGTAAAAATAGTTTTGAACTTTTTGCAGAAATGATTCATAATGTGTGGCATCATATTGTAGGTTATAAAACCTTCATCCCATCTTAGATTATGAAAATGTTTCATCAACCATTTGTTTGTTACTTTAGCTTTGGTTGTTAATCTGTTGAATGGTAAAGGAGGCATAAATAAAAAGTGATAAACAACAGATGTTATCATATCTAGTACCACTAACTCTTTAATTATAAAATTTCCATCATTACCACGGAATGCTTGAAACTCTATGATACCTTGCTTTACTTCCATTAATTCTATCTTCTTAGAGAATGAAACTGTTTATCCATGATGACGTTCAGTAGGCAACTGGTATGTTAATCCAGATTGACAACCTTTTATACCCCCAATATTCTTCTTTTTACTTACAATATTCTTTATTTGTTCAATTTGTTGCCGATTGTTGATTGTTGAAACTTGATTCGTTTTCCTTGGTTTCTTGCTTTTCTTCATCTAAATTAAAGTTGGTTTGATAGTGGTGTAACTGTCTCCACATATCTACTTCATGTGGTATCCTATTGAAGATTGAAGTATCTACTGGACCATATAGGATTGGAACATATGGTTGTTTATCCAATGCATCAATTAAATAGTCTTTGATAATTGCACTTGAGAATATTAGCTGTTTTAAATATCTTGTTATAGGACCAGTAGCACAAGTTAAAGTGTAAAACTCTTCTTTAGTCAAATGTATTTTTATATTATATTTAGTTAAATCTCTAAATCGAACTAGTTGTTGACCACGTTGTTTAACAATATCGATTTCAATATTTGATTCCAACAAACCTAGTTTTGTTTTTCTTCCAAATGTATTGTTACTCAGATAACATTCCAAAAGATGTATATGTTTCATAAAAGATTCCCAAGAAGTTTCAGTGAAGGTTACCATTTTAGATCCATGATTTAAAATAACAGTAGGAGAGTAATCCAATGATTTCATCACTCCAGCAGATACAGTCTTTGTCATACAAGAAGAAATAGGATAAAATATTCGAAGAAATACTTCCGTTAAGATGTTGGTGGAAATGTTATCTTCAATTTTTCTTTTCTTTGTTTCTTTTTCAACTTCCTCTTCTTCTGTCTTCTTATGTTTAAACTTGAGGAACTCATCCATTTCCTGTTCAACTTGTCTTTCTATATCCAAACTATTGTCAGCCATAAAAGGTGTAGTTTCTTCATTGGCAGTTGATGTAGTAGAACTCATCTTGCGGACGATGTTACCCATACGACAATCAAAGATGAAATGAATTTCCAGCTCTTTTTTCTTGCTTTTATACTCGCAGATGACCTAGATATTGTTGATTTTTTGTAAAAACCTTACAAATTGTGCAGATGTTGTATTAATCCTTCTTAAAGTACATTCTTCACGATTCCTGTTAGCGGTGTGTAAGTAACTATTTTGTCATGTAGAATTAAACAGTATGCTGAAGTTCCATCTGGTATTTTATCTTCAAATTCCATTTCAACTTTTATATCTACACTTGAAGATTTTACAGATTCATTTTGTTTTGAACAATCGATTACAACAATTGGAGCTTTTGAATAAAATTGTTCTGGTGATAAAAGTGGTGTATTCGTCTTACCATAATATGATGATTGAAATCTTGCATACATGTCATATAGAATGGAATAACGTTTCTTGTCAAATGAAACATTTAAACTGTCATATGGAAAGAACTGAGAGTTTAAAAAAACTTTGCAATTCTTTATCTTGCAATGGTCAAATTGACCAGCGTGCGCGGTTATAACATCTTTTCGTTTAGTCTGAAAACCGACTATTATGTACCTTGCCCGTTCTAAATAAGTAGAGGTTTTAACAGTCCATGTTTGTCTTTCTGTTTGAGGCAATATGGGGTATTCATGAAATTCCCAACTCCTAAATGGTATTACAATATCACGGTCAGATTTTAATTTTTTCAATAATATTACTCGATGTTCATCTGCCAATCTGACATGAGGTACTCTCCATACAACTTTATCCAATTGAAGTTGCCATTCCAAATCGGCATCTTTAGTTCCACTTGGCGCTTGTATTACATCCTTATTTGTTGAAGATCTGAGCAGTACCAGTTCTTGCTTTACATTTATTATTATTCTCTTGTAATCTTCTGCGAATCCCAAAAGCAATCGTAAAGGTACATTAAAATCAAAGTAACCTTTTGAATTAGGAGTAATAGTGTCTTTATCAGGAGTCACCCATCCAGCCGAGATTAAAGAATTTTTTTCATGGGGTGTTATTGAAGTCAATCCTTTTAAAGTTGTTGATATACCAACTTTTTTTGTTGAATCAATTGTTACTCCAGATATCTCATATCTAATTTCATCAAACAGATATGCCATAGGGTTATTTATAAAAGGAACAGTTGAACCAGATTTTCCATCCAATGTTGTTACTCTTCCTTCGATATATAAATAACTTTCACATGGTAATGTGTAGATATCTTGTTGTTGAATGGGAATTCTTATTTCATCATTATTATTTAATTTTGATGAAGTGTAAGGGTTGTGAGTGTGATATTCCTTCTCCCATAGGGTTTCGTCGAATGTCGGTCCTTGCGCTATATCCAGTATATCCATGGTTGGCAAGTTTTAGTCCGATCTTTTGTAGGAAGCGTATGTTGTCCGGTGTTAACTCGTCGAATGTTGAGGAGCTACTGAGCTCCCGACTCTTCCGTTGTGGTTTAAATGATAATCCCATGTTGACTTTATGTTGCCGCTCTGATATGTAACCGTATAGTTATTGTTTCTCCTCTAAAGTCAACACTAATACCGTCTTGATCCAATATGTTCAGTACGATGTCTGAAATGAAACTGGTGTTTAACGGTAGGTATATCAGGTTTTGTGGCTTCTCAACTATTTTAAAACCAGGAGCTACTGTCGGGTAAAATGTGTGTAATATATGTTGATTTACTCCATCTCTATATGATCCGTGTATAATATTACACGTTACATCAATACTGTTCACCTTTAATATTGTTACTGTTGTATCGCCAGTATAATCATTTCCAGGAGCTAAAATCCCTTTCTTCTTTGAAAATCCGAGCAAATTGCCGATTGAGTGGTCTAAGCTAAAATCTATATAATACTTTGAAGTTATTTCTGCTTTTAATGTATTATTATTACCTTTTATAGAAATATTTTCTTCTCCAAGTTTCTTTTGTAATACTTGGTTTATATCGTCTATTTCATATGCTCCTGTAGATAATGGAATTATTTTTAATTGTGAATAATTTCCTTTTTCATCTTTACTCTCATAATAATGTAGTAAATTATTTTTTCCTTCTGTAACATTGGGAATTGAATTGTATGTAGTCAAATCCAATAATGCTGCTTCCCATAGTTTATCCGTAGATAAACGTAACGCTGGGAAAAGTGTACTTTTCAATGTTGACGAATTTCCACTCAGCGATACTGTATACGATGACATCTTAAAGCTGACTGACGCTCTTCGCTAGGAACTCTAAACATAAATGTCCGCATATTTCCGTATTGCTAGGTTGCTCTCTTTTGTAGTTGTAGAATATATTCTTGGAGTCCCGAAAATAATGTTGAAGTTCTTTTGGTGGCGGTAAATTTCCAAAACTATCAAAGTAGTAAACATTTTCTCCAAGTTTTTTATAACATACCCAATGAGTACCTGGTCCATAATTAGAGTCTAAATTTACTATTCCAGTTTCATTTTTCCACACTCTATTTGGTAATGTATCTTTCATAAAAACTCCTCTGAAGAATGGTATTCTTAAACATTTAACATATTTTGACAATTGATAGTTTGTTAATGCTTCATTTGGAATTATCAATTTATTTTTCTCATTTAATACACACGGTACGGTCTTAAGTAAAGACCCGATCCGTTTTTTACCATTGACCATATGGATGTTTTCTTGACTTTCCTTTTAGGGTTAGTGCGACGTCTTCTTTTGATGTTCCCGCCTCTTTTTGCAGCTTCTTTTTTACTAGGTTTTTTCCCGCGTCGTCTTCCACCACCAAACTTAGCTTTCGTCTTCATGGCTGTTGTCACTGCCCAAGCTGCTGCTTTTTCCGCAATACTGGCGTCACTTGATTTAACCCTTTGCCAAGCTTTTTCCGCTAGCGCTCTATCCGCTATTGATCTATTTGTTGAATCTGCAAACTTGGAATACGCTATATCGTGTTCTTTGCAAGCTTGATCTAATTTATTAATTCCAGGATCTCCTCTTGCTAAACGTTTTGCCAACTTAGTTCCGGGTCCACAATATTGATAGCCTCCGGGCAGATGAAATTCGTATGGTAAAGCGTCTATTGCTCGATTTAGAACAGCACCAACAGGAATCCGTCTGAGAAGGGAAAACGCAGCTGATGTTATACCACGTCCTTTCTTAACGCTGTCTTGACGACGACTGAGCGGTGCGATCTTCATTATGTCGTCTTATATAACCAGTTTGTTTACTCCACGAGCTGCTTTACATAAATGGATAACTCGTGCACAATGTTTTATATTTAAATATTTAATTATTCAAATTAATTATATACTGATTTATGATTCTATTTTTAATCCAAGCTTCTCGTTCATCGGGTTGAATCATCACATGACTCGTTGTACTAGCTATATGATTGTGGGTATCGATAAGTAAATTGCCCACTATTCTTATTAAACAATCTAAAGTTACAGCATCTTTCGGATGTTGAGGATCATGTAACTGCATAATACGTTTATCATTACACGTGTAAGCGGTCGAATCACTTTTCGATGTTGTTATGACTTGTCCAATAGTAGCAGCATCATTTAAATCTTCTCCTGGTAAAATATTAATTATTTTCTTCATCTTTGCATCATATTTGGTCCCAAAGTGTTTATCCCAAGTTATTGTTTGTCTCAATGTAACACAATCATCATCTTCATAACCAGGATAAATATTTTTTATTCTTCTATTACGACCATCATATGTACCTAATCTACCACCACTTGCAATTAATGTTTGTATCATTAAAGGTACATCCGAATCTTTTATACCAAATCTTCCATTTGTTATTGTTTTATGTCCCGCATCCCATTCATCATTTTTTCCTTGCATTAAATCAAACTTTTTATTTCCATGTATAAATGTATCTCCTCGCTTTAGCACGGCATCTTCATGTTTTACAAAATTTGATGTCCCCCTTTTTAATTCTTTAGATAGTTGTTCCATAGTAACAGCATCTTTTGGTTGAGAACCGAACTTTACATTTGACAACACTTTCCCATGACAATCGATTTCATCATTATCTTGTAAAATACAGTTGTCCTTGATGTATTTCAGGTTTACAGCATCACCGTCTTCCTTTGGGTATCCAATGTCATTTATAATAAATTTATAAAAAGAAAATCCGCGTTGAGTCTTTTCCGGTATTATAGAATGTAAATATTCTTTATTAACTGAATCTTTATCATTTTTCGGATTTGCCACGTTGGTTATTCTATGATTCCCAGCATCAAATGTCTGTCCATCTTTTAAATTATTACCCCACTGCAATTTTAAAGTATTTAAAAGTTCAGATGATAAATACTCTTTATTAATTGCATCAGAACTGTCAGTTGGTTTACCAACATTAATTATTCTATGTGATTTGACATCGTAAGTATTTTTGTCTAATTTTAATGATGTTGAAGTTGCTTCTTTTACTGTCTTTAAATTCGCTCCATCAGTATCTTCTTCTGGGTCTTTAATAAATTTTAAACGTTTGTTACTCATATCATAGTCACCTTCAGGTGTTTGCGGCAATCCACTTCTTTTTCTGTTTTCTCCTCCTTGTACTCCTAGCCCGGAATACCGTCCGAACTTGTCGACGCTCATGATTGAACTGATCCATTGTATGGTCACAGCTCTCTTATATATCTGTGATAATTTATACAACTATTCCGCGATTTCGAAGTTCGTCAACTAAAGCCACCCATTCATTATTTAAACCTGTATGACCAGCTTCTATAGCTTCATGTAATAGTCTCATTCTATCAACCAATTTGTTTATATCATTATAGTAAATCACATTTGTATTATATAGGTTTTTCATTAAACCTTTACCAGACGTTGAAGATTCTCCTTTTTTCTTTTTACCATATTCATCCATAAGTGATAAGTCCATAAGTGATAAAGACTTCCTCTTTAGCGGTTTCTTCAAAGCGGGCGCAGTCCGTAATGTTGGTAGTTTTCTTAGGGGAAACAATCTTTTTATTACAACAGTATATTTAGTTGCGCGTGTTCTATTTATCATTGAATCTTTGGAGTAATTCTTCTTATGAGCATTAGTATTTTGCAAAATTTCTTTAAAAGTATTTAAATCTTGTAGTGTATATTTTATAGGTATATTTTTAAAAATCAGTTCAAATAATCCTTTTGTTCCTTTATATTTATGCTCACCAATAACAATGTCATCATCTTCAGTCAAATGTACTTTTGAATCTCCTATTTTTAATTCATTTCCATCAATTCTCGCTCCATATACATGTGACTTGTGTAGTTTTGGGTTAGCTTTTATTTCATGTAACATCTTCATGATATACTTTCTTCCAAGAGGTCCTTGTTGCAATATATCACTACTTAATTTTGTTAGATTTGGAATTGATTGTTCTGCTTCAGGTATATGTTGTTCTTCTTCTTCTTCTTTTTGAACATTTATTTCTGGTTCTTCTTGTCTTGTTTCTTCTCCTTTTTGAGAAACTTCACTATCACTTGTGTAAGAATCATCATCTTCTTCCTTTTTTAAAGTCTTTACTTCAAATTTAGAAACAGGTAGTAAATCATCTCCTTCAAAATGAGGTTTACCAATTGTTTCTGTTATCTGTTTTAAAGGTTCTGTAATAGGTTTAAATGTAGTCTCCAGAAATTCTTCTCTTTCATTCAAACCCATTCTTAATGCTCGATTTTTAAGTCTAATCGAGTCACTTAGTGATTTTATTTCTTTTAATAGTTTTTCTTGGTTCACCATGTTTACACTGCGAAGACCAATCTATTACTAAACGTATCATCAATTGTTCAATGGATTAATACAAATTTATCTAACCCTATACGATATCTTCCATTTTTTATAGCTTCTTCTTTCATAATAACAAGAAATCCATATTTTTCAGCCCATGCTTTACCACACATTTCTTTAAATTTATCAAATGACATGTCTGCATTCACATGATCATTATATATGTGCTTTAAATTTGTTTCATCTTGCTTGAAGATAATAAGTAGATTTGCATTATCTCTTATTAGTTGTTTTGGAATTTTACTGTAAGTTTGACCAATATAAATGCTATCAATATTGTAATGTCTTCCCATGGCAAAATAACTTCTAATAGTGTCATGATTTTCACAAGATACATCATCAAATATAAATATAGAAAATGGTTTAGCCTCGTTTGGCTCCATTATAGTTTCACTAGCATTAAACTTGTAGAAATTAACTTCAGGCACACTTGCGAGTACCTTATCCAATAATTGGTATTTGGGTTGTTGCAAAGATTTGGAAAAGATATAAATGTTGTTAAAACGTAATCCCTTAGAATTTGTTATTAAATTAAAAACCACATTTGTCTTTCCACAATTTGATGGTCCAGTTATTAAACATCTTATTGTGTTTGGCAGTAATTCACCATGTTTTCCATGATTTAACTTGTCGTTGTCAACTGTTAATTCATCAATATTATTAATAAAAAATCGATCCTTTTGTTGCACAATCTCCATCTTGTATAAAGGTTAAACATGTAATGACTTCATAAATTGCTACACTAAGTCTTTTGTAGGGATCCAAGAGTCTTCACTTTTATCAAATCCCAACCAACGTACTTTCACCTTATCCTTTTTTCTTTGTAAAATTTTTTCAACAAGATATACATCGCCAACTGATGATTTTAGCAATTCATGTCCGTAGAATCCACCTTCAAGTAATTCACCCTTGTTGTCCTTTAAAATGTAGGTTTCAGGTATTGTTGGTTGCACTTTATAGATTGTAAATACTTCATTAGTCCAGTTTGGCAGATACCTTTTGCTAAATACTCCTTTGTACTTACTTATACGAACTTTATCATTAACTTTAAATGTTTTGGGCTGCATTTTTTCACGTTTAGGAGTAGTATTATTTTTAATACGTTTTAATACCATTTTAGCATTGGTACTATTTACTTCGTTAGGCTTCATACCAATGGTTCGATGATACTTATTGTTATATTCTTTTATAAGTTGTGGTAATATATCATACCAAATATATGATCCTCGTTTGGAAAATGTTTTATACATTGCTCCTTTTAACGTTCTGTTAAATCTTTCTATTATTGAAGCTTTAACTTCAGAATTTGTAGAATAATGATTTATTTTATACTTCTTCATTAAAGCTGCAAAGTCTTTGTTAAAATATTCTTTTCCATCATCAGTTTGTAGATGTTTGATGTTGAAATTATTTCTTTGTATAGCTATTTCCATAGCTTTTGTAACACTTTTACCAGTCTTGTCCTTTAGCGGTAAAGCATCAGCCACTTTAGTAAAACAGTCTATAATCGCTAAAATGTATTTAAATCCTTTATTTAATTTACTATGTGGTATCATTTCAATAAGATCGGCTTGGAAAAGATCATTCATTCCTTTTATAATTGTATTTCTTCTAGGAAATTTTCTTCTTGCCGGCTTATGAAGTTCATTTACAATCTTGTTCCTTAAATCTTCCATCTTCAGTTGTGTCTTCCACACCGCTTGTAAAAGTACTGATCTCTAAAATGGTTTATCCTCTTTTATATGGTAAGATTATAGGTCAAGGTCATATTACATTGGTGTAAAAAAGAGGGAACATGACATTGAGCTTGTCATGTCCCCTCTTCTTTACGGAAAGGAAAAAGGAAGAAGGTAAAGGACGAAGAATAGGTTTACTGGTCGATAGGGTATAAGGAGTAATGTCCAAATGGTAGAGTTTTTATATTACCTTCCAGGATGTACCTCTTATCATCCTTACAACTCAAAGCCCATTTGGTTTGCTTTACACTGAAGAGACGATGGTTGAAGCTTCTTATGGTGTTAAATGTTGCTGTTGCCTCAACATTTTCAAATAAGCATCTCTTGTATTCTTCAAACTGTATATTCTTCTTCAGGTATGAGGTTTTTATACCTTTGGCCTTCTTCACGATTTCATGTTCTCTTTTTTTATTTTTGTACAATTTAAATGAATACAATTTAGACATTAGAGCAACAACCTCTTCCATTGGCACGCCATTTGTTTCGTCTTTGAACTTTCCCAATACCTTTTTATTTCTACCGTTGTCGTAGTTGGGATGGTCTTGTGGATAATCAGAAAAGTCAAAGTCGTTATTGTAGATAAAACAGCGTAGGTCTTCATACATATCTTCAGTTCTTATCCAATAAATAAAAGCGTCCGTATCCATGTATACAATGCCGATGTTTTCTCTTCCATAAAATTTAACCATCTTGTTGTAATGGAAGTCATACATGTGGGTCTTTGAAATATCTAGAATAGACATCCCCACATATAAAGGACGATCCATTGTAATTGAAATTTTGTTCATAGAAACAGCTACAAGATTTTCGTTGATTATTATGGATGATCCGAAGTTAGGTTTTTGTACCAGCTTTTGTAGTTTTACCGGATCACTAACTAATTTCACATTCTTATGCTTTCTTTTGTTTTCCAGTGTCTTTCCAAATATTGCATTATTCATCAATTTAAAAAAGTCCTTTTGAAAATTAGATGTAGCTGAAGTTCTTCTTTTTGTATTATTGTCAATGTATGACTTTAACCAACAGGATTGAGAAAATTGTAAAGCTCTATTAATTTTTGTTATTCTCAATCCTAACTCTAGGGCTTGTTGTATTACCCAATAATGAGCAACATATCTTGATTTGTTGGTTAAAGTCATCATTAATTTAGGCCATCTGCCGGTTGGTGATATTTCCGTCTTGGCCAGTAGAGGTAAATCATAATGGTGGTCATGCAAATGTTCAGGGTACTCAATGTCTACATCCAAAATATAACCAGTGTCTCCATGTTTTGCTATATTCATGATGTTTCCAATAGAATCAGGGTCTACCCATTTGAAGTTGCCATATGGGAGAGGATTCGACATGGCCCATCCATAAAGGTTATTTGCATCAAAATAACCTAAATATGTACTTGGTTTTGATGCATCAAAATTGGGCAAATATTTGTTATTTGCCTTTACATGTCGTGTTACGCTTTGAGTTAGTCCCCCTCGAACACCTGATTCCAACATCAGCACCATGTCTATATCTGTAAGAAGTTGGAGTTTACATTTTGTTTCCTTTAACATTGCTTGCCAAGCTAGTCCAGGTGATGTACAAGAATGCAGAGGGTCTAATCCATATGCCTTAATACATGTATTTCTAAACTCTTCCATTATATCACAAAGTAAAGTTACATCTAGTTTTACATAAAAGTCCGAATATTCTCCAAGTGTTTTAAATCCTATTTCATTCCATACTCTACACGCATGTTCATAATCTTCATGGGATATATCTGTGTCATATAGTTTACTTTTGAATTCTTCTTTTGGTGGAAGGGATGTTTCATTAAATCTTTCTAAGCTATCTATATAATCATACGGGAAAACACCTTTGCGAAGAACTAAATTAACCTTGTCATTACTTACAATCTTCTTGGTTTCTATTAAATCTTCTGTTCTCAGGTTTTCAGAAAGCTTCATTAAACTAGATGGCATAAAACGGTAAGAGTCTAAAAACCGAAGCTTTATATTTCCAACTTTTTTAGTAAAACTTATAAACTTCTCCGTGGTTTCAGCTATGACATCAATTTCTCCATTATCTCTTCCTAATTCTGGAATAATAAAATGCGCATCATAACCACTAAGGTTATGTAATATTACAGGTATACTTGTAGGGATCTTGTAGTTGATATTACAGCTGTTACATGCAGCACCTCTATAATAACCTGTCAGATGGTCATGATCATGAACCTTTTGATTTTCCACAGTAAATTCATTTGTACATAAATAACAATGAGTTGCATTTTCATGTTGAATCTCTTCTTCTTCATCCAAAGGTATCATTGGTATAATATCACTATACAATCTTTCAACACTTTCCGCTATTGTATACAACTGATCAAGGAATATTTTAGAAGCATTAACACCACGATAGACAATAGGTTTTGAAGTTAAATTAAATCTATTTAGATGTTCTTCAGAAAGAGTAGATTTAACCATTAAACAAAAACTGTTTGGATCATGTATCTGATATTTAACAGTTTTCTTTGCTACATCGCCATCATTATCTTCAATAGGAACTAGTGTAGATTCAAAATCAGCATAGACAACAATGGGAATCCGGTATTGATGGGAGATTTTTTCAAATTTTAACTCTGCCTTACTTGGACACGGTAAGATAATTTTTGCTTCATAGTTGTTGTTACATAGTTTTTTATGCTCTTGTAACCATTCGTTTCCTTCTCTTCTTTCTTCACAAAAATTAAAGCATCTTTTGCAAA
Organism: Neoaliturus tenellus; assembly: GCA_030545055.2. Classification (NCBI taxonomy): domain Eukaryota; kingdom Metazoa; phylum Arthropoda; class Insecta; order Hemiptera; family Cicadellidae; genus Neoaliturus; species Neoaliturus tenellus. Next base: position 40,934,950 of record CM061532.1, on the reverse strand, counting down.
TTATCTTCTTATTTCTATTTTTAGATAATTGATTACTAACAAGAGTTTCAAATTTTTTAATCCATACATAGTGGGAAACATCACCTTTTGTAAGTAGTAATAAGTCTGTATGATCTGGGAGTTCATTCTTCACCACACGCAATGGGTACACTTTATTCGAACTGTCCAAACCAAAAACATTAACAGATGTTCCAGGGTTTTGTTTTTCAAACTTTGGGATGTCCTTCAAAGCCACTGGGTAAGTCAATCCTTGGAAATTATATCTATATCTTTGTAATTCATATTCTTCACTGGGTCTATCCGCATGGTGAGGTGGTACAAATTTTGCCGTCATTGCATATCTAAAACATTCCATATCTTCATTTTGAACATTTATACATGATTTGGTGTGTGAAATTTTCTTTGGGAGTGGAATATAACTGCTACCCCTTAATCCGTAGCCGTGTTTATGAACTCTAATATCCATACCCTCAATACTAACCAAACTCCAACCAGATCCTCTTCCTTCATGTTCTTGAATTTTTGTTAATATTTCTTCCAAACAATCTTCAACTATTGAATTAATATCTGAACTTGCCATGATGGTCTGGTTTTTTGTTATGAATCCTCTTGGTGACATTTCTCCTTCTACATTAGTAAACATAGCATTTAATAAAATGCCAAATTTAATAAAGTTTAGTCTTTTTAATTCTTCTGTGAGTATTTTACTTACAATTGTTCTTACTTCTTTAAAAAACTGATCCAATTCGAATTTTTCATTTTGAATTTTGTAATGCACTACTACTCTACCTTCTAAAGCAAATACTTTTAAACTCGGTATTTCATTAGATGGTCCTGCTAATGGTTCTTCTTTTGGTTCTTCTTCTTCATATAGCTTTAAATCTTCATATTCTGTTTCTGTTACATCTTCATTATTATTATGGAATAATTCTTTATGTATTTCTAGTAGAATATTATCATGAAAAGTTTCTGAGCAAATTTCACATTGATGCGTCGTGTTAGATGGTCCTGCTAATGGTTCTTCTTCTTGTTGTTCTTCTTTTGGTTCTTCTTCTTCATATAGTTTTAAATCTTCATATTCTGTTTCTGTTACATCTTCATTATTATTATGGAATAATTCTTTATGTATTTCTAGTAGAATATTATCATGAAAAGTTTCTGAGCAAATTTCACATTGATGCATCGTGTTGATGTTTACTCTTTGAAATTTAGCACGGAAATGAAATGCTTCTCTCTTCTATTCCCTTTATATAATGCTTCCCCCACCACATTTGTAAGGTTTTTTTTAGTGAAATGTTAGAATTAGTAGTTTAACACTAAAGCTGAAAAGTAATGATTAAAGCCTATATTTTCTTCCAATTGCAAATACTCCACATATGCCTCCACCCACAGCCATAACAGATCTATGTTTCTCCAATATACACCAAAGGTGTGTCTATCATCTACCAAAATTGGAGATCCTATGTTTACTAATCTTCCATTTTCTATCTATGTCACAACTTCAATTAAAAACCTTCCTATAATATCCATTGGTGAATTCAGATCCACAAATATTCTTGTTACAACATTTTCACTTAACGAAGGCACTTCAATTTATTCAATTTCTTCATTGTTTTCTTCATCCACCTCCAATACTTCTTCAACTTTTGTACATTTGTTATAAAATATTGAAGCATCTTGGGGAGACATGTTCACTCTAGCTATTATAGGTGAAGAATGTTCTCAACACAAACCACACCACTCTTATATCGTCATGTCATTGAGTGGAGGGTGTTTTTTTTATGGTACAATTTTAGTAAAAGAAAATAATACAATTCTGTCTTTACCACAATATTGCTCTTAATTAGAGCTTTTCATTGATGTATGACTTGCCCTATTCCGGCAAACCATTCTTGAGTTATTAGTCATTTTCTAATCCAGATTATTGCTGGGGAGGGGGAGGGGGGGGGCTTGCCAAATTTGGGGGGGAGGGGGGGAGGGGGGGGAGGGGGAGGGGGAGGGGGAGGGGGGGAGGGGGAGGGGAGGGGGAGGGGGGGGGGTTAATTAACCTAATTGAGGTCAAGGTCACCAAAAAATTATAATTTACCAAAGTGATGGGGACGGCCAGAGCCATCCCCACCACTCTGTTTGCCTAACACTTCCCCAAATCCCAACCCGCTATAGTTACGTCTTGCAAGGGATCCCAATTTTTGGCCCGCACGCACGTGGCGATCCAGTTTGGTGGGCTGTGATACGGGCGGCCGGCCTCGGGCCTGGGCACTGGACCTGACCATTCCAATTTTACAATAGGGAGTCTGGAACAGTTAATGCAAGACGCAACTCTAACCTCCCACCCTTAATCTAAACCCACCCAAATATAATTATTTCCTAACAAAAAATTAAAAATTTTAAAAAAATAAAAATATGCGCTGCCTATGGCACAACACGCATGTCCCACCCATATTTAATGAAGTTCAACAGAACTTCTATAATTTAAATTTAAATTTAATCTACCCTCCTAACAGCTAGCTGTGAAAGGTTATTAGTACACACACACATACAATAATTATACCAAAACTCAACATCAAAAACACATTTTCCAAACATCAACAATACCATAACACCTTAATGCTAACATCGCAATGCGCAAATTAAAGCTTAAAATTAGCACAACTTAAAACTAAAAATAACATTTTGCACACACACTCACACACAACAAGTATTAATATTAAAACCCTAACAGCAAGAGTAACTCAAATATATATCGGCCGCTTATATATTTGAGGTACCCTCTGAGTTCGGAACAACCATCGCGTCCGACGAATTGTTCCGAACTAACTCAGCGATAGTCGCCAAAAAGGTTCTCGGCTCACAAAGTAGTGGGGAGCCATAGGGGTTTAAGGGGGATAGAACGTCCAACGTCAGTGGAAATTTCCAATGATCTATTCGTCACATATAGGTCGCCGCTAATGCAGGTGGAGCGTTGTACCTTGCAATTAACGTTAGGCAACACCTGGTTTAATCCGCTGTTGAGCTTCACTGAGGCTTTCCCCATCGCGTAACACCATAATTGTTGTCTGTTATTATCTGAGTAATGGCAGAAAATTATCTGTCCTCTTTTGCCGCTTAACTATAGTTATTAAACTATTGGCAACATCAAAGCTAAATTGGTGTTACATAAATGTAACCACTATCAACCTAATTTATCTTGATGAGTGAAAGTGACGGGGGGGGGGGGGGTCAACACTTTTTTCTTAGGGGGGGGGAGGGGGGGGGGTTAATTTCAACATAATTACTATCTGTGCTTATATAAGCCGCAACGCGGTCGCGCGTCTGCCATTCACTCCCCAGGTACCACAGCTGAAACAACTAATCTGTAAGTCTCTACCACCTAGTAATGTTACATTATGCTTTGTTTTAACTTACACCTGTTAAGCTTGCTATTTTTTTTTTATGTGGTTTATTTTTTTTTAACTATTTCTTAACATTTAAAAATACACTTTTATTTTATATATAATATATCAAATAATCTCGCGTTACTATTTTTATTTTAGTTTATACTTATTATACAAGTTAACCACTACAGAATAATTAACTAACTTCTGCTGCTAGACTAAACTACTTGGACTATAAACAGTTAACACCCATATATTAATATATAATTATTACACTGCAAGTTTTACCTGTACAAATGCTAGATATAACTGCGATTAATCGTCTACAACACAGTTCTTAAACCCTTATAAAATAATTAACTAACTTCTACCACTAGCGGTAATTTTTAAAAATTTTACAAAAATTTATTAACAATTTCTTTCCCCCTACTAGAACCTTTCGCGACGCTGCCGCCCCAACAAAGAACTGAAATCTTCAAAGTTCTTCCCTTTTATCTCATTCTCTTAGGGGAGGGGTTGAGGGTTCACACTACCCTATATAAGCGGCATCGGTACCTCGCGCGTGCGCCATTATAATGGCGATAGGGCGACAGTAAACATCTATCCGTAAGTCCCTAAGACTATCAAACATTTTTTTAACTTACTCTTCTTACTCTAACATATGTTTGCGCTTATTATGTTAATTAATCTCTATATATTCAGACACACTTGCGGGCACCAGTCATATACTCGCTGAATTTTAGAGAGTACACATCTCCCCTTTAAATATTATTATGGCTTCGCACACTTTACATTTAAAACTTTTACGCACTAAACATATTTTACAGAAACAATCTAACTCCACAGTTTCAAAACCGCGTACTACATTGGGTAAGCTTAAAAATACTTCAGTTTTCACCCGTTGTACTTTGTAAAATCTAACCTTTCCAATACTTCTTCTACTGATTCTATTTTACACTCTGTCTTAACTGAAATGCTGAAATATCAAAATTTCAATCTTGTTACACCTATTGACGATCCTATCCAATTATTCTTATTCACTATATTACCAGGTTTATATGATTATTCTTCCTCAGACACATGTCTTGTTCTGCTCTATCAACTTGCACTGTAACCACCTAGGACCTCTCCTTTTTTCTCAATTATGGACACGCAGTGGGATTCACCCATACAGAGTAATAAAATAACTATTACTGCTACAAATAATGACAAACCAATTCTCCAATCACTAATGAGTTTTTATTAAATAAAGAGATTTAAAAAAAACCCCTCCGGATGACCTTGACCCACTTCCAAAACCCACCCATCACTGTCAAAAAAAACCCCAGCCGCTACTACCCCTACAACACTTACAACCGCCTGACCTTGACCTGGGCCAACTGTAGCCATTCCCCACTACTTTAGCGTATAGCCTACGTGTTGAAATTTTTATGGACGATTCTCTATGCTCATAGGTGCTCAATAAAACTTTTGCAAATATAGTTTTTTAAGCACTTTAGTGCTTAGCCCCAATGGACTTCAAACCTTTAATACCTTTACCTTAATACCTTTAACTAAAATGGCAACCTAACTCAATAGGTAGTTTAAAGCCAAGTATGAATGAGAGATGAGTGTAGGATGATTGTGGCGCGATCTTGTCTTGTTTCTGACTATGGCCGACATTCTCCTTAGACAGGACTGTTAATTCATAGCCCAACAACCAATGGTATCTAGGAACCTACAGTTTAACGTGGGATCCGAACAAAAATTTTGACCTCTTATATACGAATTGGTCTAATTATGAGGATGGTCTTTATGAATGAACTAGTATTCACTGGTGCGGACGTTAATCCCCACCAGGGAATATCGCATCAACAAGCCTTCGCTAATAACTATTCACAATTCGTGACCTCCAAGTAGCTGGATTACAGGACGTCGCCACCTTTAAATTACTTACTCAAATTACTCAAAGTTTACTGAGTCAAATTTTAATTTGATAAAATTAATTTAAAAAATTAATTTAAATTAATTACTCTAAATTACTTTAAGGCCTCTGGGGTTGAAATTTGACATGGACGTTCCTCTTTGCTCTTATGTGCCATATAAGAAATAATTTTGCAAATTTCCTTTAGGGTTCCTTCCTACAAATCTTCAAAATTACGATGGATCCTGCGGGGTTGAAATTTAAAGGTACTTCCACACCAAGCGCGCTGAGCTGCGCCGCGCTGCGCAAAGCATATTGCGCTGCGCAAAACTGCGCGGAACAGAGCGCCATGTTCGTGTTGCGCAGCTGTGATCTGTGTTGCGCAGACTACACAATCACACCGATGTAGAAAATGGACTCGGCAACAGCTGCCTCGGTTTTTAATGTTATTTATAATGATCTTATACAAAGAAGGAGAAAACAACGTCGTCATTGAGTGACGCCCATACTAAGACGTCACATTTTTTTTATTTTTTAAATATGGTAATTATTGTCTTTCGGGTCCCATAACTCACTTCGAACTCGATATGCGTTCACCAGAGTCTCGATGCATTCACGACTCCATTTAAAAGCCATTTTGATCAAACACATGTAGTGACCGTTCGAGCCGAAACGAAGCGCAGCAACAACTGAGCAAATGCCCGTCCACACTGAGCGCGCAAGGGCGAACAAACTTCAAAGATGTTCGTCAAAATACCGCCATCAGTCGGATCGTGTTCGCGGATGTTGGGGAGTGCGCGAAGCTGCACGGTTCGCCGTCCACACCAGGTGCGCCGCTCGGCGGGCACATGTTTTGTTCAGCGCGGCGCAGCTCTGCGCGTTCGGTGTGGAAGTACCTTAACGTTTAAGTTCCATTTTGCTAATAGGTGTTCACTTAGAAACAGTTTTGCAAATATAGTTCTTAATGTGCTTTAGGGCTCCACAACACATGACTACCAAATGACTGTAGGGCCTACGGGGTTGAAATTTGACATGGTCGTTCCTATTTGCTCATAGGTTCTCATCAAGAAAAGGTTTTGCGAAATTCCATCAGATCTCCACTCACACTACTTATTATTTCAATGTCATTCTTAAGGAAGAAGATTTTGTTTCTCTTTAAAAAGATTTTACTACACTATAGGGCACCAGCTAGTGATACATACTTCCACAAATTTTAATCATCTTGAAAATGAAACTCATACCCCTTTTTGTTTTGATCTTTGCAGTTTTTTATACTTCAGTTGGATAGTTAAAATAAAGTAATTCGAAGTATGTAACTTATTTGTGTAGTTTAATAATTTTAAGTTTAAAATTTTGAAATTTTTAGCTTTGAAAAATTAAAATTTTCACCACTTTAAAATTAATAAAAGACAATAGTATTAAAATTTAACAATAGCATTAAAATTTAAAAACAAAAGTATTTTGTTAATGCTGTCAAAAAATATAAAATGAAGTTTGTGACATTATTTACAGACACCATGTAGGTTAAAAATTTAATTAACAATAGCAACTTTTTTCATTTAATAGTAATTAGACCAAAACCATTTTTTTCCACAGGTTGACAGGTTTTGAGCAAGTATAAAAATTAGTATTATTATTTTTTATTTTGTAAGCCTGAATCATAAATAGGGTTGCTCTTCATCTAGAGTCCCCTTATCAAGGAGTCCCTGGGGTAAAGTCACTTAATCACTTTTTAAGACACCAACACTACAAGGGTGTATTTTAAGGTGAATATGAATGAATTATGAGTGTAGAATGGTTGTAATGTCTTGTGTAGCTTTGTTACTGTCTAAGATAAAAAATATGACTTCGTAAGAGGGGAGTTAAAGAGATATAATAGCAATTATTTTGCCTGTCCAGTCAAGTGGTCACTGCGGGAACAACCTGAATATGGTTTGGAATGGTACATAACCATTCAGAGGGCGTAAAACAATACCCCTTATTCAGTGGAAACACTGTCGGTAAAAGACACTGCTGCTCTTTACAACATGGGAGAAAAAAGACTCAGGTATATATTATGATGTTATTAAGATAATATCAAATCCAAAATTTATATGTTTCCTATAAAAAAAAGGTTGTTAAAAACAGAAAATAAACAACAGTTCTTAGTCAAGTCAGCAGCAGGACACATCAACTCTAAGTGGTCCGGGGGCTGGTGGTGAATCGATGGAATGTGTGTTGGAATGTCGCTCATGGCCTGGATCTATAATGGACCACTTGGCAACAACAGCCCCATAAATATCCAACCCTTTCTGCTGCACTGTTTTTAATAATACTGTTGTTTTCCACCATCTCGTTTTCTTTTTTCTCTTCTAAACAGCTATGTGAAATAATATATTTGATCTCTCTACAAGAATAGGCTTACTCTTGCAAATTTGTCCAATTTGAATATCCAATCATGTTTTTATTGACAATCAATAAAATTTTATGACTTTCATCCAAAGTAATACCATTGACTGAATGGAAATAAAATAAAAAACATTTTTTTCATTCTTAACTGCATATGTATTTCTGAAATTATAAATTATACAATATTAGAACTGTACAATTATTTAAATGTTAAAGGTTATTTTGTCATAGCTGGAGTAATCAACTAAAAATACTCATTGTTCATCTTCATAAAATTTAAAACCATACATTTGAATGTTTTGATTTAAGGACAAAAAGTAATTATTTTGTAGTTTACATTTCCCCATGGTTTCTGTACTTAAAACGGATTTTATTAGTTTAGCAAAATAGTAAAAATATTTAACTTGTATAGATAATTTTAAAATTCTTTAACACTCCAACAAATTAAGTAGTAAATATAAAATAATTTATGTATTAAAAATTTGGGTTACATTCTTTTTAACCTAAATAGTATTTTCATAATTTAATTTAAGATTGTTTTTTATAATATTCTTACATTTAAAAGGGTTTTGATAACAGTTTTGTTAGTAATAAATATTTATTTCACTCTTTTTCATTCCATCCATCTTCTCAGATACATGCAATTCCAATGAAACTAAAAATTAGGATGATGTTGATTGGCTCACTTGATTACAAAAGATCGTTTTCACTGATCTTTGTTACGAGTTTTCAACAAAGCTTTTACAATATAGCAAATTACTTATGACTGTTAACATTTGACATGAAAGTAAAATGAAAGATAAAAAATATACTGGGGCAGGCGGTAAGAAATAATACATTAGAATTTGCTTGAATACATAGCTTCAATAAGTGACCCTGCATGCTAAACTACGATTAATTAATTGACCAATGGAGAACAAGGGGAATGTATAAATCCCCAAAACTTTAAAGACAATACCACCAACCTTTTCATTCACTTTTAGTGCATATCCCAATCAATGAAAAAAATTTATAATTGGAGGGTTCAACGACATTTTTACCATCCATATTATTCCAATATAGGGTGTAACTCAACATATAATAAAATTTTCACCACAAAGTTAACATTCTCAAAAATAATGTTTCCACAAGTTTCGTCATAGTTACAATTTATAAACAGTTACAATTTCTGAAAAGATATTGGGGAAAATGTTCAGGCAAGAATAAGATTAGATGCTATGCAAATTTATGTTGTGACAACATCTATGAATTTTGGTGAATTTGTCCAAAAAAACAATTTCCTTCTCTAATTTTTTTCAATTAAGGCTTTCAAATTTACTCCATTTTTTTATAAAAAATCCCTGTGTGGAGCTAGGTACTATAACTTATAATAACTTCAAAAATAACTACTAAGCATAAGGTATTTTTACGTTACAAACAATTCCAGAAAATTACAGAATTTGCTAAAATGTTTTTAAACAATGATGTTTTATCTCAATAAATAACACGCTGAATTATTCCACAACTCTTGGAAGTCTTTTTGTTCCCTTGTCCTTGCTTCATTACAGTATGTAAAATAAATGCAATATCAGTAAATAAATATCCAAACTTATAATAATGAAATGAAATAATCCGTCTTGTATGACAATAACAGGTAAATCATGTTATAAGAGAGACATTCCATCATCAAAATAGTCCAATGGCTATTTATGATGCTAAAACTTTCTGCTTGTTTGATAAGGTTAGATGAGGAGCAAGATACTCTAAAAATAAAAAATCCTAGTTGATTCCACACTGAGATTACTAGATAATGCTAAATCAATTAATGCTGTGGCCAACAGATTCCTTTGGACAATTTTGATGACGGGGACATAAAAAAAGTGTAAAAAATAATTTAAACGTGTAAATGTACATAGCTTATATAACATACATAACTTAACAACTATCTTTGGTAACTCACAGCTTATTTTACAAAATTAATAACAAAAGTTCCTTAAATGAAATTCTTAACAAAAAACAGTACTTAATAGTAAATTTTGTTACGATAAAGAATACAACGAAAAGTTCATTAGATTTAAGTAAATGCTTACTTTCAAGGGTTTATTTCACCTCTCATTTATTTTAATGTATTCAGTCACAAAGTAAATCATATACAAAGGTAATATTTTAATGGTAGGTGACAAGTCAGTTGCCTGAATCTAACAATCACCTTTGACAAGATAGTTTAGATGAATTGGACATATTAAGCTATATTGTTGTTTTAAGATTATTTCACATGTCCTTAGGACGCAAATAAAAAATTTGCATGTACTTTTTTACCTCACTGTAGGTTACCATCTTCCTCCTCATTGTCAAAATCCTCTTCAAATTTTGGTAAGGTGCCTTGGCAACGGTGAACTGCTACCATTATAAATGAGTTTCACTGTCCGCATTAAAAATTCCGTCAGCAAATATCTACAATGAGATTTGCAAAGTTTCTTTATTCACATTAATTAGAAGAGTCTTAATTTTACATTAAATGTAAAATTAAGACTCTTTTTTGAAAATTGAAATTTTCAATTTTGTTGATAGTTGCTATAGGTACAACCAAGTATTTATTAAGTTGGAGGTTGACATTAAATTCAATTTACTTTTAGTAATACTGTGTTTTTCATGAGCCAATTAAATGTAACTTAACATACTCTCCTTACATGTCACAAATTGTAACACTCAAAGATGTAACGCCAACTTTCTGAATGTATCCATAATACATGGCATAGATTGTATTTTTCTACACAATACAACAGAAAAAAAAAACAGAAATCCTGTATGAAAATACAAATTGTTTTGACACATGAGCTCTTCTAAATCCATAAAATTAATGACTAGAATAAACTAAGTTCTTATTTCACTATGCAGTAACTAGTACGACGTGTTGTAGTGGTGATAAGTAGGGGAATGGGGTGGTCTTGTGTAAGGAGGAGGGGATGAGGAGAGGGTGTAAGTTTGATAGGGTGGGGGAGGGGGTGATATTATCCTAATCGGTTCAATGAGAGTTTGATTCATTGGGGGTGTCAACTGGTGGTGAGTCCTGGGCAAAGAGAGATCCACACTGTGAGAAAAGTTGACGACACGCAACACATCCGTGTGGGAGTAAGTCCTGGGTTCGTAGAGAGCAGGGGGATATCTCGGAGTCACAGAGACAAAGGAATGATGGTACCCACTGGTCCTCGACATATCCAAGCCTTCAACACTTTCAAAACTTCTGTCCTCTAAACTGTCGTACTTATACGGCATATCCAACTGGAGCGGCTTGTTCTTCAGTCCCAAACTTAAGTTTTGCACCAGATTGACACTTTCATCACCAGAGTTTTCTTCAGCTCTTCGATGATGGTCGTACCTAGAATCTTCCAGGTGGAAAGAGTCGATCTGACTTGGTGGAGGGGAAAGGCGAAAATCGTAGTGGGGAGTTCTTTCAGGAAACATTAAGCTGTAAGGATGGCGTGGGCTAATGGTGGAATAACAAGACTCCATCGCCAAATGCGGGCTCTGGCTTTGATCTTGCATGGGATATTCTACTGGAGAAACCGGCCTACTCAATCCCAACGGTGAATGGGGTATGTGAGACCTCAACACGGGGTAGGGCTCCTTGTTGGTCACTAACGACATCGGCGATGCCACTTTTGAAGGAATATCGATGTCTCTCTCTGCAGCATCCAACGCCGCTTCCACAAGCAAGCTCGCATTGGCGGAGTCCTGCTTGCAGTTGTGAAACAGCATTGGAATCGGCTCCTCATCAATGTGTGAAACATTGATGTCTTGCTCTTTATCATCTTCATCAAAGTCGAACACGTTCGATTTCGAAGTGTCTATGTCGTTGGGATCACCTATCCATTTTTTACTACCTTTACTTGCCACCATGTTGCTGAAGGTATCCAGCGCGGGTTGACTCGATTGGTCTCCAGTCACAGATATCGGAGGAGACACCATGGACCGTTCCTCGTTTGGATACTTCTCACCTGTATCTTCACCTGAAAAAAGTATGCAATACATACAATAATTAATAAGGACATTATTCAAAACACAAAATGTAGAATTAATTATTTTGGTAGAAAATAAGTCTCTTCTGTTCCAATAAACCCTTCCTAGACCCCCTAAAATTTTGTTAACCATTATTTCTCTTTTTCCATTTCATTGGCTTTCAAAAAATCTATTATAGCCTCTCAACAGCTTTACTGGCTGTTGCAACACAACACTAATTCACAAACGACAAACGTACAAGTTAGTTCTGTTCATCAAGAAGTTAAAGTGTATATAAGCCTTCCGATTATTCCCGCTTCTCTTGCCTTCTCAGAAAACTGAGCGTGTCCATTCAAGAACACAAACAGGGTCAAAGACATAGAAGTGAAAGTTACTGATTATATTTACATTTAATGGAAACCACAAATAATGCTTTACAACATGTTTTACTATTAAAAGCTATATGTTTGTGGCAATATATAGGCACCAAGATACTTTGCAACACTAATTATGTAAAAACACCTGACTACATCTGTGTTTTAAACAGTTCTGCTTAGCAGTTGTGACTCTCATAAGAAGGTACTCTTTTTTCTGAACATGTTCAGACTAAATTAACATGTATAGAATGAACAACATCAAATGACCCTGCAACGTACCATCAGTGCTGCCCTGGGAGTCACTGTTGACACTGCCGGGTCGGCGACCGCCCGCGTACGCGTCAAACGTGTACTCGACGGATCTCTGGATGGGCGGCATGCTGTCCTCCGCCAGTCCGTGCACCTTACGGTAGTGGAACTGCAGGCACTGCTTGGTAGTGAACGCGGCTGGACAATCGGCCTCCTTGCACCTATCAAGTAAATATGGAGCGGTAGAGGATTATATCATTCATATAACTTAAGAGAATGAAAATAACTCATCGTTAACCAGAGGTGACAACAAAACATTATACAAAACTATCAAGTACTGTTACAACGATGTTATGAATTAGAGTTAGTTTGTGGCATAGTGGGTAGCCCGCTGGACTTCGGAACCATGGCATTGATGTCTTGCGATAGAATCCACATATGACTAGTAGTTTCTATCACCTGTACTCTAGCGGCAAAGGATATATGGGCAGAGCAAAGTAATGCAAAAAAAGGCTGCCAAAGTACCATAAAAATGAGATAGATTAATAATTCATTGTCATCTCACAATTGTTATTGTACTACTTTTTCATACTACTGTGTATAAAATGTTAAAATAATTATGCTCCTATATGACAAACTAAAAAAATTTTCACTGAATGGCTTGGATGGGATCACTGTTGAGCATAGCGCACTATGGGCTAGCGTGCGTAGTGCTTGGTGTCTGACTTAGAGCAACTGCCATTGGCCAATCACTGCACCACCAGTGGCTATTTTCCAGTTCCATCCGCTTGAAGCATTAGTAAAACCCCTTTTAATTCTTTAACTGGCTGGGTAGCTGAGAGGTTGTAGTGCTCGTGATCCTGAGAAAAGTATGTCGCTTTTTAAAGATCCAATAACGAACCCAGTTGAAGTTTGTCATTGGGCTATTAATTAATGATGCTTTCTAACAACTGGTCAATGTTAGAGAGTAACAAGATTGGGGTTTGGACCGTTCCCCATCATAACATTAAAAAAATGCCACTGGCGTACATACACACAAAATAAAATAAAATATAACCACTTTTTACTTGGCAGCAAAAGTTTCTAGGACAACTCACGAGTATTATGACTGTGTTTAGATGAATAACTCGTCAAACGGACGAGTTAATTATGAGACATAATTATTTTTGTACGTATGTTTTTTTATATTCTATGTTTTTAAATTCAACTTTTTTTGTTATTTTGATATAAAAACAAACAAAACAACACAACATCTATATATAAGAAAGTCGTGTTAGTTACACCGATTTTATCTCGAAAACGGCTAAACTGATTTGGCTGAAAATTTGTGGGGAGGTAGCTGTTGGCTTAGAGGGTTTACAACAAATTTTAATTATAAAAGTCACAGAACCAAACTACAATAGAGAAATCATTATAAGTAAACAAAACAAATTTAAAAGACCATATTAAGTTTTAGAGTATAATTAAAATAGACTTATCAGCTGTGGAAAAGGACGCTGGTTCAAATCCGGCTCGAAGGACCAAAAAATGTTGACTAAAGAAGGACTGCGGTGGGGTTACAACAAATTTTAATTTACAAAAGAATTACACAGCCAAACTATAAAAAAGAAATCACTATAGTCGGGGGCAATAGAACAGGCGGGTGAAGGTCAACCTAATTAACATGTAGTTAAATGAGCAAAAATCAGCTGGCTTATTAAAAGATTTGACCTTAACACGCCTGTTCTATTGCTCCCGACTATAGAAGTAAACAAAGATATTTAAAACAACCATATGTTTTTGAGCATTATTAAAATTAGACTAAACAGCTGTGTTAAAAAAAAATAAAGTTCAAACCAAAGTCCTGAACAGTAGCTTAGAACTAGGAAGAACATATAGGATACTTTTTATCCATATTCCTCCATAGGACTCCTCCCCACACGTCTTCAAAGTTACCATGTTATTCTTATGGTAGCAACTTTTTGTATTAGAACTTTTGATTACATTAAAGAATTAATTTTTTAAACAGCTGTTCTCATTTAATTATTGGGGGTAAATTGGTAATAAAAAAACTTGCGGCAAGTGAGCGTAGCTAACGAGCTAAGCCCGACGGGTAGTGAGCGCAGCGAACGAGCTAAACCTGATAGCGAGCGAGCGTTGCAAACGAGCTCACCTGAAGGGCAAAAAAAACGTTGGCATGGCAAAGTATACCGGGAAAGCTATTTACCTATAAAAATTAAAACAAAATATAAATTCAACCTTGGCTGACGAAGTGGCGGGTCAAGGTGAATGCTGAGAAGAGCGAAGCCATCTGCTTCACCCGTGCGAGGCGGCAAGGGGACGGCCACTCTCTGACCCTCTTCGGACGCAGGATTGGCTGGAAGACCCGCGTCAAATACCTTGGGGTCATTCTCGACCAAAGGCTGACGATGACTCCCCACGTCACCAGGGTATGTGACCTTGCCAACAAAGGTCTGACCTCCATCCTTCCTCTCCTCCAGATGAAGACGCTGCCGATGAAGGTGAAGGTCCAGCTCTCCTGCGCCCAGTCCTCACGTACGCAGCCCCCGCCTGGTACACCCTGACCTGTAGAACTTCTAGGAGGAAGTTGCTGGCTGTCCAAAGCAGAAGCCTTCGTCGAGCCACCAACTCTCCGTGGTTCGTCAGGAATGCAGTAATCAGGGATGCCGCTCGTGTTCCGACTCTACGAGACTCTGTTCCGACTGACGACCAACTTCGAGGACTCCGCTGAGGTCTCTGAGTGGGGGCACATCAGGGAACTGGTCGAGGAAGAACCCCCGCAACTGCGGCCACACATCGCAGAGTGAACTCCACCTCCACTCCACGTTGACATGTAGCTCAGGCTACTAGGGCACTAGTCCCGCATCGTCCACCAGCAAGGACCAATCAGGTCGAAGCTGGAAGAGAAGTGGCTCATGGCCACGGTCATCCAACCGCCCGCCCCAATGTAAATCTATACATATTTAATACGCTAAGGGTTTTTTTGTCTTGAGAACTCCTCCAACAATTTTCAACCGATTTCAATTCAATTTCAATTCAACCGATGTCGTTGGATAGGGCTTGGTCTGTAGTTGTTTCCGCCAAAAATTGATGATAATCAGACTGAAAATAAAGGCGCTATCCAACATTGAAATCTCAAAATTTCCCATTTAAATAACATTGGGGACTGAATAAAGCATTTGTAACATCTGTTAATGATCAGCTGTAAATACGCGTAGTTTTGGTGATTAAAGAGATTCACAATATTGGATTAAATGGTTTAAATACCTCAACTGTCGTGTGATTCTAGCGTAGTTAGATACTACTGCAGTTTCGACTCCAGGGGAATCTTCTTCAGGTGTCAAGGACTCAAAATTTCATTCAACTGAATTCGTCAAGTCATTAAAAATCAGAGAACACATTTACACGATACACGAACACTAACGAAAAAACACTTAACAAACATTTTAACCGGTACCGGCGGCGACGGAACGGATGGCGTGGACGCATGCGAAGGCCTGGTCTAGACTGGCGTTATCTAAGGTAGGCACATCCGTTGTCCCCCTCCCCCTTCCTTATCACTTGTTGACCATTGTTGGTGGGTCCATTCATTTAGTTTGATTGCCGATTCATACACTATGTTAGATTTAAAGCCCCTTTGTTCATTGAGGACATTTTGTGGTTCTTTTTTGACAGCCTGGTATATTTCGAATTCCTCTATCGTGTCCATGAAACGGCCTTTTTTACAAGTGTGTAGGATTTCAAGATTGTTGTCAATTGTGGAGTAGCTGTGGTTTTTATCAATTAAATGGTTGGCATACGAGGATGTTGATTTTGTGTTTAGTTTTCCTGGTAAATGCTCTTTAAATCTTATTTTAAAAGATCTGGCTGTTTGGCCTATGTAATAACTGGGTAGTAGAAACTGCAGTAGTATCTAACTACGCTAGAATCACACGACAGTTGAGGTATTTAAACCATTTATTTAACTACAGTGATTCGGTTGGCTTACATCATGAAATATTGGATTGGTCGGATGTCATTGATTTAGAGATAAATGTAACATCTGCATTGTATGAAAATAAATTGCTCGATTTCGAGCAACATTATACTAGTCCTTTAAAAAGGTGCTGTTTGGACTTCTTTAAAAAAAACTACTTTTTTAAATCCCACGTATTATTATTATTTATCAAGTTTATTGAGCGGAGAACTCCATGTCAAGACGACATCTTTTCTTAATATAGTTTATTTAGGATCAATATTATTTTTTATGTCAACCAATAACATTAGCGTTGGCATACAAAAGAAATGTATACACAACATTGCATCCCGATAAATCACAACAAATTCAAAGGTAGATGAACAAAACATAGACTCACTTGAATGGCTTAATCCCAGAGTGCGTGAGCATGTGTATCTTCAGGTTGGACTTGTTTTGGAACATCTTCCCGCAGCGGTCACAGGTGAACGCCCCCACCACGTCTTTCTGGTGGACCTGAGACCAAAATTGACCACCACTTAAGAATAAATGTTATATTTGATACAAATTTTAAAACAAACTTGCAGCTAACAATTAATGAAAGCTTTAGACCCCTATAGTAGCCTACCATAACTTTTTGTTTTAAAATCAAACCTTTTTATTTTTAAAGGATAAATATATTATTAAGAGGGGGTGATGAAAGGACTGCTCTCAGAATGTCATGGAGTTTCGGCCGTTCACATTTTAGTGTCTTATTTTAAGTCCGATAAAAGTCAGAGAGGTTTTAAATAAAAGATGAAGACTAAGCTACCACTACGATTCAATTAGAAATTTTTCATATTTTGACTTCATATTAAACTATAATTGTTAAAAATTGATCAAGTTTAGACTATTATAACAAAACCTCTCTCACTTTTATGAAACTTTAAACAAAGGCACTAAATGGGAGCGGGCGAAGCACTAACCGTGAGTTTTTGACCCACGTGAACCCTGATACTGACAGCCTCTAGTGGCAGCCGTTGTAACTGCTAAGTGCACAGGCTATGAACGCAGTCAATGAATAGCATTTATGCCTATATTCCACGGCAAAATCTCCTCCCTCATTATCATCAAATGTCTTGTGTTGTCTCACACATGCTGAAGTGCAGCAGCGTTTCTTTGCAAACAGTGTTTTCAACTAAACCCTGCATATTGTTTCTCAAGCTCAGAATGGTTGTGTATAACATTGCGAACGTATTCAGGTAGTTCCCGCAACGACCACTTGACTGTGCAGGCAAAATACTGTAATCGCGCTGTCCAACCCTTAAAGTATCCTTACCAGTTTAAAAAATCAAAAGTGAACAATTGAATGACCATTCAGCTCACGGTTTCAAAGCTTACTGTGCCAACAGATTAAAACTGTATGTACAAAAAAATACTTATAAAACTCTTTGTTCTCTATGTTATCTCCTAGAGGTTGACATCAATTTATGATCTGACACCTAAATATAATGCATTTCATTCATATAAAAAAGTGATGGAGTGGAGTGGAGTAGTTTGGTGGTTAATTATATTTTACTTTAAAACGTAAATCCTTAAAAGCTCAATGAAGTGTATAATTACCTCCTTGAAGTGTCTCTGCAACGCCGCTCCTGAGCCCAAAATTTTAAGACAGTGTTTACATTGGAAATCCCTCAGCACATCTAACATTTCTGAAACATCATAAACCATTTCATTGTAAACCATCTTAACTAAAAAGAAGTTAAATTTAAATTTAATTTTTCCCCACAATTTACAATGCTGATGCTCTATTTTCAAAAATTTCTAGTATAACCGTTAGGCCTACTCAAATTTGAGTGATGCTACACTTATTACAGCTACATTAATGCTCAACCTGATTCTAATGTAATTCTATAGGAAAATTTTAAATTTCAATTATAGACAAATTATTTTTATTATACTGTGGTGCCTTTTAATGATTTATGATGACTGCAATGCAAAACCACATGTTTATAAAGGAACAAGAAGTTTGCATTTTTACTGTTGAATCTGCTGTTTTCAATATTTTTCTTTGGTTTGATTTTTAATTCCATAAGACCAATGTTAAATTTTTTTAAATTAACTAAATGAGGTTTTTCATGGCATGAAGACCTTTATTTGTATTTTTCTGATCCCAGACCCCAGACCTAAGTTATTTGCATAAATAATCAAAGAAAATTGTTAAAGCCACTTTTTAGATTTGTGTGCATAAATACATACATACATATATAAATACGTAAAATAAATATAAAATAAATAAAATAAAATGTTTAAAGGGTACACAGGTTGTTTCTTAATATTTACATAAATATGTATATATGTTATATACAAATAGCATAATATTTAACATAAATACAAATACCTTACTCATATTAAAGTATAGGATTAATAAAATTATCATTTAACATTGCTTAAAAATAGGTTTACGGTAAGTGATTAGATTAATTGAGAATATTTTGGGTTGGCGAGGGAGAGGGAGTTGGGGGCTAAGGTGTTTTAAGTTATGGGGCTCTGAACAGCTTTCAGCCGAGGGCCCCCAGAGCCGTTAGACCGCCCCTGTCCAATCACAAAAAAACTCTTAGCGAAATAAATAAGTTTAGATGAATTAACAATGGCTGTAAGTTCATTTTGAGAAGCCCTTTTTATTGGACTAATCACCAGTTTCAACATGAAAATCTTCAAATATCCAATAAATAAGGTGTAATAAAAGTGTAATAAATAACAAAAGTTTAAGGCACGGCGCGCACTACTTCGGAATCGGCTCGGCTCGGCCGGAATCGGCCCTGTGAGTAAATTTGCTTTGCGTGTAATGTAATGGAGACGCGCGCACTACATCGGGACGGCACGGCACGGATCGGCATTTGCCGATCCATTACGTTACTAGTGCGCGCCCTGCTAAGGTCTAGTAAAGTTACTGACTGCAACCAGTCAATACTGAAGTCAGAATCGCCAATTAAAAGCATAACAACAAATGATAGTTGGGCCCTATGAGTCCTTATCTTCACAATATTTAAATTTTCTTGCAAATCATTAGAACATCATAAGGGTAAAACAGACCCTTTATTTTCCCAATACTCAAAATTTATCTTATTCGCAACTACAATTTTTCTTCTTACTTCCACTTCACATTAAACTTTAGTAAGCCTGCTTAATGGTTGGATTCCCTAAATAGAGATAAACCTTTTTTACAACTCTGAATAAGTTCAACTGAAATGGATATAATTTTTATGTAAATGAAGATTCTGATTTTGATCTATCACTTCACTCACCACTGTGCATCCGCTTGATGTGAACTTTCAGCTTCTGCGGTTGGCAGAACTTGCGGCCGCAGTAGTCGCACAGAGGTCGGCTTCGGTTGGGGTTGGCCGAGCAGCCGTAAGTCCGATGCATTTCCAGATAGTTCAGCCGGAGGAAAAACTACACAAATTCATTATTTTTAGCTAGGTAAATAGTGTTTTTTCTGTAACACCTGTAATACCTAATTAAATAATTTTAAAATATTTGACAAAATGCAGTTTAACATATTTGTTGTTGCAGTCTTGAAGTATGTTGATGTTGTTAAGCGCTGATGAGCGTAGTCTTGTTAACAACTCCATCTAACCGATGGAAAATGCAGGACATAGTTCCACAAGACTCTGATAGACGGTAGTACAATCCAGATTGCACAATCCAGATTGGTAACCAAAACTGTAAATTTTGGGGAATTAATTTCGTGTAAATTTCCTGCACCATCAATAAATACCCCCGTCGCAGCAGACCTGCGTACTCAGCGAATTTCCAGTGGAATTTCAGATTATTTACTTTCCCCATAAAAACAGCATAGGATCGAGTATGTAAGTTTGCTGCCATGGGGTGTTGTTAGAAAATCTAAGTTAATCAATAATTGGTGAATGTAAACACAAAATTGTATATTAAGCTCTGGCAATTTTTTATTTTCCCCATAAACCCCATGGGGGTGAGTATGTAGGTTTGCCGCCATATGGGTTTTGTAAGCAACTGTAAGTTAAGTCCTATCTAGATAATGTAGGGTAAGTCGGGGATAGATGGACCACCGGGATAGACGGACCAGTTGAATATTTCCTAATTCGGCCACATTAGCTCTGCGGTCAGCGAGTAGTGAGGTGCAACAAAGGGCGATGAATGTTGGTTCAAGTTTTAATTGATTAGAAGTAATAGGTTTCTGTTTTATTCTGATGATTGATTTTAGGTATGTTGAGAAATATTACCCTCTTACTTTGCTCCTTAGATTGTGACATTAGTTTTAGAGATACCTTCATAGTTTTCGATGTGTAGATTAAGTCTTTAGTAGAGAATGAAACTAACTTAAAATGGCGTTGCGAGGGCCTCGTTTGCGCGACTAGTTGGCCGGTCCATCTATCCCTGACATTTGGGATAGATGGACCGGGTAAATTTGGGATAGATGGACCATTTAAACACTTGGGGAAATATGGATAAAGTTAAAACAATCTTAATTAGTTGGGTTTTTCTGTTGCAGAAAAAACCAACTAAATATGTGAGAAAGGGGGCTTCGGGACAAGGGGAATGGTCCAAAGAAGGATTACACAATGCTGTTAAAGCAATTGAAAAAAAAATAAATGTTTGACTGGGTGGGTAGCTGAGTGGTTATAGTGCTCACCTTTGAATTCCAAAGGTTGCCGGTTCGATCCTGAGGAAAGTTTGCAGCTTTTTTAAGGATCGATTCTGGACCCAGTTGCCATTTGTCATTGGGCTATTAATTAATGATGCTTTCTAACAACTGGTCGATGTTGGATAGTAACAAGGCTGGGGTTTGGACCGTTCCCCGTCAAAACGTTAAAAAATGCCAATGGCGTAGATAGACACAAAACAAACAAAAAGAAGGACGAGGAAAAATGCAAAATTGCTGTTAAAAGAAGAGAAGAAGAAAGAAAGAGAGCGGAAAAAAGCTGAAAGAAAAAATCTAAAGAATGATAAGAAAGTTGCTATAAAGAAGAAACGGCAAATTAAAAAAGGAACTTGTATCCACTTTGTAGTCAGAAGACACTGACATTGATGAGTTTATTAACCAAGTCCTTTATGACATTGATTGGGATTGGGAGGACAATGAGTGTGTTGGGTGTGGTGAGAACTTCAATGTGACCAAAAAACAAGATGACTGGATTAAATGCATTTCATGCTCTCGATGGATGCACGAGGGCTGTACATGATTTGAAAATAAATGTGATTATTGTGGAAAGCCTTAATAAAAAAAGAGTTAAATAATGGGGTTTTTAGCAAACTAGTTGGAGAAAATAATGAAATTTTTTTAAGCGTACCGGTAAGAATAAGAAGTGAAAATTATGAACATTGTTGAACGCGAATTTTTTTGAACAATATTGACAAAGAAGATGTGTCAAATTAAGACCTTTTGTAATTTTGTATTAATTAAACTACTTAATTGTATTATTTACCTTTGTTATATCACTGTGTAACCTAATTCCATTTAAGAAAATGAGTGGTCCATCTATACCTTTTAAATGGTCCATCTAACCCGAACACCCTCGGGATAGATGGACCACTTAAAAATAATTTTAAAAAATTCTTGATAGCGTAATTGATGATATTTCTGTAGGAGAACATAGGGTTTAAGGTGTATAGGATGAGCTTTAAGTAAAAAAATAATAACAATATTTTTATCATTAAAAACATTATTTTGAAAAACGTTTTTATAAATGTGGTCCAACTATCCCTGACTTACCCTACACACCAAATTTGATTAAGTTATGTCAATAAATAAGCAAGATATAGGGTTTTCTTGATTTCCCATAAGAATAACATGGAAAACACATTTTTGGATTTTACCCGTAGCCAGTTATGCTAAGATAAAAATTCAAAATATCAAATTGTTTGTTTTTTTAAGCTCTTTTAAATGGTTTCAGTTAAAATTGATGAATTTTTAAAATTAAGGTCAAAAAATGCCAAAAACCCATTTTTGACCCCTTTGAAAAGCCGTAAAACCCAGTTCCCATAATCCGACAATGCTGGTTCGCGAACTCATGAAAATAGACCTGGTCTTACACCTCCATACCAAATTTTATCAAAATCAGAGGTTTCCTTCAAAAGTTATCGGTACCACGGACACATATATATAGATAGATAGATATATATACATATATATGAAAATGAACGAATGGTGTTTTTGGCTTCTGGGGACCTCAAAATGAAAAAGTAAAGTGGTCCCGGGCTTAGGTCTTACCATGGCTACTACCGTAATAGCGTATTCCCTATAGGGAAATTTGCTAATATTCCCTATAGGGAAATTCGCTAAAAGTCGGGTACGCAAACAAAGCCAGCCAAGATGGCATGTTAAGTTGGAAACTTTGACAAAAACACTTACTACCTACCACAAAAGTGCTCAAATGAGATTGAGCTAAGAATAGAACAGCTAAAGTGGTAGATAGGATAGCGTTGCGTCTCCATTTGCATCCAGAGTAGTGCACAAATGGACGTATATAAGTAAGCTGAATATATCTATGGTTCTGGAAGATATTTTGGTTTTGTTTCTACTATTAAGGGTAATTTGCTGAAGTGTTGTGTTACTTTCTTGATTATTGTGAGTATGAAGGGTTTTCTACCTTTCTAGCGTTTGTAAAATTCTGAGGGCAACTGTTCCACAATTTTATGTGGTTTAACATAATCAAAAGAAAGAATCAGTTTCACATTATGCGACCTACATCCTAAGAGGTATTATGGGTATTTTAACTTACCTTATTACAATACTGGCATTGGTATGCTCCCTTGCCATTGTGCTTTTCCGCCGCATGCTTGACAATATTTTCTTTTCCAAGAACTGAACAACCACACACCTAAACAAAACAGTGCTAGTACTGTAATTTTAAACCACACCTTTAAAAGGGGTAAAAATAAATAAATCAAAATTTTACCTGAAAAAAGTACATAGGATCCAAAGTATATTTGGAGAGTTATTCTTTTTCACTCTGAATTTGTAATCCTGATTTAAATGTTTAGTGAAAATATATCTCCAATGGTGCTATATAAAGAAAGCTACATTAGTTGAAAATCATGCTTCGCTCACCTTGCAGTGGTATTTCCGCACGGTAAGACTGTACGAGGGATCATGGAACACTGTACAATGAAGACGGTAATACAGGGTGTGTGAGAAGCTGAGATTACACCCCCCACATTCTGTAAACAGATGCAGTCGATAAAATACAATCTTAATCAAAGTAACACAAAATCATTTCTTTCAGAAGTCTAATGCCTCTATTAGCTGTGAGCAATCAGTGGCACTACAGTTTCTAGCCACAGAATACTGGTACTAGTGCGGTCCCGCAAACTCTGTCTATAGATTAAAAGATTCAAAATATTTTGCTTGTAGTAGTTGTGTAGTTGTGGTCTTCAATGTTATTCTTCTGATTTTGTATTTATTGATTGTTATCTCAAATGTTGTATAGTTTAATATTGTTAATTAGTTTTAGATTTTGTCATGTTTAAATGTAAAGATTCTCAGAGTTTAAAATTATTTTAGCTAACTTATTTCACATTTTGATAATGCACACACTGTCACACCTCTGGGTCTACTGATTGTAATTTATATTGCATTAATTTTAGTTTTACAATTTGACTATGTCCAATGCATCAATTTTGTATGCCTAATGACAAATAAAAAATCTTGAATCTTGAACTCAGACTTTTATAACCCAGAATTCTGGATAACTCGGAGATCTTGCGAGAGCAGTAAAGAGCACTGGATTTCAATGTGGTAAGTGCCATGACATCGGCCAGAGGTTTGTGGTGCTTTGGTTTTCCTTTAAGTTTGTTTTAACAGACGATGTTTAAGTTTTTAGGTTTTGTATTATGTATATTATGCATTATATAAATGTTTTTCATAGCAATGACGTAAACTATACCTACTTTATCTCTTATGGACTCCTTTCTTGTTAAACCGAAATTATCACAAACCCTCACACTGTTCAATCCATATTAGTCTGGGTTTTTGGGACTCAACTGTAATAGTGTAAGGTGTGGAATTAAATGGTGTTTTTAGCCATGGGCAACCAGTGGCACAACCAAAAGAGAATGTGCAACTCCGCAACTCACAGGGTTGCAGACAACAGGACATATTTTGCAGCTTATTACCGCAGGTTAGGCACTCACTGCTTTTAAAGCGCAAAAGTAAACCAAAATGGAAACAAAGATTCTCAGAACCAAGTCATTTTAATTTGGACAAGGGTGAGAAGTGTGTATGTCATTGTTTTTGTTATACAATATTTGTTAGAGGTATTTTGTTTTTACCATTGCCAATGACAGAGGAAAAAAAACAGTCAACTATGAAGGGAAAACCAAACAACAAAAATAGCGTAAATAGAAAAGAGATGAAGGAACTGTGGGTTAATTTACAAAAAAATGCTTTTTGAAAGGTGATTCATCTAAATTTGCAGGGTATTGGTAGATAAAACCTTATATTATTTCTCCGTTGTTCCTGGTATTAATAATCTCGGTATTTTTAGTTAAATCATAAAAATTGTCACTTTTTGCATGTGTTTACCTTCTGAATTAACTGCTAAAGCTTCTTAAGTTTTAAGCCGGACACCCTGTTGAACTGTGACACTTATTATACTATAACACAGCGTGACTCACTGGTTTTGTTAAGTTTCTTATGTGACCAGGCGGAGTTGGTGTTTTCCACCCAGAACAGAAGCTCCTCCCCCTCAGCGATGGTTGTGGTGGTAATGAAGACCAGCTGATTGTTGCTGATGACTGCCTCCACGTTGCGAGAGCTCCTGGCCGCCGCCGGCCGAACGTAGCGCAGCCAGTTGGAGTCGGTCATGTCACTCGTCGTCAAGTAGTGGCATCCACTCGCGTCGTTTAGCTGACAACAAACATTGAAAGATACTTTAATTTAGGATGTGATTGCAAGTTCACAAATAGTTAAAGATTTGTTCACAATTACGATTAGTTCAGCATTTAAAGCTGTGAAACCCTATATAGATTTTAACTAGATTGCTTAGGGTTTTATATGTTAAATATTGAGTTGAATAAAACGCTGCATCATCGTCGGTCACTCACATTTTGCGGGAAATGCAATTTTGTACTGACCTCAGGAGGAAGAACATGATACAGTCGGACTGTTTTTGGCTGCCTTACATTGCCTGAGTCAGCATCCCATGTTTATAGTTCTATGGAGTGGATTAATATCACCCACATAAATCCATGTCATTGATCACAGCGCTACAGTAAGTAAAGTGAGGAAACACAAGAGATTTAACCAGATGTAACTTGGTAAGTAATGGTAAAAAGTTATGTATTTATTATTATTAATTTTTTTGTAGGTATTGAGTGAGTTGAGGCAAACCTTCCTCTGAATGACTATAACCGCATCAGTTTATCGTCAGTCCAAGATTTTTTACTTTGTCATAGTATGGTAAGTTCCATTCTCTGAAATGAGATTTGTTGTGTTGGAAGTCATTTGAATTTCTTGGAATTTTGCAGATTATGACAGATTTAGTGTGAGTTGGTTGAAGTCTGTGTTTTTTAGTCCACGTAATGTTTCTATCAATGTCTTCGTTGATTTTCGGAACACAGTCATTGATATTATCGTCACATTGATATTATTATCATAGTAATGTGATACCACTAATAAATTTAATATTTTCTAAGTAGTAGACTTTCAATGACAAATTTTATTCTGCTTATAAGTAAACATTAATTTTTAACTGTGAAATAATTTTAAGTGTATAGAATTAATTGCTAGACAAGACTGTTACTCAAAAGCGTTCGTAAAGGAAGTTCAGTGTTCTTTAATATTTCCCTACCACATTTACCTCAGTTTATTCCTAATGCAAACCTTTGTTCCACATTTACATTAACAGATTTCTCTGTAAGATAACCACATTACTTTAATCCAATGCAATAATGTACTTTATGATGTAATCAGAAATATAAGAAAATGCAGCTTAGACATCACATATGTTATGTGGTGTGTGTAAGAAGTGTAAGTGCAAAGCTATGAGAGGTATGTGATTTATCGTTACTCCGCAAAAAAGAAAGGACCAAAACCCACCTCCCAAATGTGTTCCATTGTTGAGTCGTCAGGAATCTCTTGTTCTTTGATCTGCCGCCCCACCAAGGGCCCAAACTGTAAGAATGCCTGGAGAGGTTGTTTCGCTACGACACTGGGTCCGTGCTTCATGTCAATCTCCCTCAGTTCCAAGCAGGGTGGCAATGATGCTTCCGCAAAGCTTTTCGTCTTTGACGCCTCGACCTTTCCACTTCTCCAGTCACTGAGCGATACAGCATCAGATATCTAAGAAAGATTTTGGATTAATTTGACAACAAGGCCTAAATGTCCTTTCTAATTTAGATCACTACAGAGCTTTCAGCTGCTTTCAAATTATTAGGGACTTTCTTGTAGGAATAATACAAAGTAAAGAAGTTTATTTGTAACGGTAAAGTTTGTATTTCTTGATTGTTGCCTGTTAAAGTAGTTCTTGTTTACATTTTACTAGCAACTGTAATCGTGCTTAAATTTTAATTTGCTGAGATTTTATCAATGTTGATTTTAATAACATCTCCGTTATTGGTAGAAATCTCCTGCCATCGGATCATTCTTAAGAAAGGTCTTCATATTGTGCCTAAAAGAAGTATTAAAATACACTAAGCTTGAACATCTCACTAAACATTGAGAAAATATGAAACGTTTTTCAAATTATCTTTGCATGAAATTAAACAAAGCTAACAAACTTACAAAATAATTCTAATGCAAAAAGAGACATAACATACCACTCCGATGGGTTTCTTTAGGGGACAAACATCTTGTAGGTGGTGCAGATCGCAGTCTGCGCAGAGTCTAATGGTGATGGCCACTCGGTCCTCCGCAGACGAGGGCTGCTGTTCATAACTCACCGCAGCCGACGCTACAGGAGGAGTCGGCGCAACAGTCTCTGTCTCCATCACAGGGGCCGACAAACAACTTTCATTCACAGTCGGAACTTCTGCAACACTAACGTAAAGACAAAACATTCTTAAAAATTTCTTACGAAAAAAATGGTTAAAAATAAAGTTTGAAGGAGCAGTAGGGTCCCTATATTTAAACTATTCAGGACCAGATCCTGTTTGGTATGATGAATTTTTTGGAGTAGGCAGCATCCATGAATAATGCAAGACTGAATTACTCTGGCCAATTGCTCAAACAGGGTGTGTGATAACTAAACACAATCACGATCGGACCGCGGATAGTGTTTGTTAGCAACAGAACCGTGTTAAATGGTGAAACATATCGAGGCAAACATAGTGTAGGGCCTAATAAAATTCAATTCAATTGAAATCAACTTCATTGATATAAATTTATACAACTACATACGTACTAAATGTTACATGAGATCATAAAAACTTATAAAGGCATCTCCCTAAAATATATAATAAGCACACCATCATTCCTCAACAATGATAATAAATAGTGCCAGATACTGACTCAATTGTACCCACCGTTTACTTGAACAAGGCATGCGATAGTCGAACCGAACCGAACTAACTGGTCAATAAAACCACAGAAAACGTTCACTAGCGATAGAACCCCATTAAATAAGTTAGCAAAAAATGTACATTGTAACAAAGTCTGTCAGCAACGATCGAACAACATAAAAGTAACCGCAAATGTGACAGAATCTCATCTGAAAACTGTAAATTCCAAGATAACTGTAAAATGACAAACAGGATTCTCCTTTTTTAAGTAAAGCAAAAATCTATAATTTTTAGAAAATGTATAGAAAATGTGGATTTTTTGAATAGCAGTGTTTGAAATTGCGCGACTCTTCTGTAAGAGAAACCAACGAGCTTCATTTTAGTAATACAATATCATCAAATGAACTTTCTTTAGTTTTTAAATGTTTGCAGTTCTGTACCTTTTAAATGTTAGAGCAGTTAATGTCGGTGAGTTACAAGACACCTCAGGGTGTCTAACAAATTTCACAAATGGAATTCCCAACTGTTTCAAACCAATTTTCTGAAAATTTCTGGCCGAAAATCAGACTCACCAACCGTAATTTTGTAAAATTCTCTGTAATAATTAGTTAAGATTGTAAAATATCATAAAATTTTTGTAATTTTGTTTTAAAGTGAGTTTTTCAACCAAAAACCTAAATACCCAACTTTTTCCCTACTTTTACAGACATCATAAAATTCAAGACTTTTTCCCGATTTCCCTACTTTTCCCGACTGGTAGACACCCTGCTCCTGGACTGTTAAATGCATTGATGGGTTGTTCTCATGACTCGCTGGTGCGGCTAGCGACTGTAGTTCGCAACTGCAGCTAGTCACCTCTGAGGGCAGACTCAGTCGCAGTAGCGGAGCGATTGGTGTCAATTTTGCACATGTTAAGTTTTTAATTATAATTTATTCAAAGTATACAGAACTGCAATTGAGGCACCGAGATGCAAAGGGGTGTAAGTGACAAAATTTAAAAATCACAGATGACCAGTGAAAGTTATAGCGGAAACAATGTTTTATTTGGTGGTAAAGAGATGCAAGTGCTAGCCTTGACATGTGCTGACATCTAGCGGCGTAAAGAAAAACTACTAACTGAACGCTTCATTTTGTTTGGTGGCAGAGGGGGTTAGGTGCACTTACACCTGTTTGTTTCTATTGTAAATGCCAACAAAATATGCATGTTCTTTAGTTGCAAAGGGGTGTAAGTAACATGTTTGGAAGTAAAAGGGTGTAAGTGATTGCAGGGCAAATAAAAAAAAATTACCATGCCAACAATTTAAATCATTTAAATTTAAACAAACAAATGAATGCCAAAGTTAAGTGTGTAAATAGCATTTTCATAAGACATACGTAGAATTTACAATAAGACTTGAACTTTGAATTCGTTTTACACAAAATCTTACTTTGGTCACTTGCACCCCTTTGCATCTCGGTGCTTCAATTGAAGGTGAAAAGCTTAAGAAAGGATAGCGAAATATACAACAAGGTTTCCAAAAATTACTTCTCGCCTAAAGACGAAAAAATACTAGTTATAATGCCATCCTCTTTCAGTAGACCTACGACCTGATCTTGAACATTAAGTCTGATAGCTAAAATTACCAGTACTGGTATTTATGGCCACGAATAATCTAAATATTTCCTTTTTTACAAATGTTGTGTATTCTAATTTATGATGACATTTGAAAATATTAAATCTAAAACTGAAAGTAGGGCCTACCTGTTCTCCAAATACTTCACTCGTCTTTTCTTTTCCTTGATTGTTTTTCCCTCATCAAGTGCAAATTTTCCCTTTGTTTCACTTTTCTTTTTCTTTTGTTTTCTTTCTTTCATCAATAGAGTGGTTTTGTAGCTGTCACATTTTTGTTCACTCCCGTCTTCATTTATGTTACATGTCCCTTTCAAATTTGTATTCAAAGGGCCGACATTTTGGGAGGCATCTTCTTCAGAATGATCATTGCTTTCTTTGTCTTTACCTTCAGATTTTACAATGGATTTTGATTGAGAATCTAAAGCCAAACAACAGATAGGTCACAAAAGCATTGAACACCATGAAACTTTCAGATGGAAAACTGTCAAAAGACGGACGACAGTGAACACATGTGCTCTGTTGCAGTGTATTTAAGAAACATCGATCTGTTTGTCGTCTGCATGAAAACGCATGATTAGCTTCTTGAGTTTAATATAGTTATATTTTGTTTTGGTCGATTACACAAAGGTATGAGAATGAAATAACGAACAACTATTTTTCGGCTCTATGACAGTAAGATATTGGCCTACGGTACTTTCCGTGATCATATAACTTATATAAAACATTTGATAGCATCAACGTGAAGGCCCTATTATTAATCGTTTAAGATATTTTAAAATGTGATATAATTTGAATTATGCCTGAATTTAAAAATTGTATACGCAAAATATTTTGTGGAATATGTACATGTGAATACATGTACATATTGTCTACAATAATTTTATTACAGTACTGAACATCCAAAGTATTTTGGGGGGATTGGCATCATAGTTCATTGAGAGGATTGGCAACCCTGGCAGGTTGGGTGGGAGGGCGCTTCACATCTAAGGGCACCACAAAACCTAGAGATGGCTGTGGTCTGTTAAAAAAATAAGAAGATGAGGTTTCTTAAAAGCATTTATTCAGTTGAAAGTCATATGCATGAATTAAGCAAAGATCACACTTTTTTAAACTTTGAGGAAGAGCACAATAAAATGTCATACCTAAAATTACAGACCTTTTTGATTCATGTAGCCATTGGAGGCCAAACCGAACATCTCTGTTCATTTACTATAGTAAGATGCACGAAAATAGTCCGATGGAAATTTTAACAGCTGTTTCCCCCCTCACCCCCTCTCGCCCAGCAATGTTGCCATTTGAAGTTATGTTTACCATGTGTAACACAGTATAACAATGTGTTTCATAATAAATTTGGCAACAATATATTGACTCTCATCGGACTATTTTCGTGAATCTTTCTATAATTCGTTTTATTAAAGACCTTATAACACAATTAACTTGGTACATTGCTAAACCCAGACTTATGGATTACAACTTTGTGGGTTAGGTACCGTCTAATGGGGCTACTTTGTAACAAAAATTTTGATTTTTGGGAATAATTTCTAAAACTTACATGCAAAATAACTCATGTGCCATATGAGGTGGACAGCTCTTATCTACAACTTGTGCAAGTCAACACAAATTGAAATGCTATAGCAAAATTAAAAAAGTACGCAGAAGCAGATGGGGCACTTTTTAAACACTTTTTAAAATCACATATATCTCTGCCCCTTTTGAAGCTGGGGACTATTATGAAACACCATAAAAAAGCTGGGGTTTCAATGAACAAATACATGAAAAAATTTTAAAATAAATTAAGAATTATAATTTTTACAATGTAAAAGCTGAAACAACTCACCAAAAAAAAAAAAATTGGAATTTCCTAGTCTATGACTAATTTTTTTTACCGGTACAGTATATTATTTAGAAAGCTGATAATGCCTTATACTTCTCCTCAACTAATTAATTATTAAGTTTTTGAGTACAAAACTTTTTTTAAAGTATTTCTAATCCACTTAAAAGCGTCTTTAAAACATTGTAAAAACATGTAACAAAAGAGTCCGTGCTTGAGTTAAAAATGTAAAAATCAAATATGTATATATACAATATGTACAGTTTTTTTTTCTCTTTTCACTTGTTTAGATGGTGGTGTATTTGTTGAAGTCAGCACAAAATGTGAAAACGCCTGACCTCCTTGACAAAACCATATTTTGTTCTGGAAGAACTTCAACAATGTCGATGAGCATCACCAAGATCATCCTGGGGGGGCCAGATGAATTTATTGTTACCTCGATTCCTGAGGAACTTGACTTCAGCTCCCTTTTCATATGAATGTAGGTATTATTTGCCCGAAAAAATATTGCAATATTTCGTTTTTCAAGGCGTATTTGATGATTAGCTACTCATGTTCATTCTAAAAAAACCAAACATTTTAACAAAAAAATAAAATATTTTTTAATTAGTCAAAATTTTTTTGTGGCAAGAATTTTATCCCAACTAACCAAAGTATTATAAAAAAAAATACTTAGAGGGCCCAATCTTTTGAGGATTTTGGTATACAACAGAGTTTGGGTGGTTTTGGTTTTTTGTAAAAAAACGGAGTCTCACTTAATTTTTTTTTTTTTTTTTTTTATTTTGTATACAATATTATTTACTTTATTTAATGATATATTCTGAAAGTAGAAGAACCAAGAAATCAGAAAATGTATATTACAAGGTTGATATGACACATTTAATGGGCGTTATGCCAATAATCCAGTAAATTTGTATCCAAAAGTTCCCCTCGCTAGAAAAAATTGGGGTAGTTTTGATTTCTTTTGTTTCTTATGTTTTTTGGGGTGCTGAATCCGAATCTGAGGTTTGCTAACAAAATTTCTTGACAGAACATTGTCAAAAATGGAAATAATGTGAAAAATTTTATTTTTTTGTAATATTTTGCTTATAACTCAAGAACTATTAACTTTTCGTAAATAATGTATATTATAAAAATTAAAGTACACAAAATTTGCTACAAAATTCACCCCCTATTTGTTATTCTCCGATGAACCGTTTGGGCTCCAGGGCTGTTTGAATATTAGAGTTTTAGCGAATTTACCTATAGGGAATACGCTCTTACGGTAGTAGTCACGGTAAGACCTAAGACCGGGACCATGTTACTTTTTCGTGTTAAGGTCCCCCAAAGCCAAAAACGGCATCCATTCAAACTGATATATATGTATATATATATTATACATGTATATATGTATATATCAGTTAACACGATAACTTTTGAACCAAAACTCCGATTTTGATAAAATTTGGTATAGGGGTGTAAGGCAGCATTTACTTGATCGAGTTCGCAAACCAGAATGATCAGACAACATTAACAGGGTTTTATGGGGTTTTAAATGGGTTACCTTTTGGTTTTTGGCTTTTTTTAACCTTAGTTTATAAAATTCAACAAATTTAACCTAAACTATTTAAAAGAGCTCAAAAAAACAAACAATTTGGTATTTTGAATTTTTTATTTAGCTTATATGGTTATGGAGAAAATCCAAATATAAGTTTTCAATGGTTTTCTTATGGGAAATCAACAAAACCCTCTATCTTGCTTATTTATTGACATATATTTATAAAATTGTTTATGTACATTCATTAGAAAAGGTATATCCTTTATTTACTTGCAAAATCCATATGGCGACAGACCTATATACTTTCCCCCATCAGGGTTATGGTGAAAAAATAACAGAAATTGATCAAATTTGGTATGCACATTCGTTAGGCAAGTTTTAACTTATAGTTCCTTACAAACCCATATGGTAATACCCCCCGTCGCAGCTGACCTGCGTACTACTTAGCGAATTTCTAAATTAGTAATATTAATTTTGACTAGGCCTAGATGAACCCGTAAACAAAATTTCATTACGTGCTCATAAATAGGGATATAAATGACTATTCTCCTAATGATACACATTGTAAAAGAGTATGTAGGTATGCTGCCACGGGGAACACTAAAAGTAGGATTTTAGCGTAAAAAAATATTTCGACCATATTTCGACCATATGAAGATATATACTAAGTTTCATCAATCTCTGTCCATAAGTAAAAGAGTTTTCCTTTTCTCAATATGATTTACATGGGAAAAGAGTATGCAGGTTTGCTGCCATGATAAGAACAAAAACCAAGATTTTTTACCTTAAATGGATGAATCTCAACCAAATGAAGCTAAATACCAAGTTTCATCCAAAAATATTGGTTAATAAGTGAAATATTAACACATCCTTATTCTCCATAAGATTAATGTTGGAGCCCCAAAATACAATGTACTGTTTTTAGACTTTTTAATATCTCAGTAACCAAATGAGATAGAGCAAAGCTTAAAAATACTAAGTTGTGTGTTTTTTTGAGCTAAATCCAATGGTGAAAATAAAAATTAAATATTTTTAAAAATTATTGATGAAAAATGCAAAAAACCCATTTTTGGGGTACAAAACCCCCCAAAACTACCCCTTCCGGTAGGTCGATCATTCTGGTTTGCAAACTCGATCAAGTAAATGCTGCCTTACACCCCTGTACCAAATTGTATCAAAATCGGAGTTTCGGTTCAAAAGTTATCGTGTTCACTGACATATACATATATACATATATAATATATATATACATATGTCTATTTTACATTCAAATTGTAGGGCTGCTAATATAATTAGTATAACAAACATATTTAACAAGAGCACCCTTTTAGAATCAATCTTTTTATTTTTTGACTACATGTTTCGGGACTTAGCCCATCTTCATGGTCATTGTACAAATTTCTTAACCTAGGTAGGTTAAGAAATTTGTACAATGACCATGAAGATGGGCTAAGTCCCGAAACATGTAGTCAAAAAATAAAAAGATTGATTCTAAAAGGGTGCTCTTGTTAAATATGTTTGTTATACTAAATATATACATATATATCAGTTTGAATGAACGGTGTTTTGGCTTTGGGGGACCTCAACACGAAAAAGTAACATGGTTCCGGTCTTTAGGTCTTACCGTGACTACTACCGTAAGAGCGTATTCCCTATAGGTAAATTCGCTAAAACTCCAATATTCAAACAGCCCTGGAGCCCAAACGGTTCATCGGAGAATAACAAATAGGGGGTGCATTTTGTAGCAAATTTTGTGTACTTTAATTTTTATAATATACATTATTTACGAAAAGTTAATAGTTCTTGAGTTATAAGCAAAAAATTACAAAAAAATAAAAAATTTTCACATTATTTCCATTTTTGACAATGTTCCGTCAAGAAATTTTGTTAGCAAACCTCAGATTCGGATTCAGCACCCCAAAAAACATAAGAAACAAAAGAAATCAAAACTACCCCAATTTTTTCCTATGGTAAACACTAATTGACTGCATTACAAGTCAAAACATTTTTTTTACTTTTTGTTCATAGCAGCCCCACAGTTCATAGTAGCCCCATCTGACGGTATAATTTTGTTCATAGTATGAACTTATATAATTACCTTCACAAGAGTCATTAATAACTGCTTTGTTGATCACTATAACAGAGGAGCTATTTTCTACAATGCTGGAATCTTCAAGAAGTAAATGCTTTTTCGGTCCAGAAGTTTCATCCTCAGAAGAAATAAGCTTATCTTGTTCAGGTAATAAACTATTAGGTGATGTATTTTCAATTTCTTTCCTAAAATTTTTATTAGAATCTTTGCTGCAAACATTAATTGTACATTGATTAACTAAACACTACTCAAGACAACTAATTTTATCAAAAAGCCTAATAAAATCATAAATACCTATTAGGCGTATACGTAGGCTATATTTCTACATCCACAGTAGTATCTAAGTTTACAAACCATGGTCAGTTAACAGTAAAATTTCAACAAAATTGATAAGGTACTTTTAAAAAAAAGCACTGTTTAATAAGTTAGATACAATAGAAAAAGAATAATCCGTTTTCTTTGTACACACTATCTTTTTTATAGATTTAGGCCTACTGAAAAAGTAGGTTGCACTGTTAATAACTAGACATATGTTGGGTTAATACCTAAAGATTTATTTTAATTATTGATTTAAAAACTACGGTAATGTTAATTACAAATTATGTATGGAATGAGTAAAAAAGTGTAGAATACGGTAGTCCTAACTGCAATTTAATGCCTCTTAACAGTAGCCTACGTGCAATAGTGAGCCATGTTACCATATTATGACTAGGCATTTGGCTACCATTGGCGGACACCGAAAAAAGACCAGATGGAGAACCAGGTAAATCCACCTAATTATTGAGTCCAACGGTTAATAGCTCAGTGTGACTAATGGAAAATGAATGTAGTTTTTATTTCAAACTTCTAAAAATGTTTTAATATGGGTCAGATTCAATTAAACAATCTTAAATAAAAATGTAGGTTCAAAATTGTTATTGTTTGCATTTAGAAATATAAGAACAAAAAAAAACATAGTTTTGAGATGAAATTTAAAGAGCCACATCCTTTTCTGAATTATTTTTAATGTCTATCCCAGTGACATTACAGTACGTTTGAGAGACAGGACTAGGCCTACTGTAAATCATTTTTGTCCCAGAAGCCTAAAAGGAAATTATGACATATGCCTATTATTACAGTAATTATTAATTCAATTACTAGGCCTACCTAAATTAAAGGAAGCTAATCAGGCACTTGAAATCTCAATCCAGTCTCAGGTAACCATTAGGCAAATAAATATAACAAGCTATTAAGATTGGGGACCTGGCTAGCCCAGTGGCTTTCTCACAATCCTCGGGTTGCTAAATCTGATCCACGACAAAGTTATTTTGTTACTAAATTATTAATTAATAATACAATATAATCCTCCCAGCAGATTATCTGTGTTGCTATTTAATGGTGACAACCCATACTTAATGTTTTATTGTACCGTACTTGTTTTACTCATTATGCTACATGATTGATTTTTTCTCACTTAATAATATTTCTATTTAGTTATCAATCGTTCTTTATTATTTTTAAGTTATTATTATGATTATGGAGTCTACTATGCTGTACTATCTAATAATAGGATTTGACCATTTTTTGAAAGTAACCAGTGTCCAGACTGTTACCTATTAAAACATTAACAAATGTCGCTGTGTTAAAAAAAAAAATAATAAAACCAAATATGTTACACTATCAATCAAGGATTTTAACTTGACCCAGACTGGTAAATATTACCAAGTTTAAAGAAGGCGTTGGGGAATAGGCCTAGATAAGATAAAATAAATTATTGATATCTAGGAGGCTAAAACCTTTTTGTTAAGTATCAAAGTACTCCGTAAGCTATTCTGGGGTGCAAATTCTTTGCTTAGCTACCAAACTATCGAATGAAAGTATCAATTGATCGGATCGATATTAACATCACATCAACTATCGATTTGATCTATAGTTACCTATATTTAACAAAGGGTAGGCTACTTGCGATATACATACATATATACATTGTCGGTTATACTTAAGTTACACTTTTCTAAGTTTTATAGTGTTTGGGTTGTGCTTGCTTAGTTCAGCCATGTCACAGATGATAGCTGCAAACGCATCTCCGCCGGAGGCTGAGACACTGGGTTGAAGCTGTCTAGCCGGTCATACGTATGACTTACCACTACTGTTTGATTTGTTTTGAGTTAGTGAATGTATTAAAATATACCCTAACCGAATAATCCGGTAAATAAAAATAAAAACAGTGAAAAAAACAATAAAAAACATACCCTAACCCTCACAGCTCTCTGTAAACTTGGCCAAGTACATGTAGCAGGCCCAGTGTCGAGGAGATGCATTCGCGGCGATCATCAGTGACATGGCTGACTCTAAGAACGCATGACTCAAAAACCGCAATAGGCCTACACTTAGAAAATTGAAATTTTTTAACACAATTCTTACAACACAACTTCTCTTGAAGTTGGTTCTTCATATTAATGAGAGATTAGTTTAGAAACAGTCATCTAATGGTTTAGGTTATGATAAGTTAGTTAGCGTACTTAGATTAATAAATTTTCTCAAGCTATAAAATTTTGTAGTTGACAGTAATTTTTTATCCGATACGAAATGGATTGGATCAATCAATATTTTCTTACCAACTTAGGCCTACTCATCCCTTCGTGGTTGACTGCACTTGGCGTGGGACCAGGCTAGGTTTCTCAATCTTATGTTTTTCTTAGGCGCATTCTTTGAATGCTGCTATTTCATTTGATATGGTAGCTCAGTTAAAAAACTGCACCCATTTTATGTAATTGCACTATATTATTGCGAAATATTTTTAAATGAATAAAATATTGAATTTATCCAGGCTTTTTTAGATCAGGTAAGTTTACTTAGTTGTAAAGAAGGCCTAGCTTAATTTATACCAACCTCTTTTCACTTGAAAATAAGTCTAATAAGTAGGAAGCAAATTGCTGATCAGATATGAAATTAAATTTGGTTTTCATATCCCGCCACTTTTCCATGTTTTCCTTTCCAATATAAATACAGTCTTCATTTTTGCACCTCCTTGTGATTTTATTGTTGCCGCTAATGCTGTCACTTTTGACCTTTTTACTTTTTTTAGGCATTTTAATTTATAACTCAAAAACACTCTTATTAATTATATACAGCCTTATTTCATTGTATGACTTGTAGGTACACGATTTAAGTCTAAAAACTGATATTAACCAAATCACAATATTTTATTTTGACATTTCTACCAACAACTACAACAACAACAGCAGCAGCAGAAGCAGACAGTACAAGTACGACGATGGTGACAGGGCGGCAGAGAATCACGAACAGACAAAATCCGAAAAAAAAATTAATCAGGATAGGATACAAGGACACAAAAATACAACTAATTTTAAGCACTAATTATGAATACAGCATTTTTCTGTATTATATATTTCATATTGCCAAAATGCTAAGTTAGATTTATCACTGTTTTATGTTGAAATATACATTTTAAACTATAAAGCTACCATTTACCATTTACCATAGATGTCTTCTGCCGCAGTCCTTAGAGACCGGGGAATCGTCAATTCTTCTTTGTGTTGTGTTAGTGTAGTGTGTGTGGTGTGTTGAGCCGTGTTTATTTGTGTTCCTCTATAAACTCAGAGAGTTTATAGTAGGGTCGGTTGAGCAGGTATTCTTTGAGTTTTTTTTTTTGAAAGATTGAATGTTGTTTATTTCTTTTAGTTGATTTGGTAAAAGGTTATGCATTTTAATGCCCATATTGTTTGGGGTTTTACTTGTTTTGGTTAATCTGTGTTGGTTGAGATCAAAGTTTGTCTTAATTCTAAGATTGTAGTTGTGGCAATTTGTTCTTAATTGAGGAGGGTTGATTTTGATTTGAATTATTAGCTCATAAAGATATAGGGATATAATGGTGAGGATATGGTTGGATATGAAAAATGCTTTGCAGTGTTCTCTAGGTTCTATTTGATTTATGATGCGGATTGCTCTTTTTTGAAGTACTAAAATGTCTTGAATGTCTGTTTCGCTTGCAGCGCCCCATGCTGTGATGCCGTAACGCAGGTGGGATGAGAAAAGGGCATGATATGCCGTGATTGTCATTTCTTGGTTTGAGATTCTCCTCAGTCTTCTCAGGGCATACAGTACTTGAGAGAGTTTTTTGTGTAGGTCCTGGATATGGTTGTGCCATGTTAGATATTGGTCGATGGTTATACCTAAGAATTTAACAGTTTCTTCAGCTGTGTCTGTTTGTGGGCCATTATTTTGGTTTTTTGTCTTGAAGTTTATTACAATCGTTTTCTGTTTATTTATTATAAGGTCTATTTCTTTGCACGCCTGAGTTGATGTGGTTAGGATATTTTCAATATTTATTTTTTGAAGGTGGGGTACTGCTGAGTTTTGTGTTGGGGTCAAGATCGTGGTGTCATCTGCAAACATTATACATGAGGTTGTTTCTGGTAGATTGTTTGGAAAAGAGTTTATATACGTTAAGAATAATAGAGGTCCTAATATTGATCCTTGAGGAATTCCTTGAAACGATGTTTGTATAGATGATTTGTAGATGGTTTCATAGTTGTTAATGTTGAATTCAATTTGGACTAGTTGTTTGCGGTTTGAGAGATAGTTTTTTATCCAAACTAAGGCTTTGTTTGTAATATTTAGTTGGCGTAGTTTGTTAATTAGTATTTCTCTATTTAAACTGTCGAATGCTTTCTCAATGTCCAAGAAAATTCCTGATGGTTGAGCTCGGTTTTCCCATGTTTTTGTGATTTCATCGCAGAGTACTGCAAGGGCTGAGTTTGTCGATCTATTGCTTCTGAAACCATGTTGAGAGTTGGATATTTTATTTTTCTTCTCTAGATATTCTATTAATTTATTATGGATAGTTTTCTCGATATATTTAGAGAGTGTAGGTAGTATGGAGATTGGTCTATAGTTACGGATGTTAGTTTTTTCTCCTTTTTTGTGTTTTGGATAGATAATTGCCATTTTCGCTGCGTTTAGGTACTGTTGATTGTTCAATTGAGGCGTTAATTATATTTAGAAGGGGCATGATAATCTCATTTTTGCAATGTTTTATTATTCTGTTGGAGATTCCATCTATTCCTGCAGAGTTTTTTGGGGGAAAGTCCGTTATCATTTTGTCGAGTTGTTTCTTCGTAATTTTTTTAAATTCGCTAAATTAATGCTTTAGATATGTTTTTTATAAGTTAAAAATATTATTAAAGCTACTGTATATAAATTGTTATTTCCTACCACTGCATGGAAATAATCACATTGCCACAGCTGTAATCCTACGCAAAACAGTTCATTTCCGTTTTCCGGTCCTTTTCCGCTCTAGAGCGGTAATGGAACATTGGCGCACGCTAAATCAAGGTTATTTTAAATCTACAATAGGTTAGAACGGTAAAGAAGGTGACGTCACAACACAGACTAGTTTCTATTGGTCAGAAACCACATGACAATCACCATAATTATTACAAATTAATTGTAGTTGCTTTGCTCTGAATCAGCTGATTTCATGGTTAGTATTTTGATAACACTAACTTCCGGTTACACACCTATGCAAGTGATTACGATTTATTACAGTTAGTTATTAAGTTAATGAAAAATAATGAAGTTAAATTTAAAGTTAATATAATTGTGTACGTTTATTAAATACATTTAATAAATTCCTCTTTGCGCCGTACAGACAAAGAGGAATTTCTTAAGAAAAAGCGTGCTAAGCGAACATTATCGACCAGACATATTGGTAGGACAGACGATCTTCCAATTTACGTCAATGAATCATTGTCACCGTCCCGGAGGAAGCTTCATGCATTGGCGAGGGCTTACAAGAAGGAAAAAAATTATAAGTACCTGTGGGTGAAGAACGGCAAGATATTTTTAAGGAAAGAGGACAATGCACCAGTCGTAGTCGTTACATCTCAGGAAGACTTGAAATGAATCGTAAACTGTGTCTCTTTA
Organism: Neoaliturus tenellus; assembly: GCA_030545055.2. Classification (NCBI taxonomy): domain Eukaryota; kingdom Metazoa; phylum Arthropoda; class Insecta; order Hemiptera; family Cicadellidae; genus Neoaliturus; species Neoaliturus tenellus. Next base: position 40,894,266 of record CM061532.1, on the reverse strand, counting down.
CTGTAGTTTGTTGTTTTATCAGGTAAATAATTTGTATTAATTTTATTAGTAATAAGCTTGATTTTGATTTCAAAATAACAAATGTTAAGTTTCATAATTTTTTCTTTTATCCAGGATGATTAAAAATGTGGTTTGTGTATTATATTTTATGATTTTTAACATAAAGTTATAAATTCATATGATTCTGAATTTTATAAATATCTTATCAACTTTTAGTAGTTTTAGTATTAGGAATTATTATAAAGGTCTTGAAAATGAATACTTTAAAGTAACTTCATACACTAGTGGTAATATTTGTATTTGTTTTATAAATATATGTGGATATCATTTATCAACTGTTAAATAAATGGAAAGTTTTTCTATTTTACATCAAAATATCCGTAGCATAAGGAAAAATTTTGACCTTTTTTTGACAGAGTTGAACGGCAGATTGTTGTTACCTGAAATTATTATTTTAACTGAGGTCTGGATAGAAAATTGTGAGTTGGGCTTTTATCAAATTCCGAATTATATAAGTTACATAAAACCAAATGATGAAAGTAGAGCTGGAGGAACAATTGTTTACATAAAATCTGATATTGAACTAAAATCGTGTGATCCAGTCAATTTCCAATCAGCTGACGTATTAAAAATTGAATTTACATTCCTTTCAGAAGTTTTTTGTTTATTAGCCATATATAGATTGCATGGATATCACAAAGATATGTTTGTAGACGAAATTTGTAATTATTTTGAGACCAATCACAAATATTTTAAACTACAAAAAAATGTTTTTCTTACTGGAGATATTAATTACAATTTATTAGAGAATAATTTGACTAATGACAATTATAATATGATTCTTTCTTTTAATGGGTTTGAATGTTTGGTTAAAGAGCCAACAAGAATCACAGACAATACTGTTTCATGTATAGATCATTTCTTTGCTAAGGTAGCGAATAAGGCAATAGTTGAAGTTAATGTAGGAGTGATACATGCTAATATCACTGACCACTCAATGATAGTGGCCAGGGTGCAAGTATGTGCGAGTGAGACGGACAGAGGAACAGCCTCTACAGCGGGCTGTCCTTATCCGCTTTCTTATCGTGTAGACTATGCAAAACTTTTATCTAAAATAGATAAGGTAGATTGGACAAATGTTTATAATGAAAATGACCCTTCCCTTGCCTTTGATGTATTTCATGATAAGCTTCAAACAGTTATTCTGGAAAGTAAAGTAGAATTAGTAAATAAAGAAACTTCCGTGAGCAAAATAAAACCTTGGATGAACAATTATATTTGTATGAAAATTAAATTGAAGAAAAAAATATATGATAAAGTAAAAAATCATCCCCATAATGAAAAATTAAAATCATATTTTAAAAAATATAAAAATAAATTACAGATAGAAGTCCGAAAATTAAAAAATAATTATTATGAAAATCTTTTTCAAAAATGTAATGGCGATACTAAAACAACGTGGAAGGTGATAAATGAGGTGACAGGACAAAAGGTAAAAAAAACTTCGATAAATTTTTTGAGTGTAAATGGTAGTATTGTCAGTGATACTAAATTAGTTTGCAATGAATTTAATAATTTTTTCTTATCTGTAGTTAAGAAACTTGAAATAAATAAAACCAAGCCAAATAGTTTTTATGATTGTGATGTGAAGAATAATTTTAAAACGAAGTTCTCATGCAGATCAATGTTCCTTGACCCTGTGACTGCAGAAGATGTGTGTTATGTAATTAAATCTTTGAAAAATGGAACTTCACCTGGAATAGACAATATAAGTTCAGGTTTGATCAAAATTATGTATCCCAAAATAGTAGATGTACTGGTGTATTTAATTAATTTTAGTTTTGTAAAGGGTGTCTTTCCAGATACATTAAAAACTGCTGTGGTGATTCCTCTGCATAAAACTGGAATAGTCACAGAGTGTAATAACTTTAGGCCTATTTCTTTACTCTCATCCTTTGCTAAAGTATTTGAAAAAATAATGAAGAAAAAAATAGTCAAATTCTTAGAACAAACAAAATTTTTTAGTGAGAAGCAGTTTGGTTTCAGAGAGGGATTAAATACAGAAATCGCGCTTAAAAATTTTATGGACAACGTTTATAATGGTATAAACAGCGGGAAAAAAGTTAGCGGAATATTTTTAGATATAAAAAAAGCGTTTGACACTGTTGATCATAAAATTTTATTAAGTAAGCTTTATGACTGTGGTATAAGGGGAAATGTTTATTATTGGTTTGAAAGCTATTTAAAAAACAGAAAACAATGTGTCAAAATTAATAATACGTATAGTGAGCTAGGTGTAGTTACAAACGGGGTGCCGCAAGGATCAGTGTTGGGAGCCATTTTGTTTTTAATCTACATAAACGACTTGTGCGATGCAAATTTAATAGGCAAAATTACATCTTTTGCAGATGACACTGCTTTGTGTTATGTCAATAATAGCTGGACTGATATAGAGCAAGCAATGGAATTGGACCTAAAAGCCCTACAATGGTGGTTTACAAAAAATAACATGTTATTGAGCCCTGAAAAGACCAAATTTATTAATTTCAGTCTAAGAGATGAAAAACACTTTTCGAACAATATAATATATAAATGCACTAGTTGTTTGTGTCAGAATACTCGGTGTTCTTCTAAATGTGCTGTAGTTCATCAAACTGACAGCATAAAATATCTCGGTATAATTGTAGATCAAGAGGTAAACTGGTCAAAACATATAGATTCCCTTAAAAATAAATTGAATAGTACTCTTAGGTATTTTTATTTTTTGCGAGATTTCTGTACAGAGAATATTCTAAGAATGCTATACTTTTCATTAGTAAATAGTAGGTTAGATTATGGGATTTTCTGTTGGGGTGGGGCATTTGAAACCAAACTTAAGCCTATATATACTTTACAAAAAAAATTTATAAGAATAATAAAAAGAAAACGCAAAATGGAACCATCATGGCCTTTATTTTTAAATCTAAACGTCCTACCCTTAAAATATATGTTTGTACATAAAGTTTTAAAAATGTTTTACATTTTAAGTGGAAATTTACCAATTATGAACATTGAATATAAAGTGAAATTAAGAAAAAAGGAAAGGGTTGAAGTCCCAAAGCCAAATTTAACTATGTTTACAAGAAGCTATTGCTTTCTTGGACCAAAAGTATTTTGTTACCTCCCAGAATATATTGTAAATTGTAAGAGTGTACATTTATTTACAAGAAAACTGAAAGTTTGGCTGCTACAACACGAGAACATTGGTTTTCTGTTAACAATACAGATGTAAAAATATGTATAAATTAACATTTTGATAAGAATACTGTTTAATTTCTAAAAAAAAACTAAACATTCAGTCTTTTACTTGTGTAATTTGGTTGTATTTTCTTTAATTATGTATAAGTGGGAAATATCTATTACTTTTTTATGATAAATTGATTATCACTCTCTTGCCTAGATTTTAAGAAATGTAAATATAAGGAACCTCTCCACAGGCTTTGCCTTTTGAGGCCCTAAATTTTTCTGACGGACAAGGTAAAAGAAAAATATTATTATGTTTGCTTTTTTTGTACATGCGTGTAACTTATATCTGTTGTATTTAATATTAAGTACACTATTAAGTTTAAAACAGTAACTATTGTTCCTGGAAAATAAGACACTATGTATTATTATACGTATGTAGTAGATAAATATTGTCTGTATTTCTGTTTGTATTACATGTATTGTCTTTCAGAAAAATAAAATATATTCTATTCTATATTCTATTCTATTTAATCGGTTGTAATTATGGTGGTAGGAAAAATATTGTGTGTATTACGAACACAAATAGTCATTGCCGCTCTCGAAATGTTTGGCCGCACTCAGCTGACGCTTCGTGCGGCCATCTACATTCTCGAGCGTCAATGACGTTATTTGCGCTCTTAATACACAAATCGCTATTTTATAAATTTACCCTTACTTTTAATAACTCAATAATTAATTATTTTTTAAAAAAATTTACCTAAACCCAGTAATCGTTCTTTTTGTTATTGAAAGCAGTGATTCGGTTCAATCGACACGAAAAAACCTATTGGTAAAGGCATTGACTTTAGTATGTAAAGTCAAAGGTTATAAGGTCTAAAAACCAAGCCACTTAAACTAACTTAAAACTAAAAAACAATAATAGCTCATCATCTTGACACACAAACCAGGCAAGACCATGTAAAAATACAGCATTCAAGTCCAGAAAAGTCAAAGAAAACTGCATATCAATGCATGCACGAAAAAATAAATAAATCACTCCAAAGCAAAAGCATACCAGTCACATACCTCAAAGCCTACACAAAATTCAAAAATTCAAAATTCACTTTATTCCGTTAGGTACAAATCAGTACAATAGGACAAGTCAAAGTTCAGTACATTTGCACCAAGTCACTAATATTAAAATGGGCTTAAGTTAAAAAAAACAAATATGAACTGGAGATGATGATTAGTTGTACAAACAAGATAGGCTTAAAACAAATAAATAAACTATATAACATGGTCAAACAACAATAAAAATATAATATTTTTAACAAAACTATTAAAAAACATATAATCACAGGGAAAAGCACCAAAAAAGGCCAGACAGACAAACATAGATGACATAAATGAGATTTAACAACACATAGGCTAGTTAAAAATTTATCTCAGAACTCTTAAGTAACATAAATTCATCTAACGAATAAAATGGGTTCAGCAGTAGCCAATCATAAAATTTGCTCAGATTTTTGCGATAATCTGGAAAATTCAGTTTATGACAAACTTTATTGAAGATTCGAATACCGACAGAGAGATGACTTTTCAAAGATTTACTCAATCTACAATACTCATATTCCACATTATTCATATTCCTCGTATTATAGCTATGTACATGGTTTCTTAAAGTTAGGTTAGGAAGTTCATTCAATACATATTTAAGGATTTCAAAAATATACAAATTTATAATAGTGAGGACTTTCAATTTTATAAATAAGGGTTTACAATAATCTAGCCTATTTGAATTTGTGATAACACGAATGGCTCTCTTTTGCAGCACAAGAATGTCTGTAACATTACTTGAGTTACCCCATAGAACCAGGCCATAGCTCAATACAGATTGAAAAAAGCAAAATAAGCTGATCTTAAACAATTAATAGTTACAACATCTCTTAGCCTACGAAATAGAAATATCATCTTTGATAGCCTAGAGGAAATAAAATTAATATGAGGGGCCCAAGTGAGCTGTTTGTCAACAAAAATACCTAAAAACTTGATTGGTTCAGAATTTTCTTCAGAGAGAGTAGACCTTAAGCTAAAAATCAGTTGCTTCGTTTTTGAGTCATTTAACAGTAAACCATTTGCCCTAAACCATACCGATGCATCTTCCAGTGTTTTACTTACTAAGTTATTCAATGCATTTAAATCTGTGTTTACATTGAGCAAAGTTGTATCATCTGCATACATAAAACATTCAGCCCCAGTATTAAAAGGCAAATCGTTTACGGCTATTAAAAAAAGTAAAGGTCCAAGAATTGAGCCTTGGGGAACTCCAAAGTCAATAGATAAGACAGATGATACCTTAAAATTACACGAAACTAACTGAGATCGGCCACTAAGGTACGACTGGAAAAATGAGAGTTCATTACCAACTACACCATAGTACTTAAGTTTATTAATGAGCTTTCCGTGGTCAATACAATCAAAAGCCTTGCTCAGGTCACAGAATGTGGCCTGAGCAAAGCATTTATTTTCATAAGCAACTAAAACCTTTTTTATAAGACAGTCGATAGCCTGTACAGTGTTCCGACCTTTACGAAAACCAAACTGAGAATCACAGAAAAGATTATTGTACTCTAAATAATTTATTAACTGTTTACATACTAAAGATTCAAATATTTTACCTAATACAGGAACCAATGATACAGGTCTATAGCTCTTAGGATCATCCTTTGGCCCACTTTTGTATAATGGACATACCTTTGCAATTTTTAGCTGATTCGGAAAAACCCCATCGAACAAACAGCAATTAAAGCAATAATCAAGTGGTTGAGCAATAGCAACTATAATATTTTTAATTAATGTGTTTGAAATATTGTAATAATCTAAGCTATCAGAATTACTCATTTTATTTGTAGCATTAATAACATCATCTGGTGTCACATATACCCAACTAAATATATAGAGTTTGTAATGGCATGTGTTTTCACTAACTCCTCAGCTTTAACAAGTGGTTCAACAAATTTATTTTTAATTTCCTTAACAGAATCAATGAAATAACAGTTAAATTTGTCCGGGGATACAGTTACAGCAGTGTTTTTACCCAAAGATTTTTTTTTAACCTTGTTGATGATTGACCAAGCTGTTTTACTTTTATTATCACTACATTCAATGATATTGTCATTGAAAAGTTTTTTTGCCTCTACAATACACTTCTTATACTGAGCAACAACAATATTTTTATTATTCTTGACCAATTCATTACCAGTGTGTCTAAAAACCTCATCTAAATATACTATGTAGTCACACTAGCCTAATTAGGCAAGCACAGTCCAGTCAGCATCCCAAAGTTATCTTATATCATAGAAAGGATTTACCAACATCCAAGACTTCAAAGTATTTGCAAAGCTTGTGAAAGATTTTGTGGCAGGGGTGCCCATCCCCCCCAAAGGTGATGGCGCATCCCCCCCAAAAACATATACCTCCCCCCTCCCAAAGTGGAAACCGGTTTGAAAATACTGTATTTATTTTAGCTAAGCATATAAGCATAAGTTGCGTATTTTAAAACAATTGAGTTAATATAGGGGTTTTTACCTATGAATTCATGCACATTTTCACAACAAACATTTTTTGTAAAAAAGTCAATTATTCTACGTCTTTTTGTTTGATAGCTACAATCTTGTTATTTTTGTTATATAATTTAAATTGATAATTTTATTTTTTATAGTTTTGGGGATTTTAGCTCTTAAAATTTTAAATTACGGCCATTTTGGAACAGTAAAATTTCGAAATGTCTAAATTTGTCTGAGTATAGGGCACTTGTTTGTTATACATAAGCCACTATTTAGGGGTTTTTTAATTAAGGTCATAAAAAACGCATCATTTGAAAGAATACTATTTACTGAACACTGTGTGAGAATTTCACTTTTCTAAGTTTTACGGTTTTCGAGTTCTGCTTGCTTAAAGTCAGGCACACGCCATCCATGATCGCGGTAAATGCATCTTCCGTTCACGGGCTCGTTATCAAGATAGCTACACTTACTCAGCCAAGTTTAGAGCTCGCTGCAGCGGTTAGATTATATTTGTTATTAATATATAGATCAGGAATACTTACAAAAGTTATTCACAGTTAAAATAACACACACAGCTAATCACTATGCAAATAGTGTGTGTAACGTGTAGTTGATTAATTAATTATAGTATAGTAACTTAACTGATGTCAAGACCGCGGCGTTCGCCACAATTAAGTGACATGGTGGACTCAAAAACAGTAAAACTTAAAAACGTGAAATCTTTGCCTGATGTTCAGTAAATAGTCAGCTTGCATTTATATATTTTTTAAGATCACAGTTCAAAAAACAAAACAAAAATAGCTGGCTTATGTACAACAAGCAAACCGAATACAGGTATTAAAATATGTAGCAGTTGTGCCAAGTTTTAACTCCGTAGCACGACAATGCCGCAATAATAGTCAAGATTGGGGGCTAACATTAGGCCTAAGTGTTTTGATCCAGAACAAAAGGATAGACAAAGACTCTAATAATTTGTATTGAAATGAAATGAAATGAAAATACTTCTTTATTGAGGCGAACATTAGGACCTCATGGTCCTTTCTTACAGTTAACCTCCAACAAAATGGCTGCTACTTACATTTATGATTACTAGCCTAATAATAAAAAAATATATATAAAAAATACAAATAAATAATTCATATACTTAAACATTATTTCACAATACGTTTCATTATTTACATCCACACACACATTCACACACTGCTACACCTAAGCCTAGAGCACGCCATCCCGCCACGTCACGGCCATCCGGTTGTAATAGTATTCTTTCAGCGCCGCCGTCAGCCGGGGACGGGATTCTATGGACTTTTGAGTAAGGCAAGGAGTTACAGAGACGGCAAGCTGTAACTACAAAAGATCGATTGAAAACTGTCGTTTTGTGGTGAGGAATGCGTAGTGTTGATGAGCCAGAGCGAGTGTTTCTTGCACCTCTTTCATCCAAAAATTCAAAATTGGTCGCAAGATAATTTGGAATCCCAAGCTTGATTGCAGAATGAGTGATAGTGATCATTCTCAGCTCTCTGATGTCTGATAACTTTAGAAGAGATGATTGAATGTAAAAAGGAGTGACGTGGTCATCAATTCGAAGATTGTATAAAAAACGAATGCAATAATTTTGAGTTCTCTGTAATTTCGTAGCCAGAGCCACAGTCATATCATTAATTACGGTGTTACAGTAATTGAAGTGTGGGAATACAAGTGATTTTATCAAAAGCAGTTTTATGTGGAAAGGTAAAAGTCGTTGCATCTTCTTTAGAGTATGAACTGCGGCAAACACTTTTTTACAGATGCTTACCGCAGCATCAGTCCAGTCAAGTGTGTTGTTGATAGTCAAGCCAAGACTTTTCACTTTGTTGTTGTATTGCAAAAGAGTTCCATTCACCACAATGTTTGGTGCATTATTCAAATTCACTCTGCTGAGCAGTCGTGAGTGTCCCAATATCATTTGTTTAGTCTTGTCAGGATTTAGTCTGAGTCCGTTCTTTGCCGCCCACAGAACAATTCTGTCAATGTCTTCGTTTATTTGAGTAACAGTTTCATTCAACATGCTAATTTTAAAGTGAGCGTAAATCTGTAGATCATCAGCATATGAATGAAACTTTGTGTGCCGTAAAACTGAAGTAATGTCGTTTGTGTAAATCGTGGAAGAGTAGAGGACCTAGTATTGAGCCCTGTAGGAACACCACAGGGAATATATCTCCAGTCAGACGTCAGTTTGTCATGACACACACACTGCTTTCTGCCTTGAAGATATGATCTCATCCATGAAATAGGTATATCCGAAAATCCTAGTAGTTTAAGTTTGGAAAGAAGGATTGTCATGGTTTACTGTATCAAAAGCCTTACTAAAGTCAAACAACGTCAGCAATGTGCATTGACTGCGATCCATAGCCAACCGAATGTCATCAGTGATCTTTAGCAAGGCTGTTTCAGTGCTGTGATGTTTGCGGAAGCCTGACTGAAAAGGGTTAAGAATATTATTTTGGGAAAGAAAATCAGAAATTTGAGTGTGCACTATTCTTTCGAGAGCTTTAGAAAGAGCTGGAAGGATGCTAATTGGCCTATAATCTTGTGGGAGAGATGGGGATGAGACCTTATTCAAGGGGCGGACTAGGGCGGACTTCCATTGTTCTGGAAAAACTCCTTTTGTCAGAGAAGTATTAAAAATAAAAGTCAATGTTGGGAGGAGAGCAAATAAAATTCGTTTAATCAAAGAAATTGGAATATTGACATGTTCATAAGATTCATTGTTTTATTACTTATAACATTAAAATAACCCTTTTTTTAATTCCCCCCAAAAATCTCATTCCACCCCAAAATTTTTTCCAATGGCGCAACTTGCGCCATTAGTCCCCCCCGTGTGCGGCCCTGTTTTGTGGCAATGAATTGAAGAATCTAATTCCTGAAACAGGGAAACAATTAAATAGCTTGTCAAGCCTTTACTCTATGCCTGAAAACATTGCAGTTAAATCTTGTTGTATGGTCATGTATATCATTATTCAAAGGAAGACTTGTTTCCTGAGCCGTGACAGCCGAGAGACATTGGAATATACGTTGTATACGGACATGATTCAATGCTGAATCGCCAGAGGCTTACAATGTTCAAGCTGCTGCGGGGCTCCAAACAGGACCCTAACAGTTTTTTCTGTTAAAGTAAAGCCCTACAAGATCAAGCGTGTGCCCCAAAAGCTTATATTAGTGCCATGCTGTACTTGGGATTGAAAAATTGTAAAGAAAGCAATATGAACAACCTTGAGAGGCATGTCAGCTTTTAGACGTCAGAGCAAATAAATTATTTAACTTAATTTGCAACAAAGTAGGTCAATGTGACTATTATTACAATTAAGCTGACGATCAACGTGTGAAGCCCAGCAGCCTGGCAGGAGGATCAATCTCACCAATATCTCTAGAAAGGCTAAAAGTGATAGATTGAGTCTTGGCCTCATTCATTACAACAAGCATATATTATTATGGAACCATGCTGAGGCAATTTCAAATGTAGTTCCTGAACAGCCGTCTTCTCTACAGCAAAGTCTGAGTGACACGACAACAGAGTAGTGCCATCCGCATAGATAAGGACATTACCTGCACCACTCTGTAATACAAATAAATAATTGATTGATACAATGAAGGGGAATGGGCCCAGGATGGAGCCCTGTGGGATTCCATACACTTTACATTTGAAGGGGCAGAATTTATGCCATTCCATGTAACAACTGGTGACCGTCCTGATAAATAGGATTTAAGTACAGAGAGAGCACCACCTCTTACCCCGAACCCCGATGCCGTGTCCAGCCCGGACGTGTTCGAGCCGGACAGCCGAAAATCGTGTACGACGCGGACATGCTGCATGGAATTCCCCTTTCACCACTCGGTGGGTAATATCGAGGGTAATTATCTTGTATCTGGCATGATAATTTCCCCGTTCTTCCCGTTCCGTTCTTTCCCATATATATACCGGACAGCACCTTTTTTGTCATGCAACCGAATTTACGCAGTCTTAATTCTTGATTATTTTATTTGATCGCGTTTTAACAATATGAATTGTACCTCACCTCACCGAAAATATGTCGTTCAAAAGTAGAATTTACCAAGTGACAGTTTTTTAATCAGGTTAGTTTAGGTTAGATACTTTCCCAAACTGGTATTACCGTGGTTTTAAATAAGGTGTCAATTTAAACGGTAGTGTCAAACCTAGGTCTGTAGAGGAAAAAGCATAACTGCTTCCAAGGTCTGCTGAATAGCTATTTTTTGTGTGTTTCGGATATGAAGCGTCAAAACTAAAACGGAAAGCATCTATATATATAATACGTGATGCCCCTTTTTTGTTAACACTACTCCTCCCTTATTTCTGGACCAATTTTAAAGTTTGAGGTGTCAAAAGATTGGTCTCAGTTTGTAGTTTTGCAATAAGGTTTTAGATTTTTGATATTTTAATTCTAAAGTTCACGGGAAGCCCTCAAAGCTCATTTTTTGTCCATAAGATTAACATGGGGAACAATTTATTTCGAATTGCTAAATAAAACATCTGTTGATAGTTAAACAGAAAACACATGTTAATAGCTAAATAGAAGAAATTGAACTGGTACTGGAATATCAACACAATTTCATACGAGGAGTGTCTAATCTGAGGTTTTAACCTTTTCTCAAAATGTAGCAGGTATATTTTGCTTGAAAAATTTATTCACGTGTATTTGGGCACAAAAATAATTTTTGAAACTTAAACCTGGAAAAATTCATTTTGGTTTCCGAAATTAATTTTGGAAATTGAAAATTTTTGACATGGGTTTTATTGGTTGTCCGACTGGTATTGAAACAATAATGAAGGTAACAAATACTAAAATACAACACTAAATTAGTGTGCATGGGTTTTCAAACTTCTGTAAACTATAAAGAAAAGGGATAGTTGGTTGTAAGTGTAATAACCTTTTTAGTAGTGTGTTTTTGCGGTTGCTGGCTCAGTTCAATGACCTCTGAGGAATGTGATGACGTCATCGCCAAGGTCAATGACCCCGATGACGTCATCGATGACGTAATCGATGACGTCATCGACGATGACGCAATCGATGACGTCATACCCATGACGTCATCAAAATGACGTCATCGATGACGTAATTGATGACGTCACCATCGATGACGTCATTTCCGTGACGTCACACCCATGACGTCACAGAAATGACATGCTGATGACGTCACCATCCATTACATCATCAAAATGACGTCACTGACACTGTTAAGGTCAAGGTCACGCCGAAACTCAAAATTTTTGGCACTTTTGCCGTTTCTCGCACTACGCTCCGAGTTTCAGTCAGAGTCCACGTGACCTTGACGACTTGGAGCGAATTTGCGATGAGAAACAGCAAAAGTGCCAAGTCAAACTCGAGTTTGCGACATGACCTTGCTTAAACCGTCATCTACTAGTCCTCAGAGGCCATTGAACAAGCACAACATCCGCAATTTCATATTACTGTGACCTTGAACACGTAACAACTACAGAGCGCCGACACCGATGCGCACCCCACGACAGCCACCGAGTGACTGAATGTCAGGCTCTGTGTATGCTAGGTATATCGGCTTGAGAGACTAAGACTCTAAACTGTCAGGAATGGGAGTAACTAACTGAATTTTGCAAGGAAAAGTCATTTCATCCAATATTTTAAACAAATCCTCATCAGTAAAACTGACATTAGTCTGTTTTGTATAAAACTTAGGGTGTCCGCGCAACAGTTTGCGCCACTTAGCTAAAGTTGAAACCCTCTTAACTTTGAGTGGTGGACATTGAGCAACTAATAAAGTCTTAACACGGCTAAGTTTCTTACCTAAAGTGTCCTGCGACATGGCTTCACCTCACAAAAGTCCGCACAATACTGAGAGAATGCTTGTAGCGCATGAGTCAAGGGAAAAGAGGTGGGGGAAACAGCAGGAGTGGGGGAAGGTCACAGTGGCGGGGGAAGGTGAGGTGGTACGCTGGAGTATCGCATCACTTCACCATGAGCTGTCCTACAGTCAACACACTGTTCTCTTGGCCCGAGTTGGCACTAGAAGAAACATTTCTGTACAGCTTAGGCTGTGAGAGCCGAGGAAGCAAAGTCAAAGTGGAAATTGTGTTAAACTCCAAGATGAAGAGTCTCCTAAATAAACTAATTGTATCCTTGCAATCTCCTATAAATTTAGAGAAATACCATTTTATTAAGTGACACCTTATACTTTGGCAAAACGAAGCGGAAATGGAAAAGATTACAGTAAAATTAATTTAACCTAAAACCTGGACTGGACACTCATGGCGATACCACGTGGCGTGCAAACGCCACCCTAAACATTACAAGTTAGGTTATTGAGCACCTCTGGTACGATAACCGATGTGCTAGAGTTAAAGTGTGATGACCTTGAGTCAAAACACTGAAATACTACAAGTCGATATCGTCCCAGAGTTAAAGTGTAGTGACCTACATTCAGAACTTGTAAAATTACTTACATATAGAGAGCTAGAGAACAGCGAGACGCACCGCATGGAAGCCGGAGACATACTGGCGAAGCGGTGTTGTGCAGCCTAGGGACCCAGTTGTGGTGGGGGTATAGCCAACACTTAGAGTACAAGTGTTGTGGGTGACCTTGACCCACTTTACTTACCTGACCCCCCCCCCCCCGACAAAAAGTGCGAACCCCCCCCCCCCCCCCCGACAAAAAGTGCGAACCCCCCCCCCCCCCCCCGACAAAAAGTGCCCCCCCCCCCGACAAAAAGTGCCCCCCCCCCCGACAAAAAGTGCCCCCCCCCCGACAAAAAGTGCCCCCCCCCCACCCCCCCCCCCACCCCCACCCCCACCCCCACCCCCACCCCCACCCCTGATATCCTGGGCGTGGCAGCCCCGGCGGGGATATAAGGGGGTCCAGCCAGAGCCGGCTCGCAGTCCGCTCCCGCGCGTTGAACGTGAACGACCGGGACGGACCGCCATAGGCATCACTAAACATTGAATGGCGCCTTCAGTGTTTAGCGAAGTCTACTCTAACTTTAAGACTTGTATTAGTTGTAAGATATTGCGCTTGCGTTTGGGTATTGGGAATTGATTTATATGAGAGTGTTTTACTTGTACCCTATGTCTCCTGTGTCTTTTATCCTTTGTGTCTTGTTTGTTATATGTGTTTAATGTGTATGTGCTTGTTCCAGCATTGACTACGTTGAGCTCAATTGTGTGTTGTAAGTGTGTTATATGTTTGTAAAGTGTATACGCTTGTTTTAGCAATCCCCCCTTGAGCTTTTTCAATGCTCAAAGTAAATTGTAAAGTCAGGGAACGGGAGTAGGCCCCCGTGTAAAAGCATTTTATACCAACGTTAGCATGAGTCCTCTCAGGCATGCAATATTGCGGCTGGGTTTGGGACTCGGTCCGTTTGTATGCTGACATGCAGACCACAGCTGTGGCCAATTTGCGGTGGCCTCTGCACTCGGACCGAGGGCGTAAGCCACTAGGGCTGTCCTCAACCTCTTGTTTCCCTTCTGGAAACTCAAAATTATGTAAATGAATCTTTGTTAGCTATTTGTGTTTTTAGTCCCCAAGGCCCCCGAACATTCGTGGTTCGCCATGGATGTACGGGGGCCGAAATTTTTTAATGTCCGTGTGGCCTTGACCCACAAAGATTTATAAAAATTTACTGCATTGATAAAGTTAAATAGTAAAGGTAGGGTACGGGAGTAGACCCCCGTGTAAAACAATTTTAAACCAATTTTAGCATGGGTCCTCTCAGGCATGCAATATTGCGGCTGGGTTTGGGACTCGGTCCGTTTGTATGCTGACATGCAGACCACAGCTGTGGCCAATTTGCGGTGGCCCCTGCACTCGGACCGAGGGCGTAAGCCACTAGGGCTGTCCTCAACCTCTCTCAAAATTAAGTAAATGTTTTGTTAGCTATTGAAAAGACAATGCAGTAAATGTTTACAAGTCTTGCGTGGCGAAGGGAACACGACATTGGATGTTGCCAAGTTGTCATAGTTGGGTCTCTTTGGAGGCTACAGCGATGACAATCCAAGTGCCCCACACCCCCATCGGGGGTGTGGGGCTTAATTTTTTAAAGTTTTACCGTGACCTTGACCTAAATATATAAAAGTTTTCAAAATTCTTTAACAGTCAGGTCTTATTAACAAGGTAAATATATTAAGCTCTTTTAAAAAAATGTACAAGTCAAGTAACACACAAGGTTTGACTCGTCTATAAGTGTGTCTTTTTTGGAGGCTTCAGCGATGTTAACATAAACGCCTTAAGTGAGGCTTATTGTTTTAAATTGACCCCCCCCCCCCCCCCGACAAAAAGTGTGAACCCCCCCCCCCCCCCGACAAAAAGTGCGAACCCCCCCCCCCCCGACAAAAAGTGCGAACCCCCCCCCCCCCCCGACAAAAAGTGCGAACCCCCCCCCCCCACCCCCACCCCCACCCCCACCCCTGATATCCTGGGCGTGGCAGCCCCGGCGGGGATATAAGGCGGCCGGGTGGCATGCACTTCTCATTCCTGTCCAGGTTCCCGTACCGGACGGTCCTCTCTCGCTCCTGAGATTTTATTTACTTATTTCAATCTTCTTTTCATATTTACTCTTTTCATATTTACTCTTCATTTATTCGCTTCATCAAGATGGGTCTTAAGCTCAAGAATTACCCACCAGCTTCTTCAACCTCGGCCAACACGCCTCAGCCCTCATCGTCGTCCGCTCCGATCCTAGAATACCTCATGACAGCGCAGATTCTGAGCTGCCTGACGATGCCGCCACCGCCGCCGCCACCGCAGCCTGCCTCGATGCCCAGCCTTTCACCATTGCCACCAACATTGGAAGAGGTTGGCGCACCTTCGGCTTCGGAAGAGGCTGGCGCACCTGCGGCATCTTCAAAGAACCCCAGCGGACGAGTCCTGATAGCCTCTCCAGCACTCTCTCTGCTATCGGACTCGGGATCGGAGTCTGCGGTGTTCGAAGAGGCGCCAAGGTCGAGGATAACCCCCTACAGTCGAACTAAGAAAATCCTATCCTACACCAAATCCCAATGTCCCTCACCCATATCCCCCATGCCACCTACACCAACCAAACCACCCCGTAAATCAATCTTCTCCCCCGAACTTCCCTCAATCGACCTAACCCGTTCACCTACCCCACCCAAAATTGTCTGCAGCCTACCTTTTGACCTACTTAAACCTTCACCTCCCACCCCCATTCCTTCTAGCCAGCCTAAACCTGACAAGCTCCAAAACACTCCAGTAAAGCGTCCAACACAAAAACGTAAGCGTGTTAAACTCCCTGCTGGCAAGGGTAATAAATGCGATTACGTTTGGATGTCAAAAGACTTTGGGATTCTTTGCTGTCAGAAGTTTGCTGTTTTAGATAAAGACCGTTGCCAAACGCACTTGAACAAAAACATCAATCTTCCGAGAGTAAGACCCTACAGTCTTAACAACATTAGGTCTAAAACATCCCAACCCAGACATCCCCACAGTCCGCAACCGCTTGATATTAGAAGACTTAAAATGGATGAAAAATATTATTTTATTGCTCAAATTTATGGAGCTTTTGATGCCAAAGTAGAAATCATTGTAAAAGGTGATGGCAGCCTTCATACAATGAAAGTACCCGTTCGGATGGTACAAAGACAATTTTTCATCCATAAAAAAGGCTATCTAATACGAAGGGAAGGATGCCAATCTGTGTGGGAAATGGATTAGGATGTAGGCCTACCAAAATAAATTCTAAATTGTTAGGTTGTGTTGGACAATATTTAAAAGTCTTTTTCCAAATTATTTTTCCAAATTTAGTCTTAACTCTCTTAAAGTAAGGGAGAGGGGTATTATACAAGTCAAC